>JARQOC010000004.1:381036546-381049046 GCA_033576535.1 Allobates femoralis
CCATTGATCCTGATGAGACTGAAGATCCAGATCAATATCCAGTGGAATTTTTAAATTCACTCACACCAACGGGAATGCCTTCTCATCGCCTCAAATTAAAAATCGGTACCATTGTCATGCTTTTGCGCAACTTTAACAGCAGAAAAGGTCTTTGCAATGGGACTCGCTTGATTGTCATCGCTTTGTTTGACAATCTCATTCAAGCAAAAGTCATTACTGGGTCTGCAGAAGGAAATGTGGTGTTTATTCCAAGGATTGATTTATCTCTATCAGAGACTGGCGTACCTTTCAAGTTAAGACGTCGACAATTTCCCATGAAGCCTGCTTTTGCCATGACCATTAACAAATCCCAAGGACAAACACTGGAGAAAGTAGGGATTTTTTTGCCTGAACCTGTTTTTGGACATGGACAGTTATATGTGGCTTTTTCACGAGTGAAAAGACGATGTAATGTTAAGGTTAAAGTGCTGGATACACCCATTCAAGGAAAGTTGCTGCCTAATTCTGAAAAAGTCTTTACTAAAAATATTGTCTATAAGAATATTTTATTTTAAATTCTTTAGATATATATTACATTTCCATACATGATGTACATAACAATGAAAGCATTCAAATTGCTGCATCACATGCCATTCTTTGCCCTCAAAATGTCCATGTGGATATGGTGAACTCTAAGGTTATGGATTGCATTGCTGGTGAATACACTGAGTACATTAGTGATGATTCCATTGATCCTGATGAGACTGAAGATCCTGACCAATATCCAGTGGAATTTTTAAATTCACTCACAACAACGGGAATGCCTTCTCATCGCCTCAAATTACAAATCGGCACCATTGTCATGCTTTTGCGCAACTTTAACAGCAGAAAAGGTCTTTGCAATGGGACTCGCTTGATTGTCATCGCTTTGTTTGACAATCTGATTCAAGCAAAAGTCATTACTGGGTCTGCAGAAGGAAATGTGGTGTTTATTCCAAGGATTGATTTATCTCCATCAGAGACTGGCTTACCTTTCAAGTTAAGACGTCGACAATTTCCCGTGAAGCCTGCTTTTGCCATGGCCATTAACAAATCCCAAGGCCAAACACTGGAGAAAGTAGGGATTTTTTTGCCACAACCCGTTTTTGGACATGGACAGTTATATGTGGCTTTTTCACGAGTGAAAAGACGATGCAATGTTAAGGTGAAAGTGCTGGATACACCCATTCAAGCCAAATTGCTGCCCAATAGTGAAATACTCTTTACTAAAAATATTCTCTATAATAATATTTTATTTTAAATTCTTTAGATACATATTAGATTTAGATACATAGTTACTTTCTAATTAAACACAAATATTACAATAAATTAGTTTAGCCATAGATGTATAGTACTAAAAAAAAAAAAAAAAAAAAAAATTAATTTCGCCATAGATGTATAGGAATAGAAAAAAAAACATACCAAAAAAATTAGTTTAGTTATACATAAAGACATTATAATTAGTTATTGGATATAAAATAGTCATTTAAGAAATATAGTCGTTAGTGTTCATTTTCACTAAAAATATAGTGTATAAAAATATTTTACTTTAAATTCTTTAGATACATGTTACATTTAGATACATAGTTATTTTCAAATTACACACAAATATTACTATAAATTAGTTTAGCCATAGATGTATACAAATAAAAAAATAAAAGTACAAAAAAATTAGTTTAACAATAGATGTATAGCAATAGAAATAAACTAATATACCAAAAAAATTTGTTTAGTTATAGATCAAGACATTATATTTAGTTATTAGATATAAAATAGTCTTTTAAGAAATATAGTCGTTAGTGTTCATTTTCACTAAAAATATAGTGTATAAAAAAATTTTACTTTAAATTCTTTAGATACATATTAGATTTAGATACATAGTTACTTTCTAATTAAACACAAATATTACAATAAATTAGTTTAGCCATAGATGTATAGGAATAGAAATATACAAAAATACCAAAAATATTAGTTTAGTTATAGATAAAGACATTATAATAAGTTATTAGATATAAAATAGTCATTTAAAATATATAGTCCTTAGTTTTTTAGCTTAGAAACTTTCTTTTTATATTTCATTGTATATGTATATAAACACACATTTTTTTGTAGATTGTAGATGTGTATCATCTAAATGCTTGCATTTAGTGATAAGAACCTGAAGCTCCAGCAGTATAGCTGCTGAGAGATTTCATTTTCTTTTTACACAGGGTGAGGTTTTTGTGAACAGTTAAGAGACGGGTGGGACGGCTGTTCACACACATCTCTATCTCGAAGTGTGTTCTGTACATATAAATACATACATACACATAGGTACATATTTAGACACATAGGTACATATTTAGACACATAGGGAAAGAATAGACATTTTGATTTTAAATCTGAATTATTCTGCTATTTGTGGAATTTATAGTGGAAAAAAATCAATTTTGCCACTTGCTGCCTAATGGTGACCTACAGTACTCTTACTGTAAGTTCCATGAAATGTTTATGGAATTTGCGCTTTACTTGCGGCAGTTGCGGTACATGTGCTTTCGACAGTTTCAACCGCCAAAATCGCAGTTAGCTCTGATTTTTAGTGGTTGCATTTAGTGAACCTGTCAAAGCTGTGCTTGCCGTATTTACTGCAAGCTAACTGCAAGTTTCATATACATTACATGTTACTTGCTGAAAGTGAGCTGTAGGTAGGCCCTTTGGTGCCAAGTGCAGAAATTGTATTTTGTTATTCCACACCTTCTGCAAATAGCCGAAAAATATCTGATTTAAAAGGAGTCTAACTATTAATAATTAGGGATAGAGTAGAGTAGGTCCCACCAGCTGTAAGGCTACCTTCCCGTGGTTGGTGGGGAAACATGTACTGGCTCAATCATAGATTATTAATATTCATATATAAATTGAATATACGTAATCTGTACAAAACATCGGTGCCAGTATCTGTACGAAAAGCCTTGCCTTAGAATCATGATATGTACTACACTGACATATACCATACAAACATTGGTAGTTGATAGATAGATATCATGTCTTATGTGCATTATTGTCAAATTTGAATGAATAATGTATATATGCATGCTAGACTCCCGATTCTTTAAAATTGGGCCGCCATCTATCATGGAATAATTGGATTATTAGTTAAAACTCTAATTTAATAAACTATACACCAATTCTAGAATCCCGATGCAATCGCATCGGGCTCACAGCTAGTACAGAATAATACAGATACTGAGGATTACACCCAGTATACAGGACGGGAGAAGTAGTACTGTGCAATGTATATATACAGAATAATACAGATCCTGAGGCTTACACCCTGTATACAGGACAGGAAATGTTGTACTGTGCAGTGTATGTATACAGATACTGAGGATTACACCCAATATACAGAACAGGAGAAATGGTACTGTGCAGTGCATATATACAGATACTGAGGATTACACCCAGTATACAGAACAAGAGAAGTGGTGCTGTGCAGTGTATATATACAGAATAATACAGATACTGAGGATTACACCCAATATACAGAACAGGAGAAATGGTACTGTGCAGTGCATATATACAGATACTGAGGATTACACCCAAGGAAAAACAAAGTGCCAGCAGTGCCAGAAAAAATATAAAGATTGTGTAATTACACACAGGGACGTCGCTATGCATTAAGAATCGGGGCTCAAGCCCCGATTCTTACGCATAGAGCCCCGAATCTCGCCAGCGGTCAGGGCAGAATTTGTAACATTGCAGGAAATTGTCACTTACTACAGCAGTCAGAGAACTACCCCTCCTCCTGTCACCATGTGCCAAGGGCAGCACCGCCTGCCTCGCCGACAGGTATGCTGGGTATTGTAGTCTGAACGTCTTACACGTTCAAGCCTGAAAGAGGATTTCAGACTACAAATACCATGGTGCAGTGCGGCGGGCGCCGGCCAATAACGTTCTTGTCTCATGAAGGACAGAGGTTAACCATGCGCAGAAGGTTGCTTGTCTCATGTGGATGTCAGAGCTGTGAGGAGATGAGTGCAGGGAGGCTGAGAAGGCTCTGGTGACCCGGAGGGATGGCAGAGGGCACGGGGAGCTGTGCAAGAGGATGAAGGGGGTCATTAATGGAGATAATAGGGTGATGGGTGCTCCATGGGGGGATGGGTGCTCCTTAAGGCCACAAAGGGGTGCACTGTGTGTATGCGCCCCAAAATAGGGGCAGGCTCCTGTACCCCTAGGACTCTGATACAATTTAGTTATGGCCTCTGCCTTCATTATTCTTCAGTCATTGTTCCCATAGCTGTAAAGTCTTGAGATCTTTTTCCTGATTGAGTTTAGTGGTGTCCAGCTGTGGTGAACTACTGCTCCCAGCATACTGTGGATTGCCTGTGTAATCTGGCTACAGTCCTGAGTCCTGACTGAGCCGTCCGGTCCGCCCAATAAAGAAACCTACAGTCCTACACACACAGGCGAGCGGGCGGGGAGGGGGGGTTTGTGCCTGTCCCGGGCTGGTAGTCAGGAGAGAGAGTTATGAGGTGTGTATATATATGTATACATCAGGCGCAGGCACACACTATGAGGTATTATACCTCATAGTGTGTGCCTGCCTGGTGATGTATACATATATACACCTCATAGGGTGCCTGCCTAATGTATACATATATATGCCTGAGGCACACACACTATGAGGTATATATATGTATACATCAGATCAGGCAGGCACACACACTATGAGGTGTATATATCATGTATACACCTCATAGTGTGTGTGCCTGCCTGATGTATACATATATATACCTCATAGTGTGTGTGCCTGCCTGATGTATACATATATATACCTGAGGTATATATATGTATACATCAGGCAGGCACACTATGCCTCATCAAATAAAAATTGGTGGTGGCGGAAGTGATGGGGGGGCGCCAAAATAAGTCCTTGGCTCGGGTGCCAGAAAACCTAGTTACACCTCTGGTCAGGACCATTCGGAGGACACAAGTTGACAGACTGTCGTGAATATTTTACTGAACCTTGCAGCTGCCGCTCACTGGACCTGCCGCTGCCGCTCCTTGGTCCCGCTGCCGCTCACCGGATCTATCACAAACACGCTTCCTGAACCCGCCAACGTCCTCTGTAATCACTGGAGGTACCTGCATTGTAATCACTTATAAATGTCTGTGTAGAGGTGGTATTAATATTATATGGCCAGTATGGTCAGTGGTGATGTAATAGTGGTCTCTGTGTAGAGGTGGTATTAATGTTATATGGTCAGTGTGGTCAGTGGTAATGTAATAGTGGTCTCTGTGTAGTGTTTTTTATTCAGTAACTAGTAAAAAGGCCCGATGCAATTGCATCGGGAGCGGGGTGAAATGAATTGTGTGTATACAGGCGGGTCAGTGGGTAGCAGAGTATGGAGGCGGCTCTGTGGGTAGCAGAGTATGGAGGCGGCTCTGTGGGTAGCAGAGTATGGAGGCGGCTCTGTGGGTAGCAGAGTATACAGACGGCTCTGTGGGTAGCAGAGTATAGAGGCGGCTCTGTGGGTAGCAGAGTATAGAGGCGGCTCTGTGGGTAGCAGAGTATACAGGCGGCTCTGTGGGTAGCAGAGTATACAGGCGGCTCTGTGGGTAGCAGAGTATACAGGCGGCTCTGTGGGTAGCAGAGTATACAGGCGGCTCTGTGGGTAGCAGAGTATGGAGGCGGCTCTGTGGGTAGCAGAGTATACAGGCGGCTCTGTGGGTAGCAGAGTATCGAGGCGGCTGTGTGGTGGAGGGGTGAGGAGAGGTGCGGCTCTGTGGTGGAGGGGTGAGGAGAGAAGCGGCTGTGGAGGAGGGGTGAGGAGAGATGCGGCTGAGTGGTGGAGGGGTGAGGAGAGATGAGGCTCAGTGGTGTAGGGTTGAGGAGAGATGCGGCTCAGTGGTGGAGGGGTGAGGAGAGAAGCACACAGTATATACATACATAAAACATTGTATAGACACACAGTATACAGAGATTACACACAGTATACAGACATTAGACACAGAGTGTAGACACATTACACAGAGTGTAGAGACATTAGACACAGAGTGGACAGAGAGACATTAGACACAGAGTGGACAGAGAGACATTAGACACAGAGTGGACAGAGAGACATTAGACACAGAGTGGACAGAGAGACATTAGACACAGAGTGGACAGAGAGACATTAGACACAGAGTGGACAGAGAGACATTAGACACAGAGTGGACAGAGAGACATTAGACACAGAGTGGACAGAGAGACATTAGACACAGAGTAGACAGAGAGACATTAGACACAGAGTAGACAGAGAGACATTAGACACAGAGTGGACAGAGAGACATGACACACAGAGTGGACAGAGACATGACACACAGAGTGGACAGAGACACATGAGACACAGAGTGGACAGAGATACATGAGGGACAGAGATAGATGAGGGACAGAGACAGATGAGGGACAGAGACACATGAGGGACAGAGACACATGAGGGACAGAGACACATGAGGGACAGAGACACATGAGGGACAGAGACACATGAGGGACAGAGACACATGAGGGACAGAGACACATGAGGGACAGAGTGGACAGAGACACATGAGGGACAGAGTGGACAGAGACACATGAGAGACAGAGTGGACAGAGACACATGAGGGACAGAGTGGACAGAGAGACATTAGACACAGAGTAGACAGAGAGACATTAGACACAGAGTGGACAGAGAGACATTAGACACAGAGTGGACAGAGAGACATTAGACACAGAGTGGACAGAGAGACATGACACAGAGTGGACAGAGAGACATGACACACAGAGTGGACAGAGACATGACACACAGAGTGGACAGAGACACATGAGACACAGAGTGGACAGAGATACATGAGGGACAGAGATAGATGAGGGACAGAGACACATGAGGGACAGAGTGGACAGAGACACATGAGGGACAGAGTGGACAGAGACACATGAGGGACAGAGTGGACAGAGACACATGAGAGACAGAGTGGACAGAGACACATGAGGGACAGAGTGGACAGAGACACACGAGGGACAGAGACACATGAGGGACAGAGTGGACAGAGACACATGAGGGACAGAGTGGACAGAGACACATGAGGGACAGAGTGGACAGAGACACATGAGGGACAGAGACACATGAGGGAGAGAGTGGACAGAGACACATGAGGGAGAGAGTGGACAAAGACACATGAGGGAGAGAGTGGACAGAGACACATGAGGGACAGAGACACAAGAGGGAGAGAGTGGACAGAGACACAAGAGGGAGAGAGTGGACAGAGACACATGAGGGAGAGAGTGGACAGAGACACATGAGGGAGAGAGTGGACAGAGACACATGAGGGAGAGAGTGGACAGAGACACATGAGGGAGAGAGTGGACAGAGACACATGAGGGAGAGAGTGGACAGAGACACATGAGGGAGAGAGTGGACAGAGACACATGAGGGAGAGAGTGGACAGACACATGAGGGAGAGAGTGGACAGAGACACATGAGGGACAGAGTGAACAGAGAGGTGCATGCTCCTCTGACCTCTTCCTCCGTCCATGGTCCTCTGTCGTCTTCCTCCCTCCATGCTCCTCTGACCTCTTCCTCCCTCCATGCTCGTGTGTCCTCCTGCAGACTCCTCTGTCCTCTTGCTCCAGACGCTTCCTATGAAGAGGATGTAAGAGGAGGTTGTGGTTGTGAGGGGCAGACTCCTGTGTACTCCTCCAGACTCCTATGTCGTCCTCCTCCTCAGTCCTCCTCCGCAGCGGTGATGAGGAGGTTGTGGTTGTGAGGGGCAGACTCCTGTGTCCTCCTCCAGACTCGTATGTCGTCCTCCTCCTCAGTCCTCCTCTGCAGCGGTGATGAAGGGGGCCGCTAATGGTGCCGGCGGCCACTTTAGTAATATGGCTCCCCCGGGCTGCGGCGGGCGGCGGGCCCTTGTGTAATGTGGCTTAGCCGGCGGGCCTGGAGGGTGTAAAGAGAGTGCGGCGGTGGTGGAGGCAGCAGCGTGCGGGGTTGTGCAGTGACGGGAGCATGCAAGGAGCCGGCACCAGGCAGCGTGATGGGTGTCGCAATATGGCGGCGCTTCCGGGGTAGGCAGGCATAATCTGCAGTTTAGCGCAGGCGCCCTTGCTCCATAGCGGCACAGTAGCCAGAAGCTCTAAACTGCAGATCATGTATAGAGATGGACAGTAATATTCGGGCACTATGTACCATATATACTCGTGTATAAGCAGAGTTTTTCAGCCCGAGTTTTTGGGCTGAAAATTTACCCCCTCGACTTATACGCGAATCAATAGAAGATAAAATCTTGCACATGGCGCCATCTGACCTAAGGCCGACCTTGCTGCAGCCAATAGGCAGGCTCAGGCACCCAGCGTCTGAGAAGCTATTTATTTAAGTACATTTTACTTGGGTTTTATTTAAATTTATTCCGAAAAATGCAGCTCAGTGGGCCCGAGACCCGGATGTTTTTTGACCCTAGCAACGCCCCTGATTACACATATTGTTTCCACACTGTAAAAATGAGACATTTCGCAAAAGAATAAGACATCTTTTGAGCCACTCTGCCGCGACAAGGCATATCTCAGATAGAGTGGTCCTACTCTACAATTTTAAGTTTCACTGTGTCAAAAGACCTCAATAATGTATATAAAGTGGACCATACAAAGCTATCACTCACCTTCACATATCAGACCTGCTTCCAAGGTGCCAGATCAGTGTAAGTGATATAAGTTAACTCAGGCCCCCACACCTGCAGCTTCCACCACAAATGTCAGGGCTTTTCACAGTTAACCCCCACCGCACCGACCCAGCCTTTATGGATAACAGCAGGTTAGGCTCAGGTGAATGGAGCAAAAACTTAACTGAGCCTCGTGGCTGAGTGTGATAACCGTGTGTGAACGGTTACCAAAAATCACTGCTGTCAATTCAGGTGGAAACGGACAAAATCTGACGTGCAAGGCTGAGTGGTGGTCAGCCACTAAACCAATCCCAAGGAAAAACAAAGTGCCAGCAATGCCAGAAAAAAAATATAAAGATTGGGTAAATACACATATTGTTTCCACACTGTAAAAATTAGACATTTCGCAAAATATTAAGACATCTTTTGAGCCACTCTGCCACGACCACTCTATCTGAGATATGCCTTGTCGCGGCAGAGTGGCTCAAAAGATGTCTTAATCTTTTGCGAAATGTCTCATTTTTACAGTGTGGAAACAATATGTGTATTTACACAATCTTTATATTTTTTTCTGGCAGTGTTGGCACTTTGTTTTTCCTGAGGATTACACCCAGTATACAGGACGGGAGAAGTGGTGTTGTGCAGTGTATATATACAGAATAATACAGATCCTGAGGATTACACCCAGTATACAGTACAGGAGAAGTGGTACTGTGCAGTGTATATACTGAGGATTACACCCAGTATACAGGACGGGAGAAGTGGTGTTGTGCAGTGTATATATACAGAATAATACAGATACTGAGGATTACACCCAGTAAACAGAACAGGAGAAGTGGTACTGTGCAGTGTATATATACACACAATACCATATATACTCGCGTATAAGCCGAGTTTTTCAGCCCAAAAATTGGGCTGAAAAGTACCCCCCTCGGCTTATACGCGAGTCAGTGACGGCAGCCATACAGCCCCACAGCAGCCCCAGCATCCCCAGTAATGCAGGGCCCCCCCAGCCTTGCTCCGGTCACCTGTAAAGCAAATTATACTTATCACTGTCCCACTGTCCGCGCCCGCCGCTGCTGTTATCCGCGATCCTCCATCTTCATGCGTCTTCTTCCTGTTTCCTGTGTTCGTCGCAGGCAATGACGTCATTGCCGGCGCCGAACACAGGAAGTCGGAAGAAGACGCATGAAGATGGAGGATCGCGGATGTCAGCAGTGGTGGGCGCGGACAGCGGGACAGTGATAAGTATATTTTGCTTTACAGGTGACCGGAGCAAGGCTGGGGGGGCCCTGCATTACTGGGGATGCTGTATACTACCACTGGGGCTGCTATATACTACCACTGGGGCTGTATATACCACTGGGGCTGTATATACTACTGGGGCTGCCTGTATACTACCACTGGGGCTGTATATACTACTGGGGCTGCCTGTATACTACCACTGGGGCTGTATATACTACTGGGGCTGCCTGTATACTACCACTGGGGCTGTATATACTACTGGGGCTGCTGGATACTACCACTGGGGCTGTATATACCACTGGGGCTGCTGTATACTACCACTGGGGCTGTATATACCACTGGGGCTGTATATACTACTGGGGCTGCGTGTATACTACCACTGGGGCTGTATATACTACTGGGGCTGTATATACTACTGGGGCTGTATATACTACTGGGGCTGCGTGTATACTACCACTGGGGCTGTATATACTACTGGGGCTGTATATACTACTGGGGCTACGTGTATACTACCACTGGGGCTGTATATACTACTAGGGCTGTATATACTACTGGGGCTGCGTGTATACTACCACTGGGGCTGTATATACCACTGGGGCTGCTGCTGTATATACCACTGGGGCTGCTGTATATACCTCTGGGGCTGCTGTATACCACACTGCTGGGGGCTGTATACCTGTGCTGGGGTCCACCCTCGGCTTATACACGAGTCAATAGATTTTCCCAGGTTTTGGGGGCAAAAGTAGGGGGTCAGCTTATACACGGGTCGGCTTATACACGAGTATATACGGTAATACAGATACAGAGGATTACACCCAATATACAGAACAGGAGAAATGGTACTGTGCAGTGGATATATACAGATATTGAGTATTACACCCAGTATACAGGACAGGAGAAGTGGTACTGTGCAGTGTATATACACAGAATAATACATATCCTGAGGATTACACTTGGTATATAGGACAGGAGAAGTGCAACTATGCAGTGTATATAGAGAATAATACAGATACTGAGAATTACACTGAGTATACAGGACAGGAGAAGTGGTACTGTGCAGTGTATATATAAAGAGTAATACGATACTGAGGATTAGACTCAGTATACAGGACAGGAGAATTATACCCAGCATACCCAAGAGGCTGTGCTATATAGATAGGAGGCTGTGGTATATAGAGATCTAGATTCTGGAGATGGGGAAAGATGAAAGGTGGTGGCAAAAAGTTCAGTGCTGGGCGCAGAGAGGAACAGAATCCATAGAGGCACCGGAAAGAACAGAGAGCGAACTCTGCCCACAGGAAAACTTTCTGATGCTGCACATTACAGGCTGCGGGCCATATACACAACACAGGATGCCCGTTGTATACACATTACAGATTGTGGGCTGGATACACATTACAGACTGTGGGCTGTATGCACATTACAGACTGTTGGCTGGATACACATTACAGACTATGTGCTGCATACACATTACAGACTGGCCGCTGTATACACATTACAGACTGCCCACTGTCTGCACATTACAGACTGCCCACTGTATGCACATTACAGACTGCCCACTGTATGCACATTACAGACTGCGGGCTGGATACACATTACAGACTGATGGCTGGTTACACATTACAGACTGTGTAAAGTATACACATTACAGACTGCCTGCTGCATACACATTACAGACTGCCCGCTGTATACACATTACAGACTGCCCGCTGAACGCACATTACAGACTGCGGGCTATATGCATATTACAGACTGTGGGCTGGATACACATTACAGACTGCAGACTGTATACACATTACAGATTCCGGGCTGAATACACATTACAGACTGCAGGCAGGATACACATTACAGACTGCCCACTGTATGCACATTACAGACTGTGGGCTGGATACACATTACAGACTGCAGACTGTATACACATTACAGATTGCGGGCTGGATACACATTACAGACTGCAGGCAGGATACACATTACAGACTGCCCACTGTATGCACATTACAGACTGTGGGCTGTATACACATTACAGACTGTGGGCTGGATACACATTACAGACTGCAGGCTGTGTACACATTACAGACTGCCAGTTGTATACACATTACAGACTGTGGTCTGGATACACATTACAGACTGTGGGCTTTATACACATTTGAGATTACTGGCTGTATACACAGCATTATAGTCTATATAAAGGTCCCCACTATAATACATACAGTATATAGGTATACTAATACAGCATGTAGTGTGGACCTGTATATACTGTGTAGTGTTGCATAGAGACAGACAGACAGACACTGTCAAACACACAGACAAACAGAAAGACACTCAGACAGACAGACATACACATCATACCATAAAAGAGCTAGTCACAGGACCTGTGAGGATGTCACATGGAGGCATCAGGGGTCACATGATCAGCTCAGAGAGGGATTAGGGATATGAAGAAGTTGGTGGGTGGGCTCGGGATGTGACCTGTCATCCTTATTGGTCTGAGTGAGGCCCTGCTTTGGGGACATGGCCCCGCCCCTTCACATCTGTGGCCCCACCCCTGAATGCTGCAGCCACTTGGTGGAAAATGATTTAGCGCA
>JARQOC010000004.1:383201546-383504046 GCA_033576535.1 Allobates femoralis
CGCACGGTCATGCGCAGTCAAGCGCAGCACCGTGCGCTCCCATTATAAACATAGGGGCTTGCGCTTGCTGCGCTCACATGGCAGTCCTCCTCCACAGAACGCTGCGGAGGGGAACACCAATGTGAAACCAGCCTAAATATACCTTGCTGCAATGGCGTAACTTTAGGGCCAGGGGCCTCGATGCGAAAGCTCCAACGGGATCCCAATTATTGCAAAACGTTGATAGTATTAGTCTTTTTCTAAGGGCCAAAGGGACTTTTGGGGCCACCCTAGGCTGTAGGGCCCAGGTGCGATTGCCACCCCTGCAACCATTGTAGTTACACGCCTGCCTAGCTGAATATACAATTTATCTTTCATCCATCTATGTTTATTGTGGCTCCCTGCCAGTATAGGTAGCCACAGGACCACCTAAAACATGGAGGTATTTCCACAGTGGGTACCCCATACATATACAACATCTTCCACCCCAGACCTGTAGGGGGAGCCCCACTTGCTGCCTTAAGCAAGATCCCCTATAAATACTGGTGCTGGGGGCGGAATTAGTCAGAGTGTGCAGTCGCTAGGAGAACTGTGAAGACGTCCTGGTGTGTCGGAGCTGCGCTAGGCCTGAGCCAGTTGACAACTGAGCAGTTATCAGCCTAGCCAGTGCAGGGGCCTAAGAGTGAGTTTGAAAGCAAGGCATAAAGCAACAGAGAAACAGCAGACTGGGGACAGAGGAGCCATATCGGTTAACCCCAGAAAGCCACCCGGACACCGGAGTCTGAGTCTGCAGGAGAGCAGTTAGCCCAGCAGAAACACCGGTTCACCGAGGAGACTCCAGTCTCCTGGACACCTGTACAGCAACCAAGAAGGGAGCCGGGCACTGCAGGAGAGGATATAGCCGTAGTCCACATGAAGGTTTCCCACTACAACACACAGGTGACAGAAGAGCAGAGGAGGCAGGCCAAGTTACACACAGGTCAGGGGCTTCACCAAAGAAAAAAAGACGAGAAGGCATTATCCATCAATCACTGTGGACATCCAGAAGTGTTTCCCAACCACCGGAGAGTACCCTGGACATTACCTGCAATTCCATTAGTAAAGGTACAGAAACAACTTACGGTGTGTGTGTCGATTCCTCAGTCCCTGACCCTGTCCACTACAGAGACTGCCACTGCTGCCTGGCAGCATAGCCAACTCCCTGCATCCATCCCTGTCACTTCACTACAAATCTGGGGACTCTGCTCCGCCTCTGGGGAGCTATAACACCCAGCTGCCTGTCAATTATCCCCGCAGACCCACAACAGCGCTGGTGCATTCACCAGAAACCACAGGTGGCGTCACGAAAACTTTATTATTTTTACCCGCTTTTTAACGAATTCCCCAGGGCTACGAGATGCGAGGGCACCAATCACCGTGACAGTACCCCAACATAACGCCCTGGTACCGAGTCCCCATAGAACCTTTTATCAGTAATATTAGCTTTAGTTTTAACTAAATTTTTACTCTAATAATGCAGTAATTAGTTAGAGAGCCCCAAATAAATTACAGTTTAAAACAAAATCAGAATTGAGGGATAAAAGCAACATCTCTACCCCACATTGATATATGCTACTCTGTCACTGCCCTAAGTCTTTACTAGCATGGCTGTTTTGGTGACCACTGCAGCCAGTCACTGGAATTATGAGTCCTGTATAGCATCAGTGGGCTGAGGTGACTCTCAAGGGTAACATTTTGCCGCCCTGGCGAGTGGAGCCGATATGGCAGTGAACCACATCAACTTAACTAAAAAGTTTTAACTGTATCAGTGTCCTAAGAACTCCAATATTAAGAATAGTATTAATATTATTATATTACTAACAGCTATAGTGGCGTTTCTGCCCAATCGTGATGGAGCAACGGGTTGAAGGAGGCCTCTCGTACAACAGAGCGCTTGTCTGCTACGCAGTGAGAGCACTGGGTTGCAATGTTACAGTGGAATGATGGCAGCTCTATTTCTTCTAGCTCTTCCGAGTCTTCTCCCATGTCTGCTAAATTCAGCATTCTGGACAGCGCATCAGCATTAGTGTTCTTATTTCTCGCTCTGTACTAGATTACAAACTCATAATTGGACAGCTGGGCCATCCATCGCTGTTCTAGTGTACCTAGCTTTGCCATTTTAAGGTGAGTCAACAGATTATTGTCTGTGAAGATGGTGAATTTAACTGAAGCCAGGTAGTATTTGAATTGCTCGGTTATAGCCCAGACTATGGCGAGGAACTCCAGCTTGAAGGAACTGTAGTTGTCGAGGTTCCTTTCATTGGGATGAAGCTTCCTGCTTGCATAAGTGATCACTCTCTCTCTGTCTCTGTGTACTTGGGATAACACTGCTCTCATTCCCACTTTGCTGGCATCTGTGTATAGTATGAATGGTTGGCTATAGTCAGGATAGGCCAGGACATCATCTCCCATGACAGCCAACTTCAACCGGGTGAAGGATTCTTCTACTTTGCTGTCCCACTGGATCGAAAGACTCTGGTTCTTGGTCTTCTTTGATTGGCCCACTAGGAGGTTTTGCAGGGATGCGGCTATCTTGGTGAAGCCCTTGATAAATCTCAGGTAGTAGCCTACCAACGCGAGGAACTGCCGTACTTCACGGATTGTGGTGGCTCTCGGCCAGTCCCTTATGACAGTGACATTGTCAGGATCTGGTGTCATGCCTTCTGCGCTTACTACGTGGCCTAGGTACTGAACCTTGGGCTTCAAGAGGTGACATTTGGACGGCTTCACTTTCAGGCCAAAGTTGGACAGGGCTTCGAACACCTTGGCCAGGTGCTTTAAGTGGTCTTCGTGGGTCGTAGAAGACGATGACATCATCCAGGAATAATAGGACCGTCTCAAAGTTCTTGTGCACGAATGGCATGCAGTTGAACTCGCATAGCCTCATGGGTGTCGTGAAGGTGGTCTTTTCTCTATCTGCCTCTGCTACAGGAACCTGTTAGTACCCACTGGTGAGATCCAAGGTGAAGAAATAGTTAGCAGATATCAGAGCAGATAATAATTACTCAATTTGTTGTAACGGGTAGGCATCTTTGTGTTTAATGCGATTAATCTGCCTGTAATCAACACACATCCTCTTTGTACCCTCTTTCTTCCTAATGAGGACTAACGGAGCTGGCCAAGGGCTACAAGTATCTCTGATGACCCCTGCCTCTTTCATCTCCTGTTACATGTACATGTACTCTGTTAGTCGGTCGGGGGAACAGGGCGGTACCTTTCTTTAATGGGCGGATGGTCTCCGGTGTGGATATGGGGTGGAACCTCTTTTACCTGCCCAAAGTCTAGTGGGTTTTTCCTGAATACCTGTTCATATTCTCAGTACATGGGTTCTACCAGGGCCTGGTAATCTTGACCCCTGATACCTATAGCAGCTCGACACCAAATCATTATTTCGGTTTTGGGAGATATTACAATGGGGAAAGGGTCATTCAACCTTACACTGCCGACTTCTCCACCAGACATCTCTACCTGTTGCCTCTGCATCAGGGCTTTGATGTCCTTCTGAAGGACTCACTGCTGACTGGAACTGGCGGTTTCGGCTACCTGTTGCAATAGAACAATAATCTTGCCAAGACAATTTTCTATCACATTGGTACCTAAGGTCACCATTGGATTACATTCTAGCAAATCATTATCTACAATTATTAGTCCCTGAGCTTTTAACTCTACTCACTCAACCTTAATAGTCACCTTTTTATTTTTCACTTGTGGCAAAGGCTTGACCATTGCTGGCGATTATTGTCAAGTCATCATCTGGGTGATGGGTGATATCTGAGTCAGCCCAGTACCACTTGTAAAGGATATATGGCATCATTGTCACCTGTGGGCCGGTGTCCAGTAGGGCATTTATCGGGATGCCATCAATCACGACTGGGAGGACCGGTCATCTTCCGATGTACTTGTCTCACCAGTTGTGCAGGCCTGGTCGCATTTCTCCTGGGGGTTGGCACGCTGCCCCAAGGGTTGCCCATTTAAAGGACAGACTCTTGCAAAATTCCCCACCTTGTTGCAGCAGTGGCAGATGGGTTGTGCAGCCGAGTTGTAGCGATCGCTGTCTCTTCTGGTTGGTAGGATCCTCCTCTGTCGTTGCCACTGAACGTCATCTGGACTGGAGGCCAGCTGGATTTTTTCCTTTGGGGATGACACTTGAATGGACTGCACGGTTTTTGTTAATGCAGCCACTAGTGATGGGCGAGTCCTAAATTACTCGGAATCGCTTGACTCTAGCGAGTCCGAGCCCGGGACTCGCTACTCGTTGCGAGTCTAGCGAGTCTAATGTTAATGAATGGGGAAGCAAGTAATAGCGAGTAATGTGTGATTTACAAATCGCAGATGTGTCTTGGAAAGCGCTCGCATTGCCGTTTTGGAAACCCCACTCGCAACAGTTTTTTGCTGCTGTGTCCGAGGCCAAACTTAAATATAAGGAATCTTGAAGTTTTCCTACACTGACAGACAATCCCTATGATCTGCTCCAGCATCTACCTCACCCTGCACTAGCTCAGATCGTCACAGGAATGTGAAGGAAATGGCGGTGGCAAGGCTTATATACAGCCTCGCCTCTCATACATGACATAGGCATCACGATGGACAGAAGCCAATCATAGTCCTGCCACAACCAACATGGCTGTGGCATTACTGAATATGATTGACTAACATGCTTGTCCATCTTTACAAGTTTTCTGACCTAACACGCTAGGCTGTCTCAGAAGCTTTGTCGGAACATAACAGATTCTGTATTCGCGAGTCCCGAATACAGTATACAGGACTCAGATTCGTAGACTCGCTCAGACTCGCTCAGACTCGCTGCTGACAGCGGGTATCCGTGAAGCGGTGTGATTGTTTAAACGATTTGGGGCGATTCAAGCTACATAGCGATGTGATATAGCGAGTCTAGCGAGTGAGAAAAAGTAAACTCTGACAAAACTAGGATTGCCATTGACTTGCATTGGACTCGTTACTGTGCGAGTAATCGCTGGGAAACTCGCCGAGTACCGAGTCCTGCGAGTCCCTTACTACTCGCCGAGTAACGAGTCCTAGCGAGTAGACTCGCCCATCCCTAGCAGCCACACTTTTAGTTAACTCTTGGACCTGTAGGCACAGATCTGCAGAGGTATCATCACTTTGAGTCAGTGCATCAGCCTCAACGGGTGCCTGAGGCAAAGACGTTGCCTCCTGGTTGTAGGTTATTGTTGGGTGCCTGGGAGGCGCTGTGCCACTAGGGGTTGGTTAACGTAGCAGCCGATTGGCCCGATCCTTAAATTGTACAAAGTCCAGGTCTGGATTTTGTAGGGCCATAATGCACAGCTATGTTCGGTGTATGCTGCACAGGAGCCCCTCAATGAACTGTTCAGTTAGCAGTCTAACCTAGTCCTGCACACTATCGGGGTTAACCTTTTTAATGGCTCACAGCGCCTCTTGAAGATTAAGTGCATAGTCTCTTTGCTGTCCTGCACCCTTTTTTTGCACCTGAAGAATCTCATTTTAATCTCTGCTGCAGTGCGGTTATCAAAGGTGTTTATCCACCTGACCAAGATGTACTTAACTTCCTGCTGCGCTCCCTCTTCAGGTCCCTGAGTCTAATAGCTATGCTAAGGCCCTTTTCCTGCTTGATGGTTCTGACCTGTATGGCAGGCAGCCAGAGCCTCTCTCTGGTGCCACCTTGCTGAAGGCAGCTCTAGGCTCTTAGTACACTGCTGTGCCGCAGGGTATTTGATGCAGCCAAGAGACTTGCAGTCTCTTGTCCTCCAGGCATGGCTGTCAGGGCGTACAGCACCCGTCCATCAAGGACTCTGGCGTCCTTTTCCTAGCGCTCCTCTCCGGGGTGAGCCCAGTCACGGCTCCACTCCCCAGAACACTTCTCTCCACTTCCTCTCTCTTCCCTCTCCTCAGACTAACTAACTAACCCCTCCTGGCCAGAACCAGGACAGCTTTCCCTGATGTTGGGTTGTAGAATTCGCCCTTCTGGCCTAGAGTCAGGAAAAGCGTTGCATACTGGTGTTACCTAGTGTGTGGACCTCCACCTGCTTCCAGGCATGACATCATCCCTGTGAGGGAGGCAATTCCACTGTGGCAACCAGACCACTGGGGTGCCAGAACATTATACTGTGTACAGGGGTCCATGTGACCATCAGACTGTATATAGGGAACTAAGGGTCATTTTGATGAGTTTAACAGAGCTGTTGGACATCATTCTGTGTATAGAGTGGTGCTATGTGGCATCATATTGGGTATAGTTAACTATGGGTCATACCACTGTATTTAGTGGTATTGTAGCTCTTCAAAATGTCTATAGGGGGCAATAAGACATTATACTGTGTAAAGGGGCCTGTGGGCTATAGCACTGCTTATATGCATCTGTGGAGATTAGCATGCACTCGGCTATAGGTCGAGGTGCTGGTGAACGGGTTGTGGATGACCCTTGTAGCAATCTGAAGAGAGTCACTGCACACTGTTATTTCAACATGCAAGCAGTCACGTGGAATTTCAATTTAATAAAGCATACACAGATAACACCCGGTCGATAACTGAGCTGGTAACACGTGATTTGTGGGGGTGTTAAATGGTAGACCCCACAGATCTGTCACTGACTTAAAGGGAACCTGTCACCTAGTTTATCCCCCCTAAGTTATCATTACCTTTCCCTGCAGCTTCCTACTACATTACTAACTTTCCATCTCTCTGATCTAAATGTGCATTATATAAGTTCAAAAAAGCGATTTATAAACTTACTTATCCACTGTTGTGTGGGCATTCCTAGATGGCTGGCCGTCAGGTGGATCTGCTCTAGCCCTGCCCTGCCCAGTGGGCATGGTCCTTCATTCAGGAGTGAGCCCTGCTTTAAATTTCCCACCTTTTCCAGTGATGGCATGCTGTTGGTCCTTCGCGGTGATGGGTGTATTTGAGTACAGGCCGGCTCCGCAGCATGCGCAGTGTGCATTCCGAAGCCGGCCTGTGCACACAATACACCCACCACACTAAGCAGGACCGGAAATGATGCGCCACAGCCACCAGCAGCATGCCATCACCGAAAGAAGGAGGTGGGAAATGTAAATAAGGGCTCACTCCTGAATCAATGATCACACCCACCAAGGCGTGATTGAAGTAGCGAGGCAGTGGGAGAGCAAACCCGGAAAGACTGCCCACCCGACGGCCAGTCACAGCTCTGACTAGGAATGCCCACACAACGGTGGATATATGTTTATAAATCGCTTTTTTGAACTTTTATAATGCACATTTAGATCAGAGAGGGATGGTTAGTAATTAAGTAGAAAGCTGCAGGAAAAGGTAGTGATAGGTTTGGGGGGGGGCTAAACTAGATGACAGGTTCCTATTAAGTATAGGTTTTTCCTATATATGTTGCTCCCTGGAAGAT
Organism: Allobates femoralis; assembly: GCA_033576535.1. Lineage (NCBI taxonomy): Eukaryota > Metazoa > Chordata > Amphibia > Anura > Aromobatidae > Allobates > Allobates femoralis. Next base: position 383,208,937 of record JARQOC010000004.1, read on the forward strand.
TCTAATCTATCTCAAAAGCCAGTCATAAATATTTTATAGCTATTGGATGTTACCTGCTTATTTGTCGAATGTTTCAGTATGGAGCAAGTTGAAGTGTAATTTCTCTAACAAGTACTTATCTCCAAGGGGAACAAAAGAATCAGAGTTTGAATTAATATTATTTGCTTCATACACAGATACTATCTGGCCGATAACTGAGCTTGTAATAACTTATTTATGGGGGTGATGGGTGATGGACCCTTCAGATCTGTTACTGATTTAAAGGGAATCTGTCAGCAGGTTCTTGCTACCTCATCTGAAAGCAGCATTTTGTAGGCAAAGAGGTTCTGAAACTAACAATGTGTAACTTAGATTACTGGGTGCAGTCATTCTTTCACAATCACAGCATTGAGCTTTAGCCATATAGCAGAACTGGGAGAGCTGCCCCCATCTACACCAGACTCTCAATAGAGATTGTACATTGACATTAAGTTGTGAAGATCATAATATATACCCAAAGCAGGCTGTGTGGTGAATGGATGTTACATACTTGTTTGCGTGAATATGTTTCAGTATGGACCAAGTTGTAGTTAAATAGCTCTATCAAATAGGGGTAGTAGGGAGAACAAAAACATCACAGTTTGTAATCATATTATATGATCTTTCTTATACCTAAATTCATTTCTTGGGGTAGAGTTGGACAGCCCCCAAATATATTGGATGGTCAGCTGGACTCATTGAAATCGTCAGGTTTACCCAACATTTCTCTAATGTATATGAGACTCTTAAGAGGATATATTTAAGGGTAAACCCTTCCAGAAACCTATCAATATATTTCCCCATTTGTTTTTACTTGTTTCTTCCATTTTTGTAGCTAGTCTTAATAAAGATCTATTGAGGTAAAGCAGTTGGGTTGGTTTAAGGTAGTTTAAAAGAGAAAGTGCTAGGGATCACCTAGCTAGGTGGATTCACTAAGACAATGGTCAAGGCCAACATGTGGCCTTAAGGCAATGTCAAGGTGAAGGACTTGTCATAATGCACATGGAACAGGTTAAGCTGAATAACAGGTAGACTAGTGGAACAAAATGCAAGAGACACAGAGCCAGGGGTGCTAAAAAAGAACACAGGAATTAAATATGCATAGTCAGTCCACAAATTACAGCAGCATTAGTAATGTGAGCCAGTTTGTTTTCCTTACAGCATACATAAGGTTAATTATGTAGGGGTAATTAGCAAACAATGAGTAGCCGTTGGCAGAGATGCAGAGGCCAACTTGATTATAGAGATGTTAGGGTGCTTTCACATAACATTTTTTTTCCTGTCCGTGGGATCCTACTTTTTGTAGGACCCCACGGACAGGAGAGGACACCACAGGGAGTGACCTATTTTGTGTCCGTGTCCGTGATTATCTCGGATCCGGACACAGCGGGGCACTTTCACTTCCGCAATGTATAATATACATTGCAGAAGTGAAATATAGTAAATGAAAGAATTAAAAATAAAAAATCTGTATGCTCACCTGTCCGAGATCCATCGCTGCCTCCCAGCAAGGTCCGGGTGCTTATAAAACCTGCGGTGACGTCACAACCCGATCAGCTGATCGGGTCACATGACCGCAGTTACACAACAATTGATGGTATGGTGTGGTATATGGGGTACAAAGATAGTGGGGCTATTCTTCATCAATGGAAACCTCAATGCCACTGGATATCTGAATCATGTAGCAATTTCAGATATCCAGTGGCATTGAGGTTTCCATTGATGAAGAATGGCCCCTCTATCTTTGTAACTCATGTACTACACCATACCAAGAATAAAGTTATGTTAAAACCAAGCACACCATTGTTTTTCTTATGAAATTCTCAATAAGTTTGATGTGTTTCATGACCCTCTTCACATTGAAAAAAAGAAAATGTGATTCAAAATGGCCGACTTTAAAAAGGCCGCCATGGTCACCACCTATCTGGAAAAGTTTTCCCCCTCCCATATTGTAATGTTTCACAAACAGGAAGAAGATATCACCAACCATTCCCATTTTATTTAGGCACATCCATATAAATGGCCAATAACACAGATCTATTTGTCCCTTGTTTCCCCGGCATTATTGTGCATGTTATTGGTCTGTCCCTATATTCCTTCCCCCTAACCAGCTAGGTTAGCCTAGTTGTCCATGTATTAGGTCCTCTGTTGCATGACTAACCACATGTGCCATCCCTGGCTGCTCCATTGTGTAGCTGTCCACGGGTTGTGAGGTCCTTTGCTGAGCTGCATGACTATCCACGTGTGAGGTTCCTGGCTGCTCCGCTGCAGAGCCACCAATGGGTTGTAAGGTTCTCTGCTGAGTAGCATTACTTTCCACGTGTGCCAGGCTTGCGGCTGCTGCCAGGTGCCCTAGGCCCCAGTGCCTGTTTTGTGTATGCTGGGTTTTTGTTTGTGCCTAGGGTCCACGCGGCCACAACTTTCAGATTTTTTTAGGAGTGGTGTTTGCAACTTGAATTGGTCTCACAAGCCTATTGCTGTGGAGCATCTGCTATATAAAATCCTTCTTCCCTGTTGGGCATCGCCAGACCTTCACATTAGATTTGCAACCTAGCCATGTGTGTTGTTCCAGCTTGCTGCTCTTGGTCAGCCTTTTATCCCAGCTCTGGTCCCCTTCTGTAGTGCCTATGTCATCCAGCTCCCATCCACTCCTGCTAAGCCTGCACCATCCTGATTGTGTTTATTCCAGCCAGTGTCTGATTCCAGTATCTGATGACCTCTGCCTGGTGCCTGGAGCCATGTTTGATTTCCAGTATTTGATTAGCTCTGCCTGGTGCCTGGAGCCGTGTCCAATGTCCAGTATCTGATGACTTCTGCCTGGGGTTTGGAGGTGTGTCCAATATCCGGTAAAGTATAACCTCTGCCAGGTGCTTTGTGCCATGTCTGATGTCCAGTATCTGAAGTCCTGTCGATGTCCTGTTGGTGTCCTGATGTTCTGTTGATGTCCTGCCTGTGTCTTTATTTTCTGCCTGTGTCTGGATGTCCTGCCTGTGTCCAGTTGTCCAGTCCAAGTTTCTGGTTGTCCAGCCTGTGTTCCAGAGTTAGACTTGCTTGTGTTTCTGGAAGTGTCCAGCATTGAATTTCAGTACTGGCCACGTCCCCTGCCTTAGCTCCCTGAATCTGACCAGCCTGTGTCCTAAACTGACCTATTGATGTTCCTGGAGTGGTCTGTTCCATGTATAACCTGTATCCTGATGTTCTGCCTGTGTCCCAATGTCTGACCTGGATCCTGGTGTCTATCCAGAGTTGTCATCTGCCTGTGGTCGGTATCTGATGTCCTCCTGCTGTACCATTGCTACCCCTGAGGTCTTTGTCAGAGGTCCTCCTGGTATGTCCATGCCAGATGACCCTGTGGTGACATCAACCTGAGATGACCTCCCTGCAATGCTATGTGCCTTGTGACTTGCATCTTGTGACTGTCTTTTTATCACTAAACTTTGTGTTCCTTATACCTGAAGTTGGCAGTGTCTTAAAGTTACCCCATGTGGTCCAGTGGGTCCACTCTCCCTCATGGATACTTGCCCTGTTTCACCATTGGCCTGGCTGTGTGGGAGCGTAAGCGAGTGTAACACCAAGTAAGACTGATTTCTAAACTAGAAATGTTTAAACTTTGTATTTTGTTAGATAAAAATAAGCTAAGTGAACTAAAAAGAATTCTATATTAAAACAATATTTCATGTGACTACCCTTCACCTTCAAAACAGCATCAAAGAATTAAAAGAGTGGACCAAAAGCTGAAGAAATTTACATCTAAATTTCTATTCATTGTCATAATGTACAAGTGTAAATTTCTAATATATTTGCATTAAAATTCCTTATCCTTCCCTAACTATACTAATTGCTATTGATTTTTCCCTTCTTTTGAGAGTCCCAGTTTATGTTTTTGATACTCAAAGCATCATCAGGGGGCTGAGGCTTTGGTCATTGCCACATCTTCCCTCACCTTGAAACATCAATGATGCTTTTTTCAGGGGCAGGGCTTGGTCCCTGCACACTGTCATTGTGCAATGTGCACAATGACAGCACACTGTGTGTTGTCTGCTCAGATCAGTAGTAAAAAGCTGTCAACACAGAGCATTGCTCACTAACAGTGTGCATTCGCAGTATCCCCAGCTTATCATCCATATTGAATCCATTTTTGATCCGTTTTGGCTGTGTTTTTTCTGTGATCCGTTTTGGCTGTATTTTTCAGCCTATAGATAATGATTTCAATGGGAAAAGCAGATCAGAAAAATGCAATAATTGACATATGCATTATTTTTTCTTTTTAGGGAATCACTTTTCAAGGGGAAAAGTGCCCCCGGTCATGAAAGCACAGATTGAACAGCAAAACTTGAAAACCCATTGACTTTGCTGTGATACCATTTAAGTGATTTGTATTCACTGCAAAAATGGATAAAAAAAAAGGATCAAAATGCACAGTGTGAACATAACCTAATACTGACATGAGCTGACTGCTCAGCAGTCTATATATTAAATGTTGTTTATTTTCTTTGAGACATTAAAGGTTAACATCAGTTTTTCCTTGATGCTGCTGAAGTCTTTCATCAGGTGATCCAGTTGATTATCCTCCTCCACCCTTTAAATAGTCACATGACCTATCACGTGATGTCGCTATTAGAGTTCATTCTCTGCTAGACCCTCTTGCTATGTGGTAGTAGTTCTTTGTTGCTGAAGCTTTCCTAGAGATCCTGTCTTGTCATGTTGCTGCCTATTTCCAAGTATCCTTATTGCGATTTTCCCAGTCTATATAAACCTATGCCTGTTTTTAATTATCCGCAGTAGCAAGGCTAGTGCCCTTGCCAGCCAGTGCACTAGCCAGGGTTACCTTAGGTGACAGACAGGGACTAGGTTTGTGTTGGCGGCTGGGGGAAGGACCTTCTCAGGGTTCAGGGCAGAAAGGGACAGACACAAGCCAGTGTTAGGAAGTGTCCTCATTCCCCACTCCCTATTGTTAAGGCCTTCCTTCCCCTTTTTACCATCCCACTATCCATTTGTGTTGCGCCATGAGGCAGACAGTTTACAAGTCCGTACTTGAAAAATACATGTGGATATAAGTAACTTGGTACTTTAACATAGATGAGAATTGTCATGATTCCGCTGCTCAGTGTGTCAAGGACGCAATTGTGGTGCCCCATGGTCCGGGCCACAATACTAAGCTTGGAGGCAGGAAAGGTACCCACATCAAGTGAAACACAACACAAACAACACCTTCCAACTCCAGGCCAGAAGGGGAGCTCTAAAACCTGGTAAATTCTGGTCTGGGGGCGGCTTTAGGCAGTTCATTTCCTAGGAGGACTGTGGAAGATATCTTGCGGACAGAGCCATGCCAGGCTCACCTAGGACACTAACTAGCCAGTGTGAGTGACTGTAGAGAACGTGAAGGAGTAGGTGAGGGGAGTGGAGCAGTGCCAGCTTGCCCAGCACACAATGGCAGGAATGACACTGGAGTCCGAAGTCGCAAGGAACTTTTTGGCCATCAACCAACACCGGAGGGCGGGTGATTCCAAGTCGCTTGCCCACCAAAAGGCCAGGAGACACATCCACACCAAAGAGCTCAGGGAGACGCAGTGAGAAGACAGTAATGTAAATAGAGCTCAAGCCACCTGTCATACAGCCAAGACAGAACAAGAGAGGAGAGGATCACAGCACAGCTTCAAGCAGCCAGGGCCCACAGGGAGTAGCGCAGTAGGGAGGCCTCAGAACTTGTCAGGTGTGGAAAACCTCAACTTGCTGCCACGCTCCGGACCTCCAACACCACTTGTGAGCTGTGCTTTGGATGAACCTGCTACTTCAGTAAAAGTAAAGGAGACTGTTACCCCTGTGTCTGTCGGTTATTTCGTACACTAAGTCCTGCACCCCCAGTGAATCCATAACCTCCATAGACTTTACGGTTGCCCTGGGGACCTGCTCCTCCCATGGAGAGCTAAAGCAACATAGCTGCTACTCCCATCATCCCCAGAGGTCCCAACTGCAGCAGCAGCAATACCGGTCACATTCCTTGGGTGGTGACATGACAAAAACTCTTTTATTTTTACCTTTATTTTTCTTTTCATCCATTTTTCACTTCCCCTTTTTACTGATCGCTCGATGAGGGGATCATGGACCTGTCATGCCACTGTAACATCCTGCAGCCCAGAAGATGACGACAGGTCCGGGTTCCGAGTACCCCACTGTCCCTGCCCGAGGCAAGTCACAATGAGTGAATGTTTTCTGTAACTATTGAATCAGGATGTGCTGAGCTGTCAGTTTGATGACTGACAGCTCTGTTGTGCAGTCTGTTACTGGGGTGTGCTGAACTCTCGGTGTGTTGAGTGACAACTCAGTTGTCCAAGGTGATTCCTGGAGGTGCTGAGTTACTCAGGGGTTCCGATCCCTGATGATTGCCCAGCTACTTAGCTGAGCAGTTTATCCCAGAACTCTGCCACTCATAGCATTATATTCAGTGATGCTTGTTGACCTGTATTCCTTTTCTCTGTTTAATTAATCTCTTGCTGCCTGATATTGGACATCGTACTATCTGTGTTTTTTAGCCATTTGGCTCTTATCTGCTATCCTCCAGTTATTCTGACACTGGACTATAACCTGACTATGCCACTGTTTATTCCCTTAATCTTTCATAATGCTTTCCAGGTACCCTGATCCTAAAACTCTTAACTACCCTGCCTTATGACTTGTCATTAATAACTAGCATCACAATAAATATTCTTCTTTCTCCACTTATGAGCCACCTTTTCCCCTCTTCTTTACTTCCTGAACTTACCCTTCACGCTTAAAAAAAAAAATCTGAAATCAGCAAAAATCATCAAAGTTAAGCGTCAGGTTACGCTTCTTCTTATACTCTTTGGAGAAGAGAGGGGATGAGGTGTGAACAATTGGATAGTATCAATGAACTGAATGCCTCAATGATTAAAAGCCTCGCTATTACAACAAAGTCTCAACAAACTGATCAATTTTACCATCTGAATGGAGTTTACATATTCTCCCCAGGTTTCCATGTTTTTTTTGGGCATACTCCGATTTTCTCCCAAATAACAGACAAACTTTTAGTGAATTTAGATTGTGAGCCCAATTGAGGATGGTAAACAGTGATAATGTTTGTACAGTGCTGCAGTGTATGGTGGTGCTATATTAGCAAGCAAAATATAAATAAATAGACCAGCAAATTTGGTATTTTTATGTGCCCAAACAAGTGTTTTCAGATTGCATAAATCCAAATTTGGTCACGGTCACTTTAGGGCTTGACCAGTTAAAACAAGTTATCCTCTATTCACAAGATAGGTGATGACGTGTTGATTAATGAGGTTCCAATCTCTCAGGGTACCTTTACACGTCCCAACATTGCATGCAATTTCACTTGCAACTTACTGGTTGCAGTGAAATCATGGACACATTGTTCTATTTTGTGTTCGTGTACAAATGGAACAATGTGTCCAAATTGCATGCAATGTTGCGACGTGTAAAGGTACCCTCAGACCCACACCATTCCCCAGAATAAGAAACTTTTATCCCTGTTAGCATGGAGCAATCATGCACATGAGTGACCTCTGGTCCATTTTGGTCAAGTGCCCAACTTACTGTGTCATTCTGTAACAGGGATATTCCCCAGTCTGCCGATCGATGCTGACCCCTACTGGGGACACCCGCCGTTAATCAAGTTATTACCTATAGTTGATAACTTGTTTTTACTGGTCAATGCCTTTAAAGCTACCGTCACACGCAGCAATTTTGCATGCAAGTTCACTGTGGTTGCAGTGAAATCATGGACACACTGTTCTATCTTGTTGCCGTGTACAAATGGAATAATGTGTCCATGATTTCACTGCAACCAGCAAATTGCCTGTGAAATTGCATGCAAAATTGCTGCGTGTGACGATACCTTAAGTTTACCAAGATACTTGTTAGGCGGCCGTCACACAGGTCGACATCGCCAGCGATATTGTAAGCGATCACGTGCACGCGCGATCGCTTACAATATCGCTCACATCGCTGGTGAGATGTCACACAGACAGACTCACCAGCGATGTGGATCCGCGATCTCGCTGGTAACTATGGTACACATCGGGTAACTAGGCGCCGCGCGTCGCTTAGTTACCCGACGTGTACCATAGTTACCATCTCCCAGCATAGGCTCTGCCGCTGGGAGATCGTTCATCGTGGTGTCATACACCACGATGAAGGAGATCGCTAAATCGTAAATCGCTAGATCTGAGGTCCGGACCTCAGATCTCGATTTTGCGATTTGATCAGATCTCGCTCGTCGTATCTAGCCGTCACACGCACAGACATCGCTCACGCGATGTTTAATCTGCCGCGTTCAAGCGATATCTTGCGCGATATCTGTGCGTGTGACGGCCGCCTTAGATGGACAATTATTCATTCATTTTAATGCATTACAAAGAATTCCTCAGACCCAATAATAATAATAATTAATCTTTATCACCAACATATTCCACAGCGCTTTACAATACAGTGAAATACAAACGGTCATAGGTAACAATGAAAAATCTACAATACAGTAATTAAAGTACAGACTCAATATAAGAAATACAGTACACTAATCAGAGAATCAATGGAAAAAGTACAATAAATAAAGCAGAGAAACACAGTAAAAACTACAGTTCAGTAATTAGATACAATACAATAAGCATAGGATCAGTGTAAAAAGTACAATACAAAAATTAAAGCAAAAATAAGAGTGACGCTGATTAAAAGAGCTTACAATCTTACACGAGATGGGGGTTATACAAAGTACTGAGGCTTATTACAGTGATGGTCCAGGCAGGAAGTGGGGGATAGAAAGGAATGGTCACTAGATAATCTGTGTAGAGCTTTTGGGTTTGGTGGAGTTTGAAGAAGAATTATGACCAGAGAGATAGAGAATGTGCTGTATACATTACAAAGGACTTCTATTAGGGAGCATGATAGGCCGCCTTAAAAAGATGTTTTTAGGGAGCGTCTAAAGCTATGCAATTTGTGGATAGTCCTGATTTCTTGGAGTAGAGCATTCCAGAGAATTGGTGCAGCTCGGGAGAATTCTTGTGACCCACCCAGGCAGGGGTACTCAGATCTTGGACGTTGTTTTGGGGTGCTGTCACTGGTGGTTGGTGCCTGAGTCTGTGGCCCTGGTGGTCACTGAAAAGTGTTGAAATAAAATAATAAAATGGGTTGAATTGTTCGTGATGCCACCTGCAGTTTCTGATGATAACACCCACGCCGCTGTCAGACCTCCAGAGATGATGGTATTGCAGCTAGTTGGTTTTGCTCCCTGCAGGTGGAGCAGGAACCTGGGGGCAGAGTTGCTGCTGTGCTGGTTGTCATGGTAGCAGCTCTGTAGTTTAACAGTAATAAGACAAGAGAGGCTTACTTTGGTCTGCTCTGTTATTTACTGGTCACTTGATAAACACAGTTCGATAACAGGTTAACAGTCACACACAGTCACGGGTAGCTGGCCTGAGTAGTGACCAATGAATGGGGTGTCTCTATGTGGCTTACAAGCATGTCCCTCTAAACTTCTCTTTCTCTGTCCTGTTGTGGTGAAGCCTGACTGGCTTGAAACTTGGCCTGGCCTCCTTGTTCCTTTCCTGCTTGTCTTAACATGGGTATGAACCCTCTCCGGATTACCGCTACCCCTGTGGCTTTACGCAGGTCCTGGCTCTTCGCGTTAGTGATTCTTGTTGCAGGTGGCCCAGACGCTAAACTCTCCTGGGTCCAACTGGTATTGGCGGCTCGGAGTTGAACTTGCCCGTACCGCTCCCGGAGCCGGTTCTCTGCTGTGGACTAGGATTCCCCCAGACCTGTTACCGTACAGTCTGGCACTGGGCCTCCTCCTTCTGCCTGGGTCACCACTCTTTCTGGGTGCCCTTTCTGTGCTTTCCCCTGAAGGGTCCTCCTCTGACTTTCTCGTACTCTGTTCTTCTCATGACTACTCCTACTCTCTCGATCTGACTTCCCGCCTTCCACTAACACTCTTATAACCTTCCCCCGGGATCGGTTACCTAGGTAACATGTTGAACCAATTGGTCCCCTGAAGCTAAGTGTGTGTGTGGATGCAGGGTGAAAAGCCACATATCAATCTCCCCTTTCACTGGCCACAGGAATACCGTACACACTGGGCTTGGTGCAGTACCCCTTAGTGGCGCACTGACCAGTGGGGCGCCACACTTGGATCCGGGAGTGGGAGGATCGGATTAGTGCAGATGTTAGTCGAAGGTCATTTGTAGAACATAGAGAGAAGGTAGGGTGATAGATAGAGATGAGGGAGGAGATGTAGGGAGGTGCTGCACTGTGAACAGCTTTGTGGGTGAGAACAAGCAGTTTGGATGCTGTAGTGTGTGGGCAGCCAGTGCAATGACTGGCACAAAGCAGAGGCATCTGAGTAATGATTGGCCAGGTAGGTGATCCTGGCTGCTGCATTAGGGATAGACTGGAGAGGGGAAAGTTTAGAGAGGGGGGGCTGATTAATAGAGAGTTGCAGTAGTCAAGGCGGGAATGAATTAGGGCAACTGTGAGGGTTTTTGTTGTTTCCACGGTGAGAAAGGGGCGGACTCTAGAAATGTTCTTTAGGTGCAAATAACAAGAGCGGATGAGAGATTGTATATAGGGAGGTGAGGGAGAGATCGGTGTCAAACATAACACCCAGACAGCAAGCCTGCTGCCTAGGCGTCATATTGGTACCGCACACTGAGAGAGAGACATCAGATTTAAGGAGGTTAGTGGAGGGTGGGAGCAGAAGAAGTTCAGTTTTGGAAAGGTTGAGTTTCAGGTAGAGAGCAGACATGATGTTGGAAACTGCAGCTAGAAAGTCATTGGTGTTCTGTAATACAGCAGGGGTAAGGTCGTGGTCTGAAGTGTATAATTGTGTATCACCAGCATTGAGATGCTACTGGAAGCCAAATCTGCTAATGGTGTGTCCAGTCAGGGCTGTGTAGAGAGAGAAGAGTGCCAAGGACTGAATAGTGAGAGGAAGAGGGGAGGAAGTGGAGCCAGCGAATGATAAACTGAAAGAGCGGTCAGAAAGATAGGAAGAGAACCATGAGAGAGCGCTGTCCTTTATGCCGATCAAGTGCAGCATAGAGAGTAGGAGATGGTGGTCGACAGTGTCAAAAGCTTTAGAAAGCTCAAGAAGAATAAGCAGAGAGTGTTCACCATTACGTTTTGCCGTCAGAAGGTCATTGGTCACTTTGTTTAGGGCAGTTTCTGTAGAATGTAGGGGGCGGAAACCAGACTGTAATGGACCTAGAAGAGAGTGAGGGGAGAGGTAACGGGTGAGGTGGGTGTAGACCAGGCGCTCCCAGTAGTTTAGAGATGAAGGGGAGATTGGAGACTGGTCTATAGTTATTTGTGCAGGATGGGTCAAGAGAAGTTTTCTTTAGTAATGGCATAATGAAAGAATGTTTGAAGGAGGAAGGGAAGATGCCAGAGGAGAGAGATTGAAGATTTTGGTTAGGTGAGTTGTGACGACTGGAGAGAGGAACTGGAGTAAGTGTGAGGGAATGGGGTCGGTGGTGCATGTAGTGGGACGAGAGGAAGAGAGGAGCTTGGAGACTTTTTCTTCTGTAACTGGATCAAATATGGAGAGTGAGCCGGAGGAAATGTGGGGAAGAATGGGAGAAACAGCGCTTGGTGGCTGGAAGCTGATTTCCTGGCGAATGTTGTCTATTTTCTCTATAAAATAAGAAGCCAGATCATCAGCACAGAGGTCAGTGATAGGGGCCTGCACTTTAGGACTGAGGAGAGAATGAAAGGTGTCAAAGAGATTTTTTGGATTGTTGGATAGTGAGGAGATCAGGGTGGTGAAATAGGTTTGTTTGGCAAGGTGAAGGGCAGAGTTGTAGGTTTTTAGCATGAATTTATAATGGATGAAGTCTCCTGGTGAGCGAGTTTTCCTCCATAGACGTTCAGCACTCCTAGAGCATTGCTAGAGGAATCGAGTTTGTGGTGTGAGCCAGGGCTGTTTTACTCTGTGTTTGGAGGTTCTAAGGGTGAGGGGCGCTACTTGGTCCAGGGAGCTTCTGAGAATGTCATTGTAGTGAATCACAGCCAGATCGGGACAGGAGAAGGAGATTGGGGACAGTGATGAGAGTAAAGAGTCTGTGAGTGTATGAGGGTTAATGGCCTGTAGAACCTCAGAACTCACAGCACGTCCTGCCATCTACTTTTACTTTTATTCTTTACTCTGCTTGAAAATATAATAAAAGCTCAGTCCTATAGACTGTGAGCCCTTGTGGACAGGATCTCTGCCCTAATGTACCTGTATGATTTATTTGTCGTTGTTTATGTTCTCGTCCTTGTTCTGCCCTTACACATGTAAAGTGCCATGGAACCAATGGCGCTATATACCGTATTTTTCGCACTATAAGGGGCACCGGATTATAAGGCGCACCCTCAAAAAATGACTTTTAAGCCGTCTTGGTCCATATATAAGGCGCACCGGATTATAAGGCGCACCATATTACCATAAAAAAAAAAAAAAGCTCAGACTCCAGTATCCTGTGTAGCCTCCCATCACCCTCCAGCATCCCTCTGTAGCACCCCACCACCCTCCAGTATCCCTGTGTAGCCTCCCATCACCCTCCAGCACCCCACACAGTCAGACACACACACACACACACACACACACTCAGACACACACACATACACACACATACACACTCAGACACACACACACACACACACACACACACACACACTCAGACACACACACACACACAAACTGATTTTTACTTTTTATACTGGTACTTTTGCTTACTGTACTGTGTGGCAAGGCACTCTCAGCGCTGGAGCCCTCAGCAAATCACAGCGCTGGAGCCCACAGCCAATCACAGCGCTGGAGCCCACAGCCAATCACAGCGCTGGAGCCCACAGCCAATCACAGCGCTGGAGCCCTCAGCCAATCAGAGGCTATGGGCTGACGTCAGCTGGCCTCGGATTGGCTCAAGGCTCCTGGGCGGAGCTGTGATTGGCTGATGGGCTCCTGGGCTCCTGGGCTGTGAGCGCGCGCAAAACAGCGGCGGCACCGGACACCGGGGACGGCGGCTGGTGATCGCGTCCCCGCACGTGATGCGAGGCAGGCACCGGCACCAGCATGGATGGCGGGGACGGCGGCTGGTGATCGCGTCCCCGCACGTGATGCGAGGCAGGCACCGGCACCAGCATGGATGGCGGGGACAGCAGCTGGTGATCGCGCCCCTGCACAGCGATGCCAGGCAGGCACCGGACAAAGGGGGATGGCGGCACAAAGGTATGCCTTATTTTCTGGGGGGTGCCAAATATTTGCAGGCAAATGGCACCCCCTTAGCACTCTGGGAAAAATCCGTATATAAGGCGCACTGCACTATAAGGCGCACCTATGATTTCTGGGAAAATCTTAGTCTTTTAGGTGCGCCTTATAGTGCGGAAAATACGGTAAATAAAAATTAATAATAAATAATAATAATGTTAAGCACTGTTTAAGATGTTTTAGAAAATATCATAGTGAGTACTGTATGGATTTAAAAGATCGATTTTCTAAAACACATTAATCTATTCATGGAGATTATTAAAATCTTAGCTGGTCTGGTGGTGAGCATAGATTTAACTAAGTTTGAAGATGTAAACAAACCTGAAAAGGAAATACCAGCAGGTATTGATGCTTACATTAAGTCGGTGTATAATGACCAACCCGCAGCACGATACAACAGCCAATCAGTAAACCTTTACCAATGGATCATTTAAGGCTGGCTTCACACCACGGCAGAGTCCGGTCCAGGGCTCTCAGGGATGACCCTGACAGCCCTGGACTGGAGCCCTGGACCGGACAGCCCTGGATGGATTGGATTGGTAGTTTGAATTTAATCACCCAATCATTTTGTTTTGCAAACAGATAGGCCACTGCCAAATGAAGCTTACTTTGCTTTTCCTGTAAAGAACACAAACCCTCAACCAAGCTGTGGGTTCATATGTAGAGGAGTTTGGAGAGAATGCTGATCTATCAAATAGAAATTGTCCAACACTTGTCTAAGCCTGCTTTCACATCAGCGGTTTTTGCCAATCGCGGCAGATGCGGTGAAAAAAACGCATCTGCCGCGATTAACGCATAACCGCTGCACTTGCGACACAGTTGCTGCAAGCCCCACACAATGCCTATGGGGCTTGCGGTAAGTGTGCGGCAGATGCGGCAAGTGCGGTTTCGACACTTGCAGCAGGTGCGGCCGCGAAAAAAAACGCTGTCAGCTGCGTTTTTTTTGCGGCCGCACCTGCCGCAAGCCCGCATAAACATTCTATGGGGCTTGCCGCAACTGTGCCGCAAGTGCAGCGGTTATGCGGTAATCGCGGCAGATGCGTTTTTTTCACCACATCTGCCGCGATCGGCAAAAAACGCTGATGTGAAAGTACCCTAAGATGTATAGAAATTCATCAACAATAATAAAGAATAAAGAAAAGTCAGCGGAAAATAGTAAACTACTTCCGAATATAAACTATTTACCTACGGTGCCATAAATAAAGAGAGAAACAGTGCCACAGGAAAAAACAAATGAGCTACATTTTCATTCATTTGTTATGTTCAGAGGAAAGCTTATGTGTGAAGTTCCTCCAGAAAAAATCCATTTTGTTTAGTTATCCCTATTTCACTTAAAGCTTCCATTGCTCTCATTTGCATTTTAAGTAAATTAAATTGAACTATCAGAGCAGAAAAAATTGAGACACTTTATGTGTTGTGTTTTATTATGTAGCTTTAGAAGTGTTTGATAAGAACTTATGAGTTAAGCATTCACACATTCACATCAGATGAATGTTAGGTGAACTGTAGATTTCAGCGAGACCACCAAACCATTTCATGCATATGGCGATGTCCTGATTTGCACTGCAGTCAGTAACAGAACATGAAAGACTGAGTTATATGAAGTCTGGGCATGTTGTTTTATTTGCTTCCTATTTTTTTATCATTAGGATGTTCCCCCACCATTCCTCTCAATAAGCAACAATCATACAAGTCTATACAGCCAAAGGTTTGTTACAATATTCTATCTTCAGAAGCACATTGCTTCCTGCCTCTGGTGTCCTGATTTGCGCTCCAGAAGATTGACTGTTTTGACCAGTGACATGGCACACTCTCCCACTTTGCAATTGTACCTGTGAAGATCTGGAGTTTTGGATTGTAATAATCAACTAGGCAGGTTAACAATGCAACCAGTTTTATTTGTATCCATACATGGTATTACAGCAACTCCGGGTAGATGGTAACAATGCAATGTACCTAGTACACAGAATCACAAACTAGCCAATGACAATAGTCCTTAAGTTCCTCCACATGACAGATATCATGAAAGTAGCACATGTATCCAGCTCTACAATAGTCCTTAGAATCGTTCCTTAAATTATGACAGTAGATATTACGGACTCTTCAGCACAATTCTCTGGAACTATTGTCGGGTACAGGAACCTGAATTTTCCCTTCCAAATCATGGAAGTGGGAAAATTTTGCATAGCACATGTATCAAACTCCAGACTAGTCCTTGAATAGTTCCTTAAATTCTGACAGTAATTATCATGACCATAGCACATGTATCCAGCTCCCAACTCTAAAGTCCATCCATAAGCTCAGGACCTGAACTCAACACAGATCCTCTGGCTTACAATTCACAGCTCTGACTGACCTCCCCACCAAACAGGTGTCTCCTTCTATTCTCCTTCTTCTTGGAATCAACCCACACAAGCACACCCACACCCTTAATCATGATATATATTCAATTCAAAAGTAAAAGAAAGCTCAATGAAGTCTCCAGACAGTCTGCAAAGGTATGTATCCAAGAGTTCACTCCCCTTGTGTTATAGTCTAAGAGCACAGGCTGGAAGGGACATTCTGATACATCCCCTTCCCCCTTCAACTTGTGAGCAATCAGAAGATCAGAAGAAGGAATATGGTCAAAATACTCCACGCTGCCGTGATATGAAACTAATAGAGAATCAAATTATTATTAAAGGGAATCTGTCAGGTCAAAAATCCATATGTAACTGCTATTATTTTCTTATTCCTTTCTCTAAGCTCTCTCTGTTCATGCATTTCTACTATTTATACTACTCTCCTATCCTGTGTAAACTTCAAAATAAAAGATTAATTCTGTCTGTCAATCACATTGAGTTCTCTGCTGCCCACTCACCAAGGAATGAATATTCATGCACCAGTACACAGGCTTGCCTTTCTTTAATCTGTCTGTTGTGTGACTCATTGCAGAGCAGAAAGGAGGGGGGAGGTGTGTGTGTTCTTAGAGATCTTCATTGTGTTATGAGGCATGTGTACAGTGTGTGCAATCTGAGATATTTCTATGTGATTATAAGTACATTTGATCAATTGCTCAAGAGATACACACATTACATGTCTGCAGGAAAAGCAATATTCTTATAATAGAAATCTCTTACACAGTGCACACAGTGCAGGACAATACACCTCCCCCTCCCAGCACAGAGCACAGAGGGGAGGGACAGAACACCTGCTTGGGTAGGGTTGGATATTTAAATAACACTTATATAGCAGCCGTACTATTCGGCTGTGAATATAACAGAGAGGACTAATGTACCAGCTGCGTGCAGGGTGTGAAAATGCTTATAATATGGAAACTAGAAAGGGTACAATAATTATTTTACATGTTTTTAAAAGGTCTTCCTGTGCTCTATTCAAGGATAATATTTGTATCATACTAAAAAATGACCTGGCAGAGTCCCTTTAATAATGTGATTTATTATGCTATATGTTTCTGAGCACAGGCTCCTTCCTCAGGCAAAATCACAATGTACATCGGGTCAGAATAAATAGAATGCATATATATGCAGGAGCAAAGAAATGGCACGCAGGTAACAGCTGGTCACCTCATTTGTCATTTTGCGGTAAAATTTAAGAGAAAGCATCTTCATCTTTTACATTCAGCAAAAATTAGGGTGACATAGTCTAAACATATAAGTCCATATTAATCTAAACTTGTTGCATAAAGAAAAGAAGAAAAATATCAAATGGTAAGAGTAAAATATATATGAAAGAAAAAGAAAAAGAGATAAAAACTATATCAGGATTCGAACCTGGGAATTAGGATACTGAGCGCATTGAAGCACTAGTGTGAAGCGTGAAATGGCTGTAGTTCACTCCCATCCTTCCTCCTTCTTTGTATTTACATGCTTGACCCTATACAATAAAGAATTGCTGCCAGATACACGGTGAGTGCTACTCTTCCTCTATTTATGTGGATATGTACGGACCGTGCTTTAGGAGTATGCACCCCTTAGCATAAGTGTGGCATTCAAAGGGTAAACAGAGGAGTGTTTGTGGAGATACATGATTAATGGTGGATACCAGCTCCTTTCTGTTTAAAGCGAGAGTCCTGATCTAGAGATTTTAAAATTGCTGTTAGGAGAAGGCACCTTCATATATGGGAGACCTGGAGCAGTATGTAAAAGAAGAGTTGTCTAAAATTCCAGTTGAGAGGTGTAAGAAGCTTGTTGAAGGTTATAGGAAGCGATTGATTCAAGTTATTTATTCCAAAGGGTGTGCAACCAAATGTTAAGTTGAGGATGCCAACAAGTTTTTCGGGCCCATTTTGGCGGTTTTGTGTGAAATTATGTTCAATTTGCCTTTTTTCCTTTGTTTTTGTTGTGTTATTTTAATACTCACAAAGGAAATAAACGTGTATGACAAAACATGTTTTACTGCAATTACTGAATATTATGAGCATATGAGCAAAAGAGAGAAACTACTTTACATAGACTTAAATGCAAGTCACATGACTATGACATGTGTGTGGATTCACTGAAATTTACCCATATATTATTTACAGTTAAAGAGGACCTGTCACCCCCCTGGTGCTATGCTAACTGAATGCAGCACTGAATGCAGCGGGTCCCCCATGTCTCTAGCCCCCTGTAAGTTGTTAAAAAGACTTTATAAAGTGTACAGATAAGGAGTCCAGAGGTACTTACTCAGTAATGAGTCCCCGCTGTTGCTGGTGTCCTCCCCGCCTCCCGCCCTGTCTGTGCCACCTCCAGCCCTCTCTTGTTCAGCCTCTTGTATGCGTCATCGCTGTTGCTGGTGTCCTTCCCGCCTCCAGCCTTCTGTGTGCCACCTCCAACCCTCTCTTGTTCAGCCTCTTGTATGTGTCATCGCTGTTGCTTGTGTCCTCCCTGCCTCCAACCCTCAGGAGGCTGAACAAGAGAGGGCTGGAGGTGGCACAGAGAGGGCTGGAGGTAGGGAGGACAACAGTAACAGCGAGGACTCCTTACTGAGAAAGTCCCTCCGGACTCCTTATCTATATACTTTATAAAGTCTTTTTAACAATTTACAGGGGGGCTAGAAACATGGGGGATCCCTTCCCTGAATGCAGCAGACACGCTGCATTCAGTGCTGCATTCAGTTATCATAGCACCAGGGGGGTGACAGGTCCTCTTTAAATCAATTCTCTAAAATAATCATGTAACAGCAAGTGGCAGCCAAGTTACAAAGATGTCTTTGGGTTTGGAACTTGTCTCAGAATTGCTGTCGCACGACACATTTTGCGATATACCTCTCGCCTTATTCTGACTAGATCCAGCCATTTTTTTTACACGTGTTTTAATTAGTCCAATAATGTGGTGCGCTGCTGAATGTTAGACTCCATTCACTTTTGTAACCTTGGATGATCCAGATTATGGTAATTATTATTCCAGGTTCCTGTTCACTTCAGAGAATGTGTCATGAAGCCAAGTTTCCACTCGCAGCTTATGTGTGAGCATGTTTCCACTGGCAGGGGGACATCTACTTTGCATTGATCTCTGAATCTCTCGGTTCTATTTAAATAACCTTCTCATTATCTTTTGTTAATTGGCTTTGAAATCTTGTCTACCAAGACTCTAAAAGAATAGAAATTTAAAGGGTACCTGACATGTTCCCAATCGTTATAAACCTGCATATAAAGGGTTGAGCTTCAGGTTATTAGTTTTAAAATGCTGTCCATCTGCTTTATGGAAAGCGCAGGAGAAAATGGACTTCATTCCATCCTTGAGCCACCTACTTTCAGTCTTAGGGGTGGTACAGGGAATAATTATAGTCTTTGCTCACAGCACTGTGAGTAGCGACTGTAAGCACTACCTGGCACTTTGATTGATAGCTCGCTCAGCACTGATGCTTTCCTGAGCAAGCTGTCAAAATGCCAGCTTACCACCCTTTACAACCACCCGTTCAGTTGTTAAAGAGGTCTTTTTGGATAACCCCATGGTAATCTTGGAGCACTAACAAATATGAAATAGGCCTCTTTTAGATCTGAGCTCTAATCGGCTCTAATACGTGATATGTATTCATCTACTGGAGAGACTGCAATGAAGCAATTGGCTAGCCAAATTATCCTATCAGGCTCTGAAAGTAGTTCGAAGAACTATGAACACAACTGAAAAGTACACATCTGCGTGTAATTCCTCATGATAATTACTTTCTAAATTAAGGAAATTTCATTTAACAATTAGGATATGCATTTAGCATATACAGTTGGTGAAATAAGTATTGAAAACTTCAACAATTTTCTAAATATATTTCCAAAGGTGCTATTAACATGAAATTTTCTCCAGATGTTGGTAATACCACATGCAATCCACACAGGCAAAGAAATTAATCCATATTGTCCATAAATTAAGTTATGTGTACAACTGCGGAATTGCACAGACTTCTTAATCACCACCAAATGGTTAATAGTCACATCCATTGTATTCCCAATCGTATTGTATGGATGCGAGAAATGGACTTTGTTAAAAGGTAATCAAAGAAAGATCAATTCCTTTGAACTGTGGTGTTGGAGGAGACTCCTACAAATCCCATGGACAGCCAAAATCACAAATAATG
This sequence comes from Allobates femoralis, assembly GCA_033576535.1. Lineage (NCBI taxonomy): Eukaryota > Metazoa > Chordata > Amphibia > Anura > Aromobatidae > Allobates > Allobates femoralis. Next base: position 383,228,792 of record JARQOC010000004.1, read on the forward strand.
CTGTTCTGGAATGTGTCAATCCACAGATGTCCCTGGTAGGAAAAGTCATAAAACAGATACCTCTAAAAGAAAGGGGTAGACAAAGGCGCAGTGGGTCTAAACCGTTTGTAGGATATGTATGTGCAGTATAAGAACTGCTCACCTTAGTCAGTTGTGAGACGCACAACTGATATATGCACGTTACAGCTGCAGCAGGATCCTCCACCACATAAAATGCATTGTATTAGACTTTGCTGGCTTCAGGAAATAGATGCGGATTTTTGTAAAATCGGCGCCTTTTCTGCAGCAAAAAATGCAGTGTTCACATAGCCTACATAGTTAAAAAGCAATTATGACACTTATTGTAAAATAATAGCTGGTTCACGTGATGGCCTATAAAAAGGTGTCTCATTATGAAGGTGCCACACAAGCAACATCTCATGATAAGTAAAATCAGTGAGCTGTTTGAAGACATTTGCAACCTTATTGTTTGAAAATATACTGTTGGTGTTGGTTTCAGAAGAATTTGTAACCCACTGAAGGTTCCAATGAGCACTGTTGGAGCAATAATCCAGAAGTAGAAAGAACATAATTTCACCATAAACCAGCCACGGTCATGTGCTCCCCACATGTTTTCTAATAGAGGAGAGAAAATAATTATCATAAGAGATGTCCAAAGCCAAGGAGCACATGTGGAGATCTACAGGAAGACCTTAAACCAGCAGTTACAATTGTTTTAAATAAACAGTAAGTAGTGTACTCAAACCCTATGGCTTGTATGCACGCTCTCCAGTCAAGACTCTATTGCTCAACAGTTAGCATGTTCAAGTGTGTTTAAAGTTTGTTCAACAACATTTATAGATGTCTGTGAAATACTGGGAGAAAATAGTCTGGTCAAATGAGACCAAAATTGAACTCTTTCGATGCTAAAGATTTCCACCCCAAAAACACCATATCAATATTAAAGTCTGGTGGTGGAAATATCATGGTGTGGGGCTGTTTTTCAGCATAAGGTACCATTAAACTTCCTATAATTGAATGAAGGATGAATTGACAAATGTTCCGAGATATTCTTGATAAAAATCTGCTGCCATCTGCCAGGACGATGAAGCTAAAACAAGGGTGGACATTACAGCAAGAGAATGATCCCAAAGACACAACCAAGAAAACTCTCAATTAGTTTCAGGGAAAGACAATAAAGCTGCTAGAATGGCCCAGCCAATCACCTGACCTAAATCCAAGCCCACGTGACCTTCAAGATTTAAAAAATGTTTGTGTGAGAGAATGGGTCAAAATCACACTAAGCAATACATGCAACTAATTTCTCCTTACAGGATATGGCTTGAAAATGTTATCATCAAAAAAGGTTTTTGTAGAAAGAATTATTTACATTTCAGTAAGTATATTTAATATGTGTCATTTTTCATTATTACATATAATTAAGGCTCTTTCCACATCAGCGGTATTGCAATTTCACGGTAGGCCGGCAGATGTTGCCGGATCTACCACGTAATGGCTGACTTGCGGCACTGATCCGGCAAGCCCCATTCATTCTCTGTGGGGCTTGTGGTTGGGTGTGGCAAATGCGGTATTGCCGAATCCAGCAGATCTGTCACTTGCGGCCGCGCAAAAAAACACTGCTAGCAGCATTTTTTTTGCGGTGCCACATGCACCGCAAGTGCCGGATTCAGCAATACCGCACTTGCAGCACCCGACTGCAAGCCCTATAGAGAATGAATGGGTCTTGCCGGATCGGTGCCGCAAGTCGGCCGTTACGTGGCAGATTTGGTAGGTGTGGCGACATCTGCCGGATCTACCACAAAATTGCAATACCGCTGATGTGAAAGCACCCTTAGTTCATGGGCATGTATGCTTTGATTTCTTTGCCTATATGAATTGGAGTGATTGTTACTGACATCTGATGAGAAATTCATGTCAACATCACCTTTACAGATATCTTTATTTAGAAAATTGGTGACGTATTTAATACTTACTTCACCCGCTGCACATTAGGATATGCTCAGATGTGCCCAAAATTCAATTGGCGAGAGGCATGCCAAATGTGTTTTTTGTGAGGATATCACATAAGGTTGGTATACATAAACTAGATACTGGACATTAAGGCCAAGTTTCATTAAAAATTGTATTTTGTACACCAACCTTAATTAGGAGTGTGCAGGAATCAGATACACCAAATTCATTAAGAGGTGCAACCTCTTAGCTCATTTGGTGTATCTTACAAGTGTTGTATGCTTTTCTGTGCCTCCACTCCTAATACATTTATTGAATGAGCATTACCTTGCCCCATGTTTGCGGGGTCTGGCCAGAAGTGGAGTAAAAACAAATTTTTCTGCACAGCTTTGTGCTGCAAAAGATCTTCCCACATTTTAAAGAATTTTCGCATGAACACTGATAAATTGGATGCAAAGTGTTTTCTACAATAAGAGTCAATTGGCAGACATACTGTATATGACTGTAAAGGCAATCCACTGTATCTATGTCTATAAAAGTACCTTTACACGTGGCAACTTTTGTAGGAATTTCACTGGCAACTTACTGGTTGCAGTGAAATCATGGACACATTGTTACATTTGTACACAGCAACAAAATAGAACAATGTGTCCATGATTTCACTGCAACCAGTAAGTTGCCAGTGAAATTCCTAGAAAAGTTGCCGCATGTAAAGGTGCCCTAATAGGACATTGTACAATTTGGTTTGCCAAAAACAGAGCCCAAACATGGGGTAGATTGAGCATTCCAAACTATCTAGAGTATACTTGTAGTGATTAATAAATGATGAATTTACAGAAAATCTACTGTTTGATCATTGCCAGAAAATTTGAGGACACTCTACATTTAGAGTATGTATAGAACAAGCTAATGACAAGAGCAGAGAAGTACTATTTTCTTCTTTTCTTACAAGTATTATGGCAATGCCAGAATACAATGCAATGCTCTGGGAAAAAACAGCAAAACCCATCCGTGACCTATAAATAGGAGAAGTTACAAGGTTTTATTACATCAAAACAGGAGTATGCGTCAGAAACCAGAACATATCGGGTGAGTTTTCCAGTGTCATGGAAATATCTGGTTAAATGTTCTTAGCTTAGCTTCATAATATAGGTCATTGCTTTGTTAACGTCTTTTATTGATTATATCTTCCCATTCAGGATATGTTACCTCACATTTCCTTAATTGAAGAAGGTAAGAGCTCAGTTGCATTCATACAATCACCTGCTATGTATGGCAGGTATTGGAATAAAATGTGGGTATCCATCTGCTTTACTTTTAGTACACAGCCAAATTAATCTAGATGCTTGCTGAGAAACAGGTGCTGTGTCCAGTTAACAGTAGAAATCCTCATATTTCCTATAGTTCATGGAACAGATGAGAAATAGATGACTCTGTAAATCTTCTGTGTATCTAGAGGAATTATAACAGCCTGTAATACAAACCATCAGCAGCCCAAAAATATTGCTTGGCCCAATAATGGAGCCATATGTCAATGACCCATTTGGACATCCAGGTAAGATGACTTCCGTCACTCCGGTGGCTTGTAAGTATAACGTGCTTATGTTCCTCTATGACCATCTGTTACACTCTTCTGATTTTAATAAGTAATGCCCTGTTATAATTATAATTCTTTTCTTTGAGTATGTGATGTGGGTCACTTACTTGGTATTGACAATATATAACTATAATCATTATAAATAATAACAGGCATCATAATTATACTTGTAATCATAGAGGTCAAGGTCTGTCACACTTAACTGAAATCAATCTGGTAGCTAAAATGAGCCTCAGTTTGGCTTACATAGGCTGTAGGGTTCAGTTTCCAGAAAAATTGGTCAATTTATAAATCAAGTGTATGAAACTAGCATTAGTACATTTCCAAAATATTCTGGTCTGGGAACTTACTATCTACCTTATGGAGACAATAAGTCTTCCTTAATGAAGTGCAAATTTGCAAAATATTCTGGAAAACAAATGTAAGACTAAGTTCACACTAGTGCTCTGGAGTTCTTTTTTTGGGTTATTTTGTAGAAACGTAAAACTAGAACTAAAGCAGGAACCAAATCTGATCCATGAGAGACACAACACAAATGACATCCAGAAGACTCCATTAACTCCATTAGGATCCCATTTCCGTCATTGTCACTTTACTCAAAAAATATAGAGCAGCATGCTGCTTCTTTTCCTTTGGTATTGGTTCATTCAGATGTCCATTTTCACGTGCGAGTTCTCACTGTCTTTTTCAAGGATTGAACTCGTACCTAATATAGTCCAGTCTTATACTATTACAGTAAATGTTTTGTTCCGACATACTTACCGTATATACTCGTGTATAAGCCGACCCGTGTATAAGCCGACCCCCCTACTTTTGCCCCCAAAACCTGGGAAAACCTATTGACTCGTGTATAAGCCGAGGGTGGACCCCAGCACAGGTATACAGCCCCCAGCAGTGTGGTATACAGGCCCCCTCAGTGGTATACAGCAGCCTCCCCAGTGGTAGTATACAGCAGCCTCCCCAGTGGTATATACAGCAGCCCCAGAGGGGTATACAGCAGCCCCAGAGCTGTATACAGCAGCCCCAGAGGGGTATACAGCAGCCCCAGAGGGGTATATAGCAGCCCCAGAGGGGTATATAGCAGCCCCAGAGGGGTATACAGCAGCCCCAGAGGGGTATATAGCAGCCCCAGAGGGGTATACAGCAGCCCCAGAGGGGTATATAGCAGCCCCAGAGGGGTATATAGCAGCCCCAGAGGGGTATACAGCAGCCCCAGAGGGGTATATAGCATCCCCAGAGGGGTATACAGCATCCCCAGAGGGATATATAGCAGCCCCAGAGGGGTATACAGCAGCCCCAGAGGGATATATAGCAGCCCCAGAGGGGTATACAGCAGCCCCAGAGGGCTATACAGCAGCCCCAGAGGGGTATTTAGCAGCCCCAGAGGGGTATATAGCAGCCCCAGAGGGGTATATAGCAGCCCCAGAGGGGTATACAGCAGCCCCAGAGGGGTATATAGCAGCCCCAGAGGGGTATACAGCAGCCCCAGAGGGGTATTTAGCAGCCCCAGAGGGGTATACAGCACCCCCAGCTGTATACAGCGGTACCCGGCTGTATACAGCCCCCCCGTGGTATACCGGGCCCCCCCTGTGGCAACCTGTAAAGGAAGCGATGATTATACTTATCGGGTCGCTGTCGCCGACGCCGCCGCTCTGTCACCGTCCGTCACCGCGCTCCTCCTGGTCTTCATGCTTCCTTCACCGGCGTACAGAAAATGACGTCATTTCCTGTGCGACGGTGAAGGAAGCATGAAGACCAGGAGGAGCGCGGTGACGGACGGTGACAGAGCGGCGGCATCGGCGACAGCGACCCGATAAGTATAATCATCGCTTCCTTTACAGGTTGCCACAGGGGGGGCCCGGTATACCACGGGGGGGGCTGTATACAGCCGGGTACCCGTATATACTCGTGTATAAGCCGAGGGGGGACTTTTCAGCACATTTTTTGTGCTGAAAAACTCGGCTTATACACGAGTATATACGGTACCTGGATTCTATCGGATTATAGTCTTTTTCCCTCAGAGCGCCACTGTGATTTTTTCCTCCTTCCCATACCCAGACTGATAGGTTCCGAGGGAGGAACTTAGTTCAACTATACAGTTTAGAGCAGCAGACCAGGAAAGGATTGGACTGAGTGAATCTCAAATTGGGATATCAGACATGTGCATTTGCACCTACCCAGGGTAAGTGCATATTGTTTGATCAGATCAACACCGTGCCCTGTGTTTTGTTCCCTTTCTCTTTCTGGAGACATTTTTCTAATGTAGTCTATGAGACTGTTAACGTCTTTTCCTTTTTTGTGGACTGAGCAAAATAGCAATGACATGTCAGATATAGATCTGAGTGTCAGATCATAATCAAAAATGCAAGTGTTAGGTCTGTGAAATATTGGACCACGCTCAATGCAATATGCCATCCAAGTGCTTTTGATTTTTTATGGGTAGGCAAAATCAAATAAACTTTTAAAACTGATAAAATGGGGACCAAACCAAACTCATAAAACTCAGAACACACTCTGATAAATGAGAAAAAATGGATCAATAATTGACATCAAGTACTGTTGTTATTATTATTATTATTATTTATTTATATAGCGCCATTAGGTTCCATGGCGCTTCACATGAGGATAGGGGAGACAAGCACAATTACAATAACTCTAGACAATCAGGACATACAGTTACAGGAGGGGAGGGGACCCTGTCCACGAGGGCTCACAGTCTACGAGGGGCGGGTGGGGATACAGTAGGCTGGGGGAGTGTCAGTTATGGGGCGGTCGCCTGGGTTTCATGGCAGGTTGTAGGCTTTACGAAAAAGGTGAGTTTCAGGTGACACTTGAAGCTACTCAGGGTAGGAGAGTGTCTGACGTGTTGTGGTAGGGAGTTCCAGAGTATGGCAGATGCCCGGGAGAAGTCCTGAACGTGGTTGTGCGAAGAGGAGATGCGGGGGGAGCAGAGGAGGAGTTCTTGGGAGGAATGGAGGTTGCGTGAGGGTAGGTATCGGGAGACCAGGGCGGAGATGTATGGTGGGGACAGGTTGTGTATTGCTTTGTATGCCATGGTTAGTGTTTTGAACTGGGATCTCTTGGTGGCGGGATGCCAGTGAAGGGCTTGGCAGAGGGGGGAGGCAGGGGAGAAGTGGTTAGGACAGATGGATTAGTCGGGCAGCGGAATTGAGGATAGATTGGAGAGGTGTAAGGGAGTTGGCTGGGAGGCCAGTGAGAAGGAGAGATGATAAGAGCATTAATAAGTGTTTTAGCGGTGTCGTGGGTAAGTAAGGAGCGGATCCGTGAGATGTTTCTAAGCTGGAGCCGGAGGGATCTGGTGAGGGCTTCGATGTGGGGCTTGAAGGATAGGGAGGAGTCAAGGATTACCCCGAGGCACTTGGCTTGGGAGATGGGGGAGAGGGTGCTGTCATTGACGCAGATGGATAGGTTGGGAAGCGGGGGGGAATTTCTTGGGGGGAAGACTATGAATTCAGTTTTGTCCATGTTAAGTTTAAGGAAGCGAGCAGAGAAAAAGGATGAGATGGCAGAAAGGCATTGTGGAATTTTGGAGAGTAGGGAGGTGATGTCGGGGCCGGACAAGTAGATTTGGGTGTCGTCGGCGTAGAGGTGGTACTGTATGCCATGGGACTCAAAGAGTTGCCCTAGGCCGAGAGTGTATATGGAGAAAAGTAGTGGTCCCAGGACCGAACCTTGGGGGACTCTGACAGAAAGGGGGTAGGGCGAGGAGGAGGTGTGGGAGTGGGAGACACTGAAGGTCCGGTCTGCTAGGAATGAGGAGATCCAAGAGAGGGCAAGGTGGGTGATGCCGAAGGATTCCAGGATTCTATCTTACCCTTCTATTCTTTATGCTTTGAAATAATTTATTTAATAATGCTACTTTGTTACATTAATAAATATAGATGAGCGAACACCTTAGTGTTCGAATTCGGTTTGCTGAATATGGGGTTTTCACCAAATTGCTTGATGAATTGTTCGACAAATTGTTCACCGAACCTTCTGAACCTCATTGGAATAAATGGCAAGCAACATGAATCACATAGAAAACACCTTCAAATGTGTCCAAGATTTGACAAACTGCTCATATTAGTGCCAGACACCAGGAAAAGAGACAACAATTTACCTAGAGTACAAATAGTGTCATGGCGTAGTATGTGAGACACAGTCTGTGCCAGCCTGAACACTCTTCAAAATCAGTTCAAAATAGGTGGTTGGCTCACATTCACTTAAATTTCAGAGTGGGTGAAACTTAGTTTGACTTGACAGATAGATGAGTTACAGGGGAAAGTGGCAGCAGTTTTCTACATTAGGTAAAATGAGGAGAAGGAGCACACAGCAAAGAGACCCTAAAAGAGTCCCCACTTTTCTGAAAATTAGGCACAGCCACCACTAAAGTGGCAACAATTGCCCCAGAGTTTAAATATTGTAAAGTGGAGCCTAATGCAGCACACTGAGAAGTACAGCAGCACCTGCTCTCCCTATTCTTACACTGGGGTGGAAAAGTCCTTGGAGATCCATGAGTAGTGATGAGCAAGTAATCGCTGTACTCGTAAAGAGTACTTTGTAATAGCGAGTTTATGTTAAATACGAGTCAATGAGAAACGCAAATAATTTTCTGCTGGACCCTACAATGAGGTCTGGGAGGGCTGTAAAAAGGCTGAAACGGCTGAAACAGTGCTCAGACTGCATAAGAACAGTAGGTAGACATAATGTAGACTGTCTGTGTACTGTTTTGCCATACAGCTGTGACAGAAACTAGTGAAAATAAATAGATAGAAGAACAGGTAGATTGGGCTTACCAGACTCCTGCTGCTGCTTCCGGGGACTCAGTCTCCTGCGCTCCTGCTGAATCACTTACAGGTCAGCTCAGTCTCCAGCTGAATCTCCTCCAAGGTTGCCTATTAAGCTATTTGCATATTCACTGCACTGTCAGCCAAGCTGCCAATCACAGACGCTCGCACTCTTTGAGAGCTTCTGTGATAGGCTGTTGTAGTCAGAGTGCATTTCCACAATCTGGACAGTGATTGTGCTTGGTTGCCATACACATTAGTGTATGGCAACCAACCTGCCATTATAGGGTGTTAAATAAGTAATAGTGATGAGCGAGCATGCTCGCCACTACTCGGTACTCGCACGAGTATCACTGTACTCGGGCTACTCGGCGAGCACCGAGTAATCTCGCGATACTCGTGCTGTGCTCGTGGTCGTCATCTCTGCATGTTGGCGCTCTTTTGAGAGCCAGCCCACGTGCAGGGATTGGCTGGCAGAACACTGCAATGCCACACGCCCTGTTAGTTGTGGCATAGCAGTGATTGGCCGCCCTGCACAGCGTGACCGAGCCTTTATAACTCCCGGCGCGCTGTGCTCGGCACACAGCCATCCAGACAGTCAGTGTAGGGAGAGTGTTTGCTGCTGCTTAGGGACAGATTTGCGGCCCTTACAGGTAGATCCGGAGCAGGGCTGCAAACTGCTGCTGACCACAACAGTCCTTCTCAGGACTAATCTAGGAGGATATAGGCAGGGTGATCCAGATCGGAGTCCAAGCTTTCCAGTGACCAGAACAGTCCTTCTCAGGACTAATCTAGGAGGATACAGGCAGGGTGATACAGATCGGAATCCAAGCTTTTCTGTGACCATTAGAGTCACCACACTCTTGTACTTACTACCTTAATACAGGTTAGGGACTAAAATCCTCTCCTGAAACCATTACAGTCACCAGACTGGTGTACGTACTACCTTAATACAAGTTAGGGACTAAAATCCTCTCCTGACACCATTACAGTCACCAGACTGGTGTACGTACTACCTTAATACAGGTTAGGGACTAAAATCCTCTCCTGAAACCATTACAGTCACCAGACTGGTGTACATCATACCTTGATACAGGTTAGGGAACTAAAATCCTAATCTCTTGTGATCTGAACAGTCACCAGACTGGTGTACGTCATACCTTGATACAGGTTAGGGAACTAAAATCCTAATCTCTTGTGATCTGAACAGTCACCAGACTGGTGTACGTCATACCTTGATACAGGTTAGGGAACTAAAATCCTAATCTCTTGTGATCTGAACAGTCACCAGACTGGTGTACGTCATACCTTGATACAGGTTAGGGACTAAAATCCTCTCCTGAAACCATTACAGTCACCAGACTGGTGTACGTCATACCTTGATACAGGTTAGGGACTAAAATCCTCTCCTGAAACCATTACAGTCACCAGACTGGTGTACGTCATACCTTGATACAGGTTAGGGAACTAAAATCCTAATCTCTTGTGATCTCAACAGTCACCAGACTGGTGTACGTCATACCTTGATACAGGTTAGGGACTAAAATCCTCTCCTGACACCATTACAGTCACCAGACTGTTGTACGTCATACCTTCATACAGGTTAGGGACTAAAATCCTCTCCTGAAACCATTACAGTCACCAGACTGTTGTACGTCATACCTTGATACAGGTTAGGGAACTAAAATCCTAATCTCTTGTGATCTGAACAGTCACCAGACTGGTGTACGTACTACCTTAATACAGGTTAGGGACTAAAATCCTCTCCTGACACCATTACAGTCACCAGACTGGTGTATGTACTACCTTAATACAGGTTAGGGACTAAAATCCTCTCCTGAAACCATTACAGTCACCAGACTGGTGTACGTCATACCTTGATACAGGTTAGGGAACTAAAATCCTAATCTCCTGTGACCTCTACAGTCACCAGACAGTTGTCGCTCTATACAGGCAAAATGCGCAAGGGCGTTGGCAAGGGCGTTGGCAAGGGCGTTGGCAAGGAACAAGGAAGTGGACGTGATGGTGGTGCAGGCAGAGGCCGAGGTCGTGTGCAAGCACTAATTTCGTAACAACAAAGGGCCACATCTCCTCGCTCGCACGTCCTGTCCTAAACTCTTGGGGCCCGCAGCAGTACACCACTGTTGAACCAAGACCAGTGTCAACAGGTTGTTACTTGGATAGCGGATAATGCTTCAAGTCAGATGGGCACCTCCACAAACACCCTGTCTTCCACACTGTCAACTGTCAGTAGCCATGATACTGCACCGCACATTTCCCAACCTGATCCTCCTTCCTACCACCTGGCCGAGTACACGTCCACGGACATTACTGATCCCACACTAGGACACTCGGAAGAGCTGTTCACGTATCCATTCGCAGAATCTGGCCTGTCGCCACCTCCTCTTGAAGTGGGTGTTGAGGAGATGGTATGTACAGATGCCCAAATATTTGAGCAGCCACGTTCTGACGAACGGAACGTTGGCAAAGTGTCTCAACAAGGGGTGGACGATGATGAGACACAATTGCCAGGAAGTCAGGAGTAGGATCAGGATGCGGAAGAGGAAGACGACGTGGTGGATGATCCAGTAGCTGACCCAACATGGCAGGAGGATATGCAGAGCGAGGACAGCAGTGCACAGGGGGAGGGAGGCGTAGCATCCCAACAGGCAGTACGAAGCAGGGTTGCGTCTGCAGGCAGAAGGCAGGCAACCGTTCCCGGAACAACAACACGACTCAAGGTGCCTGTGCAAATGTTCGGTCTTCCCGAGTCTGGGAGTTTTTTAAGTTGGCTCCAGAAGACTCTAAAAAGGCCATTTGCCACACCTGCCATGCCAGTATCAGCAGGGGTACGAAAACTAGCAGCCTGACCACCACCAGCATGATCAGGCACATGTCAGCCAAGCACCCGACTTTGTGGGAAGTACAACAGAGTCGAGGAGCGGTGCTTGCTGATGTCACTGCTACGTCTTCGCCTGTTGTGCGTGAGAGCCAATCCCCTGTCCATGCTGGCCGCGAACAAGCCTCCGGCCCTGCACCTGAAGTTGCCTATGCACAAATTACACCACCATCAAGCACCTCCTTGTCCCAGCGCAGCGTTCAATTATCCATTCAGCAAACATTTGAATGCAGGCGCAAATACGCTGCCAACGCCCCACATGCCACATTCCTGAATGATCACATTTCGCGACTCATAGCGCTAGAAATGTTGCCTTTCCGGCTGGTGGAGACGGACGCATTCCGCGACCTGATGGCGGCTGCTGTCCCACGTTACTTGGTCCCCAGCCGCCACTATTTCTCCAGATGTGCCGTCCCCGCATTGCATAACCACGTGTCCAACAGCATCACACGTGCCCTGAACAATGCTGTTTCAGCCAAAGTCCACCTAACAACAGACACGTGGACAAGTGCTTGTGGGCAAGGCCGCTACATCTCCTTGACGGCACACTGGATTAATATTGTGGAGGCTGGGACCCAGTCTGAGCGAGGGACACAACACGTCCTTCCCACACCAAGGATAGCAGGTCCTACCTCTGTCAGGGTTTCACCGACACTCTACAGCTCCGGAATGTCATGCTCCTCAGCCTCCTCCTCCTGCGCATCCTCATCCACTGTACCCTCCACACCAGTCCCAAGCTGGAAGCACTGCAGCACTGCCTCTGCAAAGCGGCAACAGGCTGTGCTGAAGCTAGTCTGCATAGGTGACAAACCCCACAATGCAGAAGAGGTGTGGACAGCTCTGAAACAGCAGGCAGATCACTGGCTCACACCTCTGAACCTAAAGCCAGGAAAGGTCGTGTGTGACAATGGCCGGAACCTGGTGGCAGCTTTGAGGCGAGGCCAGCTAACGCATGTTCTATGCGTGGCCCATGTGCTCAACCTGGTGGTTCAGAGGTTTGTGAAGTCATACCCAGAGGTGTCTGACCTGCTGGTAAAAGTTCGGCGTCTGTCTGCACATTTTCGCAAGTCACCTGCTGCTTCAGCCAGCCTTGCCGGCTTTCAGTGCCGTTTGCGTCTTCCGGCCCACAGACTGGTGTGTGATGTCCCCACACGTTGGAATTCAACGCTGCACATGTTGATCAGGATATGTGAGCAGAAGAGGGCAGTTGTGGACTACCTGCATCACCTAAGCCGTCGGGAAATGGGTCAAACTCCACACATAACACCTGAGGAGTGGAGATGGATGTCGTTTTTTGGCTGCCCTGGCCAATGACCTATACTACAATTCACCCACTTGAGGGTTACAGGCCCTACTACATGTCTGTATGCATGGGTCATTGTTGAATCTCCCAATTTTTGGCTGCCCTGGCCAAAGGCCTATACTAAAATACACCCACTTGAGGGTTACAGGCCTACTACATGTCTGTATGCATGGGTCATTGTTGAGCCTCCCATTTTTGGCTGCCCTGGCCAATGGCCTATACTACAATACACCCACTTGAGGGTTACAGGCCCTACTACATGTCTGTATGCACGGGTCATTGTTGAACCTCCCAATTTTTGGCTGCCCTGGCCAAAGGGCTATACTACAATACACCCATTCTTCTTTACAGGCCCTCCTGCACGTCTCTATCCAGGGACAATGTGGAGCCTCCCAATTTTTGGCTGCCCTGTCAAAGGGCTATACTACAATACACCCACTTGAGGGTTACAGGCCCTACTACATGTCTGTATGCATGGGTCATTGTTGAACCTCCCAATTTTTGGCTGCCCTGGCCAAAGGCCTATTCTACAATACACCCACTTGAGGGTTACAGGCCCTACTACATGTCTGTATGCATGGGTCATTGTTGAACCTCCCAATTTTTGGCTGCCCTGGCCAAAGGCTATACTACAATACACCAAGTTAGTTTTACAGGCCCTCCTGCACGTCTCTATCCAGGGACAATGTGGAGCCTCCCAATTTTTTGCCTGCCCTGGCCAAAGGCCTATACTAAAATACACCCACTTGAGGGTTACAGGCCCTACTACATGTCTGTATGCATGGGTCAATGTTGAACCTCCCAATTTTTGGCTGCCCTGGCCAAAGGGCTATACTACAATACACCCACTTGAGGTTACAGGCCCTCCTTACGTCTCTATCCAGGGACAATGGGAGCCTCCCAATTTTTGGCTGCCCTGGCCAAAGGCCTATACTACAATACACCCACTTGAGGTTACAGGCCCTACTACATGTCTGTATGCATGGGTCATTGTTGAACCTCCCAATTTTTGGCTGCCCTGGCCAAAGGCTATACTACAATACACCCATCTTTAGTTACAGGCCCTCTCATGTCTGTTACCAGGGTCAATTGTGAACCTCCCAATTTTTGGCTGCCCTGGCCAAAGGCCTATACTAAAATACACCCACTTGAGGTTACAGGCCCTACTACATGTCTGTATGCATGGGTCATTGTTGACCTCCCATATTTTGGCTGCCCTGGCCAATGGCCTATACTACAATACACCCACTTGAGGGTTACAGGCCCTACTACATGTCTGTATGCATGGGTCATTGTTGAACCTCCCAATTTTTGGCTGCCCTGGCCAAAGGGCTATACTACAATACACCCAGTTCTTCTTTACAGGCCCTCCTGCACGTCTCTATCCAGGGACAATGTGGAGCCTCCCAATTTTTGGCTGCCCTGGCCAAAGGCCTATACTACAATACACCCACTTGAGGTTACAGGCCCTACTACATGTCTGTATGCATGGGTCATTTTGAACCTCCCAATTTTTGGCTGCCCTGGCCAAAGGGCTATACTACAATACACCCACTTGAGGGTTACAGGCCCTCCTGCACGTCTCTATCCAGGGACAATGTGAGCCTCCCAATTTTTGGCTGCCCTGGCCAAAGGGCTAGACTACAATACACCCACTTGAGGGTTACAGGCCCTCCTGCACGTCTCTATCCAGGGACAATGGAGCCTCCCAATTTTTGGCTGCCCTGGCCAAAGGCCTATACTACAATACACCCACTTGAGGGTTACAGGCCCTACTACATGTCTGTATGCATGGGTCATTGTTGAACCTCCCAATTTTTGGCTGCCCTGGCCAAAGGCTATACTACAATACACCCAGTTCTTCTTTACAGGCCCTCCTGCACGTCTCTATCCAGGGACAATGTGGAGCCTCCCAATTTTTGGCTGCCCTGGCCAAAGGGCTAGACTACAATACACCCACTTGAGGTTACAGGCCCTCCTGCACGTCTCTATCCAGGGACAATGAGGAACCTCCCAATTTTTGGCTGCCCTGGCCAAAGGGCTAGACTACAATACACCCACTTGAGGTTACAGGCCCTCCTGCACGTCTCTATCCAGGGACAATGATGAGCCTCCCAATTTTTGGCTGCCCTGGCCAAAGGCCTATACTACAATACACCCACTTGAGGTTACAGGCCCTACTACATGTCTGTATGCATGGGTCATTGTTGAACCTCCCAATTTTGGCTGCCCTGGCCAAAGGCTATACTACAATACACCCATTCTTGTTACAGGCCCTCCTGCACGTCTTATCCAGGGACATGTGGAGCCTCCCAATTTTTGGCTGCCCTGGCCAAAGGCCTATACTAAAATACACCCACTTGAGGTTACAGGCCCCTACGTCTTATCAGGACTTGAGCTCCAATTTTTGGCTGCCCTGGCCAAAGGCCTACTAAATACACCCATTGAGGTTACAGGCCCTACTACATGTCTTATCATGGGTCATTGTTGAACCTCCCAATTTTTGGCTGCCCTGGCCAAAGGCTATACTACAATACACCCACTTGAGGTTACAGGCCCTCCCGCACGTCTCTATCAGGGACAATGTGACCTCCCAATTTTTGGCTGCCCTGGCCAAAGGCTATACTACAATACACCCACTTGAGGTTTACAGGCCCTCACTCACGTCTCTATCCAGGGACAATGTGACCTCCCAATTTTTGGCTGCCCTGGCCAAAGGCCTATACTAAATACACCCACTTGAGGTTACAGGCCCTACTACATGTCTGTATGCATGGGTCATTGTTGAACCTCCCAATTTTTGGCTGCCCTGGCCAAAGGGCTATACTACAATACACCCACTTGAGTGTTACAGGCCCTCCTGCACGTCTCTATCCAGGACAATGTGGAGCCTCCCAATTTTTGGCTGCCCTGGCCAAAGGGCTATACTACAATACACCCACTTGAGGGTTACAGGCCCTCTCATGTCTGTATCATGGGCATTTGAGAGCCTCCCAATTTTTGGCTGCCCTGGCCAAAGGCCTATACTACAATACACCCACTTGAGGGTTACAGGCCCTACTACATGTCTGTATGCATGGGTCATTGTTGAACCTCCCAATTTTTGGCTGCCCTGGCCAAAGGCTATACTACAATACACCCAGTTCTTCTTTACAGGCCCTCCTGCACGTCTCTATCCAGGGACAATGTGGAGCCTCCAATTTTTGGCTGCCCTGGCCAAAGGCCTATACTAAAATACACCCACTTGAGGGTTACAGGCCCTACTACATGTCTGTATGCATGGGTCATTGTTGAAGCTCCAATTTTTGGCTGCCCTGGCCAAAGGCTAACTACAATACACCCATCTTGAGGGTTACAGGCCCTACTGCATGTCTGTATGCAGGGACAATGTTGAACCTCCCAATTTTTGGCTGCCCTGGCCAAAGGGCTATACTACAATACACCCACTTAGGTTACTTAAGGCCCTCCTGCACGTCTCTATCCAGGGACAATGTGGAGCCTCCCAATTTTTGGCTGCCCTGGCCAAAGGCCTATACTACAATACACCCACTTGAGGGTTACAGGCCCTACTACATGTCTGTATGCATGGGTCATTGTTGAACCCCCAATTTTTGGCTGCCCTGGCCAAAGGCCTATACTACAATACACCCACTTGAGGATTACAGGCCCTACTACATGTCTGTATGCATGGGTCATTGTTGAACCTCCCAATTTTTGGCTGCCCTGGCCAAAGGGCTATACTATACAAATACACCCAGTTCTTCTTTACAGGCCCTCCTGCACGTCTCTATCCAGGGACAATGTGGAGCCTCCCAATTTTTGGCTGCCCTGGCCAAAGGCCTATACTAAAATACACCCACTTGAGGGTTACAGGCCCTACTACATGTCTGTATGCATGGGTCATTGTTGAACTCCCAATTTTTGGCTGCCCTGGCCAATGGCCTATACTACAATACACCCACTTGAGGGTTACAGGCCCTACTACATGTCTGTATGCATGGGTCATTGTTGAACCTCCCAATTTTTGGCTGCCCTGGCCAAAGGGCTATACTACAATACACACAATACACCCAGTTCTTCTTTACAGGCCCTCCTGCACGTCTCTATCCAGGGACAATGTGGAGCCTCCCAATTTTTGGCTGCCCTGGCCAAAGGCATAATACTAAAGTACACCCACTTGAGGGTTACAGGCCCTACTACATGTCTGTATGCATGGGTCATTGTTGAACCTCCCAATTTTTGGCTGCCCTGGCCAATGGCCTATACTACAATACACCCACTTGAGGGTTACAGGCCCTACTACATGTCTGTATGCAGGGACAATGAGGAGCCTCCCAATTTTTGGCTGCCCTGGCCAAAGGGCTAGACTACAATACACCCACTTGAGGGTTACAGGCCCTCCTTCACGTCTCTATCCAGGGACAATGTGGAGCCTCCCAATTTTTGGCTGCCCTGGCCAAAGGCCTATACTAAAATACACCCACTTGAGGGTTACAGGCCCTACTACATGTCTGTATGCATGGGTCATTGTTGAACCTCCCAATTTTTGGCTGCCCTGGCCAAAGGCCTATACTACAATACACCCACTTGAGGGTTACAGGCCCTACTACATGTCTGTATGCATGGGTCATTGTTGAACCTCCCAATTTTTGGCTGCCCTGGCCAAAGGGCTATACTACAATACACCCAGTTCTTCTTTACAGGCCCTCCTGCACGTCTCTATCCAGGGACAATGTGGAGCCTCCCAATTTTTGGCTGCCCTGTCAAAGGGCTATACTACAATACACCCACTTCCTTACAATGGGCACTTCAGGTTTACAGGCCCTCATGCACGTCTCTATCCAGGGGCATTGGTGAACCTCCCAATTTTGGACTGCCCTGGCAAAGGAAAATACTACAATAGACCCAGTTCCTCAAAATGGGCACATTATGTCAAGAGGCCTTCATGTACGTCTCTTCTCAGGGACATCGGAGTGCCGCACAATGTTTTCACGTAAAATCTTTCATGTAATCACAAAAAGTAACATACACCAGCTGTATCTCACTATTGGGTATGTGCCCTTAACATTTCCACCCTAAATATTCATTTTGGTGTCATTTTGGAAGGTTTTCTGGAGACTCCGTAAAATTGGCGTGAAACTCAGACAACATTGTTCACAGCTGTGACTTTTGAGTGAGAAATGCTTTCAGGGGTCTTCCCCATGGTGTTGCCATGTAAAATAAAAATAAAACAATTTGCGCCACACTGCTAGACAAATGTATAGGGAGCAGGTTACGATTGCAATTTGCTCACCTGATTATGTTGTGCCGAGTCGCACAACAGACTTACAGGTGGAGGAAGATCAGACGCAGCCTCCAGGCCGGACGAGTCTGGTGGAAAGGATTGCTGCGATCCTGGTTCCTGCGGATCAGGGAGTGACTGGCTGGCCGATGTGAAGCAAGCTGACGGGGCTGGAAGCCGACACGCTGGCTGTGTTGATTTCCTGATCCGAGCGGGCCAATGAACAGCGAGCCTCAGCGATGAGAATGGTTAGCGTGTTAGTGAGCGAGGTCCGGGAGCAGGGCCGCTCAGACTCGCGCTTCCAGAAGGAAGGCGTGAGACGTGTGCATTAAAAAGAAGGAGATGTCAGCGCTCAGAATACACCCGGAACAATGCTCGCAGCTATTTACCTTTAGGCTTTATTAATCCAATAGAGGGTTCCAAATATCCACAACGCGTTTCTGCGCTCAGTGCGCCTTTCTCAAGTTGAGAAAGGCGCACTGAGCGCAGAAACGCGTTGTGGATATTTGGAACCCTCTATTGGATTAATAAAGCCTAAAGGTAAATAGCTGCGAGCATTGTTCCGGGTGTATTCTGAGCGCTGACATCTCCTTCTTTTTCCATGGTGTTGCCATGTCATTTCAGCACTCTTCTGAGACTTTTGTGACATTTTTAGGGTTTTTCCATGCTGCCGGCAGTCATTTCATAAAAATACTCGTGTCTCCCATAGGATAACATTGGGCTCGGTACTCTGGCCGAGTACACGAGTATCTCGGGATGCTCGGCCCGAGCTTTGAGCACCCGAGCATTTTAGTACTCGCTCATCACTAATAAGTAAATAATTAAAAAAAAAAAAAAACAAGTGTGGGGATTTGCAGTATTTTTAAGTCCAGCCTGATGAAAGATGATAGCTGTGAGCTGCCTCCCTCAGCTGCCTATTTGTACCTTGACAAGCAAAAAAAATGTGTGAGCTCTGTCCTATTTTTAATTGCTAGCCAACATAAAACTAGGCAGCTGAGGGCTGGTATTCTCAGCGGGGTGAGGGCCCGCAGCCGCCCCTGAAAATGGCGCATTTATAAGAAGTGCCATTTCCAGGCCCTTTACCAGCCTCTTCCAGTGGCCCTAGTGGCGGGTGGCTCGCTGGGTAATAGGGGGTTAATACCAGCTTTTTTTTAATAGCTGGTATTAAGCCCTGAGATTCTTAATGTCAGGCCAAGTTAGACCCGGCCTTTAAGAATCTCCAATAAAGGGTTAAAAAAAGACACCACACAGAGAAAAAAAAATGTATTGGAAATAAATACACAGACACCATCTTTATTACTCCCATGCATCCCTCCACGGTCCTGGTCTTCTGTCTTCTTCAAGTGATACAGCTCTACTATATCAGTTAGCATGGTGAGGAAGAACGCTTCATCCCCGTGCACGGTGATCACTCTATGAGTGAGCAGAGACTGCGACGTGGTAAGCGGTGACTGATTACCGGTTCACGCAGCTACTGAATGAGCCGGTTCATGCAGGAGCTGCAGGAGTTAACTCTCTGCTTACTGGCGCTGCTATCACCGCGGCTCCTGAATGAGCCGTGTGAATAGGAGCCGCAAAAATGTTTGGGTGCCTGGAAGTTGCCAGATGTGGCACAAAATGGATTTCAGCACATTATTGTTCCAGACGATCACACAAACACCATTGTAGAGTAGGGGATTTGCCAAACACTGGCACTAGGCAAAAACGTTTCGGTGCCTGGATGTTCCCAGATGTGACACTAAATGGTTTTCAGCACAGGACTGGTGTAGATTATCACACATACACCACTGTTCCTTAGGAGATTTGACAAGCACTGGTACTAGGCAAAAAAGTTTAAGTGCCTGGATGTTGCTAGATGTGGCACTAAATGGATTTCAGCACAGGATTGATGCAAATGATCACATAAACACCACTGTACCACAACTGATTCACTAAACACTGCAACTAGGCACAAAGGTTTGGGTGCCTGGATGTTGCGAGATGTGGCACAAAATGGTTTTCAGCACAGGACTGGTGTAGATTATCACACATACACCACTGTTCCTTAGGAGATTTGACAAGCACTGGTACTAGGCAAAAAAGTTTAAGTGCCTGGATGTTGCTAGATGTGGCACTAAATGGATTTCAGCACAGGATTGATGCAAATGATCACATAAACACCACTGTACCACAACTGATTCACTAAACACTGCAACTAGGCACAAAGGTTTGGGTGCCTGGATGTTGCGAGATGTGGCACAAAATGGTTTTCAGCACAGGACTGGTGTAGATTATCACACATACACCACTGTTCCTTAGGAGATTTGACAAGCACTGGTACTAGGCAAAAAAGTTTAAGTGCCTGGATGTTGCTAGATGTGGCACTAAATGGATTTCAGCACAGGATTGATGCAAATGATCACATAAACACCACTGTACCACAACTGATTCACTAAACACTGCAACTAGGCAAAAAGGTTTGGGTGCCTGGATGTTGCTAGATGTGGCACAAAATGGTTTTCAGAACAGGATTGGTGCAGATGGTAACACACATAACACTGTACCATGGATAATTTGCCAAACACTGCTACTAGACAAAAATGTTTGGGTGCCTGGATGTTGCCAGATGTGGCACAAAATGGATTTCAGCACAGGATTGGTGCAGATGATCACACAAATACCACTGTACCATGGAAAATTTGCCAAACACTGGTACTAAGCCCTAAAAGCTGTTTTAGGAAAGAGTTACTAAACCTACTATCTATCTATTAAAAAATAGAATCGATAGCAAGCTATCTAAATAGCGCACACTCCAATAAATTTAACTCACATTTACACACATTAACATAGGGTACAATCTCTGTTTCTGAGGAAGGGGTTTGAGACTTGGTGTGTTGAGTGCAGAAAAACCCGCAGCAAGAATTGACATGCAGCAGATTTTCCCACACTAAAATATGCATATCTGCTGCATATTTTAGTGGCATCATGCGGACAAGAATTTGCAAACCTCATAGACTTTCTTGGGAAAACACACTGCTGCAGATTTGATGCAGATCTGTGGCATATAAACAGCAGATACACACCAAATACGCAGCTAAATATGCATCATGCAAATGGGCCCTTATGCTATGTGTATACTGAGTGTTTTTTATGCATTTTTTGGTGCAGTTTTGTCACAAACCTGTATAGCTATCCTTATGTCAGCAAAGTCAATGAGAATCCTGAAGTTTTGTGCACACAATGATTTTTTTCCCTTGTAGATTTGGTGCGGAAATCAATCTGAAGCATGTCAATTATTCCAGCATTTTTACAGTGTATTTTTACCCCAAAATGCATGAAAAACACATGAAAAAATGCATAGGAAACGCACTGAATATTGTTGAATTTATGCACCAAATACTCAACGTGCACACACACCCTTAAGGCCTCGTTACATGTGTGGCTCCCAACTATGTAGGTGCCACAAAAGGGGTACTACACCCATAAAAGCGGTGTAGTCACCCCACTGCAAGTGGAACTATGGCCAGTAGGTGGAACCCTAGAACTCACACCCTACACTAGTCAGTAGGCGGGAGGGACCCCGGGAGGGGATAGATAGTGACCTCCGGGGGGGGGGAGCTAGAGAGGAATGAGTGATAGCCAGGCAGTCGGCCTGGGGGGAAAAAGGAGGGTCTCCTCGGCTGAGGAACCCAGAGAAATGCAAGAAGAGATCCCAGAAGGAAGGAAGGGAGAAAGAAACTCAAGCAAGGGTTCACTCCGTGTAGGGAGCAGAAAGTAACCAGAGAGTGTGCCCCAGGAAAGAAACCGGGTACCGGAGCCCGCACCTGTGAGTTCCTTCAAAGCTCACAGGAATCCGATGACCAGGGGTATCTTTAGATATGGCCCTGACTCCCAAAGAGCCAGAAAGAGGGGAATCAGAAACTGCAGGCCACTGCAGTGCCAGAGCAACTCCACCCGACGGGTATAAGGGAGAGGAAGACAAGAAACAGCAGGAGGTCAAATTAATCTTCAAGAGGTCAGACTTCACCGCCACTGGGAGGCAAGGGACAGAAAGAATAAGAACGGCACACAGTGAGGGATCCATCTACTAACCATAGAATCCACTTGCAGCACCCGTAGCATTTGTCGCTGTAACATCTTACTGAACTGTGAACTATGATGACTTTGCAAGAGTTCCAGTAAAGTACCCCATGAAGTGACTTTGTCGACTCTGCTGCATCTTTTCCGAGTGTAAACTGATTCCTTTCACAGAATCGCTGCCCCGGCGGTCCAGTCCTGCCTGCGGAGGACTATAACATCATTGCCACAATACCATCGACTACCGGAGGACTGTAGCAGAGCTGGTGAGAATCACCAGGTACTGCAGATGGCGTCACGAACTTATAAACTTTATTTTCTTTATTTAACCATTGACTACCAGGGCCACAGCCTCAGGCAGCCACCCGTGACATCACAGACTGAGCCTGAGATCTGTGTACCCTGCCCTGGGCGAGTCACATGCAGCGATATCGCTAATGATATTACTGCAACGTCACAGGCTTTGTGACGTTGCAGCGACCTTGCAGCGATGTTACTGCATTGTGACATGCCACAGCAACCAGTGATCAGCTCGCTAAATGCTGCGGAATGGCCAGGACCATTTTTTGGTTGTTGGTCTGCCACTGGTCAGCAGACATCGGCGTGTGTGACGCCTTTCTAACCCGATGTGTTCCCTGTGTACACATTGGGTTTCTAAGCACAGTGCGCTGGTAACCAGGATACACATTGGGTTACTAAGCGCGCTGTGCTTAGTATCCTGATGTGTGCCCTGGTTGCCAGCGTTCACCTGCTGAATACAGTAGCGGGACCTCGACATCGTGGAAAAGAATAGTTTATATTCTTTTCCTCGACGTTGAGGTCGTTGCACGGGTGGCTGGTGAGTCTGTCTGTCTGACAGCTCACCATCGATCACATAGCCATGCTCCAGCGATCCCGATCGTTGGTCAGGTCGCTGAAACATCACTACATGTAACCCGGCCTTTATAGTCTACTCATACAGCATTGGCCTTTGTAAGTAATAAGTGTAGTGTTGATTGTGAAATCTGGGACTGCTTACTGATTGTATACATAGTTCAGTGATACTGTCTTTAAAAAGGTTACAATGTGTGAATTCCCCTCTGCATTTTTCAGTAATATTCCAGCACCATAACAAGCCCACTTCCCTTTCGCCTATGCTTTACCACTTCCTCAGCCACTCTTCACTTTTAACATTTGTCATAAAATTTCCCTTTAATAGAGCAAAACCTTTCTATAGATAATTTTTTTTTTATTTAGTATTGTGCAAATCAACTCTTATTATATTGTGGTCACACTTTTCCTTTTTGCCACAATTCTTTCACTCACCCCATCCTCAATATACCAAGTGAAGTATGTGTAAGGACCAAAAAACATTGAGTGAATTGTAAATATATAGACTAAACATACAGACTTCAAAGCTTTCAACTTATTTGACTTCAGAAGAAATTCTTATCATTCATGCTTGACCTGTCTATAACTTTACAACACAAGTTCTTTCATTATATTTATGAACTGTGGTATAGCTAGAATACTATGGACCGTGCGCAAACTGTTTCCCCATCATCATGTTGGTCCACTATAGGTGTCTTTATGGGATTCTAGATCATATAAAGACATATGTTAATCCCCCACTCATTAGAAAAAAACTAACTTAAAACAATAATCATACAATTACCAAATCACAAATATCACCACACAATGACCATGAATTATCACTACTTAGAGCCTGATTCATGATCTATTTCATGCCAGAAATAAATCAATATATGGTTGGTATAAATCAACAAAAATTAAATACATTACAGTAGTGAATTCTCCCTTTATGTCCCCCTAGCAGTAGAAATGCACCCTTGCGACTTCCCTCCCCATACAGTGTTATGGCCCCTTTACACGCAGCTACAGGTAACAGGTTTTCCACAGGTAACTTACTGGTTGCAGTGAAATCATGGAGACATAGTTCCATTTGTACACAGCACCAAGATAGAACCATGTCTCCATGATTTCACTGCAACCAGTAAGTTACCTGTGGAAAACCTGTCACCTGTAGCTGCGTGTAAAGGGGCCATTAATGCTTACGTACCCTTTTGTGCCCCATGTCTAATACTAAAGTTCCTCTTTATGGCCCTACTCAGTAGTAGCGTCTGTCTTTGTACTCATGCAAGATACAAAAAGAAGGGAAGTAAGCACTTCTATAGAGAGAACCTGGTGGTCTATTGGGGGCAGAAATTAGGAGGTGAAAAGAGGGGGTCGCCTCTCACCTGTTGGGGTTGTGCACCTCTGCTCAACCTCAGTGAAGCACGTTTTTCGGAGGCTTCTGGCTCCTGCACCGCTTGAACGGCGCTCTCGCCAACTTCCTGTAATTGGCCCAGTCACAAGGGTTTGCGATCATGTGACTCGCGAGTCACGGGTCATGGAATCTGATGTCACCACAGGTCCTGTGCTCCCAGGGCTGCTCCGTATCAGGGGATTATCAGCAGCACCCACAGCTCCAGTAACACCGCATCCAGAATCCACCTGAGCAAGACAACAATCCGTTGTGGAAACGCGTTGTCATAATAAAAGATGTGTTTAACCCATAAGAATTGTTCCTTATCTGTGTCCCCAGCGCTCCTAATAAGTAATCTTTCTATTCTCAACTTTGTCTTTGTGCTCAAACACAATATTAATGCCCCTTTTCTAGTGGTAACAGTATAGAAGTAATGTACACCATTTCTATCCAAATACAGTAATACAGGTGGAATGCTCCACATTTGGCTTCATAACGTAATAATTGATAATCTATGGGCTAAAATGGAGAATATTATAATGTCCTCATTGCAATAATAATTTTCCCCAATTGCCCCATACAATAATAAAGTCCCCTGATTGTCCCTATACAGTAAGTATGTGCCCCACTTATTATAATAAACTAATAAACTCATTCTGGCCCCCATGCAGGAATTGTTAAAAGGTGGATTCTGAATACACTGTGTGCAGAATTATTAGGCAAGTTGTATTTTAGAGGATTATTTTTATTATTGATCAACAATTATGTTTTCAATCAACCCAAAAGACTCATAAATATCAAAGCTTAATATTTTTGGAAGTTGGAGTGGTTTTTTTTTAGATTTGGCTATCTTAGGAAGATATCTGTTTGTGCAGGTAACTATTACTGTGCAGAAATATTAGGCAACTTATTAAAAAACAAATATAAACTAATATAACTGCACAAAATTTAGAATAAAACATTTCTGACATGCAAAAACAAAACCCCCAAAAAATAAGTGACCAATATAGTCACCTTTCTTTATGAAGACACTCAACAGCCTTCCATCCATAGAATCTGTCGGTTGCTTGATCTGTTTACGATCAACATTGCGTGCAGCAGCCATCACAGCCTCCCAGACACTGTTCCGAGAGGTGTACTGTTTTCCCTCCCTGTAGATCTCACATTTTAGGAGGGACCACAGGTTCTCTTTGGGGTTCAGATCAGGTGAACAAGGGGGCCATGGAGCATTGTCCTGCATGAAAATCATGTTTTTCTTGAATGATACTGACTTCTTCCTGTACCACTGCTTGAAGAAGTTGTCTTCCAGAAATTGGTAGTAGGTCTGGGAGATGAGCATCACTCCATCCTCCAACCAAAAAGGTCCACAAGTTCATCTTTGATGATACCAGTCCATACCAGTACCCACTACCACCTTGCTGGCGTCTGAGTCAGAATGGAGCTCTCTGCCCTTTACTGATCCAGCCTCTGGCCCATCCATCTGGCCCATCAAGAGTCACACTCATTTCATCAGTCCATAAGACCTTTGAAAAATCAGTCTTAAGATATTTTTTGGCCCAGTCTTGACGTTTTATCTTTTGTTTCTTGCTCTTATGGTCATTTTTCAGCCTTCCTTACCTTGGCCATGTCCCTGAGTATAGCACACCTTGTGCTTTTTGATACTCCAGTAACGTTACAGCTCTGAAATATGGCAAAACTGGTGATAAATGGCATCTTGGCAGCTTCACACTTGATTTTCCTCAATTCATGGGCAGTTATTTTGCGCCTTTTTTGCCCAACACACTTCTAGCGACCCTGTTGGCTATTTGCCAGGAAACCCTTGATTGTTCGGTGATCACACTTCAAAAGTTTGGCAATTTCAAGACTACTGCATCCCTCTGCAAGACATCTCACAATTTTGGACTTTTCAGAGCCCATCAAATCTCTCTTCTGACCCATTTTGCTTAAGGAAAGTCATTTGCCTAATACTTAAGCACACCTTATATAGGGTGTTGATGTCATTACACCACACCCCTCCTCATTGCAGAGATGCACATCACCTGATTTACTTAATTGGTATTTGGCTCTCAAGCCTATACAGCTTGGAGTAGGACAACATGTATAAAAGGTATCATGTGATCAAAAACGCATTTGCCTAATAATTTTGCACACAGTGTATTGGGTTGGTTTCCTGATGAAGGAGCGGGGATAACTCTACAAAATGCATCGAATAAAGCCACCATTACTTGACAGATCCTGGTGGTCCTTTCATCGTACAGCAGCGCGGATCAGATAGACACTGTCATTTTGGGAACATCATTATTCTGTCCACACCGCTCACCCTACCAGTTTTTTTAGTAATTATGTCACCTATTCTCTAATAAGAGCTGTGGTTTTGGCTTGATTCTTTTATACTGTCCCCTATCCTATAATAATGTTCACTATCCAGGCCTCATTCTTTAAGAGTGTCTCCCATCATGTAATAGTCCACTTGGAGAAATTAGAACCGGATGGATAGAAGCCGCGCTGACCACAATAAGTGGATGGATAGATGACCACAATAAGCTTCTTTTCCTTCTTATTTGTAGAGACCATCAAACCCAAAGGTATTACTTTATGTGTGCTTCTTTTCCTTCTTATTTGTAGAGAACATGTAATAGTGTAACTTGGCCACTGTATTAAATAATGCTCCCCCATCCTGGTGCCTTTGTTTAAAAGTATATCCCCATCCTGACGCTTTTGTTGAATGTATCCAAACCTTGTCATTTTTATTTAATAATGTCTACCATCCTGACCCCTTTGTTTAACAATGTCCATATTCCTTACCCCTTTGTTTAATAATGCCCAGCATCTTGGCACCTTTGTTTAATAATGTCCACCATTCCGGTCCCTTGGCTTAATAGTGTCCGCAATTGTAGTGATCTTTTCCAACACATTTAAAAATAAATAAATAAATATAAATTCATCAATTTCCTTGCTCCCACAACAAATGGCATCCTCTCCTCTGTATTTGGATGAGGAGGGTGGGACAGCGCATAGCAGTAATGTCAAGAGATGACCATGATGTGCATGCTGATGTTAGCTGCAGGCCTTGAATGGCTAGCAGTGTGTATAGCAAACATAGGGCAGATAGCTAGTGGTTGTAACATATTTCAGGTGAATGTTCATCCAATGATGTACGTTCAAGTTAAGATGGTGCAGATGTCAGCGGGCCCCCTTCCTTCATGTACCCTGTTGCAGTTGCACCATCTGCGACCAAAGTTAATTGGTTTCCTAAGGAAGGAGCGAAGTCGACGCTCCGAAATGCGTTGAATAAAGCCACCAATCTAGATTCGGATAACCCTTTAGTCCTGATCATTTCAAGGCAGCGCAGATTGTCCACGTATATATCCACTTGCTTTCCTCTGTGACTGCGTTATACACATCGTTTGGTGGATTCTGCAGCAGACGTTTAATGCCTTATAAACTGGTTGTGGGTCACACAACCTAGACAGGTGAGCTGCAACAATTAAATTGTGTATGGTTTTCATTGAGGATAAGATTCTTTTTGCACTTCCATATCTGTTACAGTGTTACTCTGCATTCTACCTTCCATTTTATTGTAAAATATAAAAGGGAGGGGGACAAGAGGCGCAATAGTGCCCTATCACTAGTGACACTAGTGTAATATGGTGGTGCTGTGGAGCCGATCACCTGGTCCAGTTGTGATCCCCACAACTGGTTTGAAGGCGTTTAGGAATCAATGTTCCAAGCTGCTGCAGGACCTCCACCTACCACTGGATAGTGGTATAATCCAAAAGAAATGATGGGAGTGCTGATGTATCACGGTCCGTGCTGCTCTGGGTTCAAAATAACTCACCAAGGAGCCAATCAACTTTTCATCCTCTTTATTCCTCCTTCTCCTACGCGTTTCAGCGCCACACCCGGCGCCTTCCTCAGGTTGAATATCCCTGAGGAAGGCGCCGGGTGTGGCACTGAAACGCGTAGGAGAAGGAGGAATAAAGAGGATGAAAAGTTGATTGGCTCCTTGGTGAGTTATTTTGAACCCAGAGCAGCGCGGACCGTGATACACCAGCACTCCCATCACACCTTCCATTTTATGTCACATAAGAAATGTTTCCAAGGGGAAAAATAATTTTGACATATGACATCCAACAAAGCAGCATAAATCGAAACGTAGTTCTGCTGATCTGTAATAACATGTGCAGAAGATTTTACTTGCCACCATACATATCATATGGTTAACACTTTTGATGCATTTTCATAAAATAAATGTGTCTAATGTATTCTCAAGTTTGAAAAATAACCCCCTATTCGTGGGATAGGCGATAACTTGTTGACCATTAGGAGTCTGGGACTCCCACCAATCCTGAGTTTGAGTCTCTATAAATCCCCATTTAAAATGAGCAGTAGTTGATCATGTGCTTTGCTGCTGTATTTCTTAATTATTGGACCATTGGAGATAGCCAAGTGCAGCATTCATCTGTTCTTTAGCACTCACATAAATATGAATGGAGTGGAGGTTTGCATTATTGACCACAGCTAAATTCACGTGGGACTCTTCAAAAATGTGTTCCTTGAAATCCATGGTCCCAACAGTTAGATCCCCAGCAATTGGGAAGTGATCTTCCTATTACTTGGATAAGGGATAACTTACAAACTTGACAGTACCCCTTTAAAGGAATGAATGAAATTTTACTACTTTTAGCATGATGACTTTTATTATTGATGAATGATTGTATAATTATGTTAGGTAAAATAACTGCAGTGTATAATAATGTGCAGCTATATAACAAGCTGTGACCCAGTTTAGATTCTGAGAGGTCATATATTGTTGTCACCATTCACTCACTAGTTTTCCTTTCTAGGCTTGTGAGTTCTTGTTCCCCCTTTAGATTGTACTATGTAAGGAAAGGTATTAACATACCATTATCCTCATAGCAAAAACACAAATGTCTGCAATATGTCATGTATTTTTAACACCCAGATGGTCCGGGCAATTTTAGGATAACTGAAGACCATATAAACTGTTCCTCTGCCTATCATGTTTCAGCCTGTATCTACTATACTCTGTATAGAGTGTATCGCTTATATCACTTTTTGTTTCTAGTTTACTCTGAAATAGATATGGAGACTATGGTATTTCCATTATTGTATTACCCTCTCCCTTTAATGTGAGGTGATGCAATGATAAAATGGTTTTGGTACCCCAACAGTGTTACTCTACTATGGAAGTCATATCCATAGGATCAGTTATCAATATCATATTAGCAGGAGGTTTAATATTCGACACCCAAACATATCAGTTGTTACTGATTTTGTTGGTTGCCGGATGTAAACACTGGAACGTTGCAGAAAACCACAGACCCATACGGTGTTTTATGGCCACTCTGGGTACTGCAGGTCAACTCTTATTCAAAATCAAAGTCCAGATTGGTTTACATAAGTATTAGGGTCCCCCCACATTGTGATCAACTGAGGGGTCCCTTTTCAGCAAGAACATACTCTCCTTAACTTATTTAATACAGGAGAGACATCAAGTATCATGCAAAAATACACCAATTATTGTGAACAAAGATTGTAACAATACAGGAGACAGTATAAAATACACAAGAAGTGACCACTTAGATCTCTTTGGACATAATTGGTGATAGGGTAAATCATCAATTGTAACCATATAAGGTGTATACATACCAGTACAAAAATATAGCATTTATGGGTAGGTTATACATCTCATTATGATATACAAAAAAGCTCCATATTGGTGTGTGAACAATCCAGTAAATATAAAGTGCAAGTGCAATAATATAGTACTATTGCTACAAGAGCAAAATAGTCAAAGTAAACACTGGTATGTTCACCACTTCACAATGATAGCCTCATATTGAACCCCATGCATGTAATAGAACCTCATTAGACAAAATCATCATTCCCATAGCACCGTGGAGTACTCAGGGACTCATAGATCTCAATAGTCCAGTGGCCACCAAGAAAAAAGACTTTTGTTGACTTAGTGTGCTAGTTCTAGCTTCCTCAAGGGGTAAGTTCCAGTGTGCCCCAGTTCCCTTTCACCTTATATGTGCTGCCATAACTAGTTTGTGCCCTCCCCTCGTCTGCTCTTGGTGTGCGTCTACCGGAAATTCGTCAAGCGGAAGTGATGAGTCGGCAGTAAATTGGCTACTGCTCAAGCATGGGAGCCGGAATTCGTCACCATGGCTCCCGCGCATGCGCACACCACAAGGTAATGCCGCTCAAGCTACCAGCAGTGTTTACATACCCAGGAGCGCACATGCAGCAGCTGTATGAGGATTTAAAATAGGTGGAACTTACTAATATGTTCTTAATCAGGTCTGGGCACTGGATAGAAAGAAAAGGGGGGTCAGAGAACAAGTCAAAGGTCCACATCAGAAAAAGTTAAAAATGAACAACAGAAACCTAATACATAAAGAACCAAGCATCACTACTTGGGCTCAAAAAAATATAGCAACCAAAATCAAAATGATCCATTTTAGTCACTTCATCTTCAGTATTCACTGTACATCCACTTGTTTTTGGATGACCAATCCAGACATAGATCTTGGACGTAAGGAAAAGCAGAAATATGTTAAACAAATAGTCAACAAATATCAGTTTACTTAAATCCACAGAAAATATCTCCCGTATCACCGAGTGCAGAAATCATTAGAAACCTTCCTGTTTCTGCATATCAAGTGCGGTCTGTAATTTTCTATATCACAGTTTAAATAATTTGGCCTCTTTTTGCATCATTAGCACGTAACTAGTGACTATACAAAATAAAACACCTTGATTGTAGATATTTTATTATCTGACATGACTTTCATATCCAACAGTAAATTTTCACACTGGTATACCTCCTATGTTTTGCCAGAGGAAGACTCTTCCGAAAATTGTTGATGGTGTTTTACCTAAACTGTTATTTTTGGCCTCCCCCTGGTTGTTTTTTCAGTGGCTTTACTCCTGGCAACTTTTTCATTTTTGATATTGCTTAAAAGAAACTTGAACGGCTTTCAATCGGAACTCACCAGAAAAATGGACCGGTCACTTATTTTAGGCACTTCATTGCTTTCAAGGCTTGAAGTTGTTAAAATAAGCTCAAAGATAAAATGTATGAACAGCAAGTTGTTAGGCTGCCTTCAGACTTGCAGATGCATCTGCAGCGTTTTGCAGATGCATCTGCAAGCATCAGCATGCAGACCGCGGCCCCTATGTTTATAATGGAGTGCACGGCGGTCTGCAGATGCTTGCAGACCGCCGTGCGCTCTCATTGCCCGCCATTAGTGATCTGTGCGCAGGCGGATGCCTGCGTACAGATCACACACTCTCGTCCGCACCAGGGACGCAACATCTCGCGTCCATGGTGCGGGCGGGAGTGTGTGATCTGTACGCAGGCATCCGCCTGCGCACAGATCACATATAGGAGTGAATGGGTGCGCGCGGCGGTCTGCAAGCATCTGCAGACCGCCGTGCGCTCCATTATAAACATAGGGGCCGCGGTCTGCATGCTGATGCTTGCAGATGCATCTGCAAAACGCTGCAGATGCATCTGCAAGTCTGAAGCCAGCCTTAGGGCATGTAGTGCATATATTCTCTTTTTAGTTCTTTTTTTTTTTCAGGTGGATTCCAGGCAAAATCTGTTGAAAAAGATGTAATATCCAAAAAGCCTTGTAGTGGAGAGTTTACTGCACGTCCAAAGGAGTACCCCAAAAAAAGAGAGTGACTTAATTAAAATATGATTTGATGTCGGTGTGTTGCTCCTTAAAGTGTAAATGTCATTTCAATGAAAAAAAAAACACAATACTGTACTAATTGTTATTGATAGGTCAATGGTCACATATAATGCTTTTTTTTTGCCATATGACATATTCTCACATTATTATGTGCTCATTTAAAAAACTGCATTTTATGGCTGTGTGGGCATGGCCAGCAACTGATAGGGAGCAGTACAATGTGACAGCAGAGAAGGGGTTAACAGAGATTGTGACTGAACTGTGTGAAGCCAGATGACAGATCCGAAGCTTGTGCCAAGGAAAGAGTAGATTGCAATAATCTTGACATTCTGACATTGCTTAGCAACTGTGCTGTAGGCTGAAGTAATCTTATACAATGTCACCTTATGAGCTGCAGTCAGCAGTGTGGATGCTGTATAGATCCCACTCCCTTTACTCCTAGATGGTTACATGCCCTGTGTTCAGTGTGAAGACGGATCTGACTGATAATGAACATGTGTCTGCTTCACACACAGTGTAGTGGGAACACCTTGTAGAAGGTTTATGAATGATAACCAACCAGATTTCTCTGATAAAGTATGTTTCAAAGTTTATTAAAATCAATTGCTCTACATTATTATGAAATAAAAATGTAAACGGCGGTTACGCTTTAAAGTTTATCATTACAAAATAGCCAAATGTGTTAGGAGGAGCTTAGGTAGACAATTACTCTGTCTGCTGAGATGGTTTCTCTTTAACGCTCCTTGGCCAACTGGGAAGAGAGAGTGTCTAGTAAGCATACCTAGCGGGTGAAGGAAGCCCTGCCACCCCACTTGTCTACAGAAAATAATTCCCATTTTTTTGTGTTCCCCATCATATGTTCTCATTTAATTCAGTAGGTGCTTAGAGAATGCAAATAGTGTTAAAACTGCAACATTTGTAGTGTGGCGTCTCTGCAGACCAGTGGCCACAGAGAGAACTGCAGCTGGTCAGGTAAGCTAGTCACTGCACACCAACACCCCACACACACACTCTGATCCTGAGCCTAAGTCGCTTCATGTCAGGCGATGGGAGGAGCAAGTGAGGGGTGGAACGAGAGACAGAACACAGATAAAGGGGTGGAGAAACTAGACCAAGAAGGACCCAGGAACATTAAGTTGAGGAGAACTCCCTGAAGGGTGAGGAAGAGGGAAGGATCTCCAAGCCGAGACACCCTTCAGCTGAGTGTGAAAGACAGAAAGAATAATGGGACCGGCGGCCTTCTCCACTAATGGCCGGTCGGGAACCCAAGATGAACCCGTGGAAAAACAGAGGGAGCCAGGTGAGCCCGATTAACCCGGGTTACTGGTGGCTGGGCCAAAGAACCAGAGTACCGACTCTGTAGATGCGGCAGGGTAACTCCAGGCTCCAACCACAGAAACTCCAGCGGGGTACGGGATCTTCATGTTCCAGATCCAAAACCCCGGCACCCGAAGGAAAGGCTTTCATATAGGACTAGGATTCCCAGTGGGGAACGTCCATAGAGAGTTCGCGATGGCTGGCCCGAGGTAGATGCGTGGAAGAGGAACAGATGGAGGTCTGAAAGGACTAGAATGGTAGTACCACTAGTAGCCTGTTTCTGCTGCAAACTGGTCACCGAGACCAAGAGTACAACTACTGTTGAACGTTTGTGACTGTGAACCTGTAAGCCGTGAAGTAAAGTACCCGATGAACTCAGGACTTGTGTGAGACTGTCATTTTCAGCGACTGCAGCAAAAGCTTACCTGTGGAGCCACACACTAACTGCTCCTGCCATAGGAAAGGTCGCCTGGAGGGATATCAGCAGCGCTCGTCTGCAGAGAGGCACCCTGACTCTTGTGTGCATCGGCTGGAGAAGCTGCAGGGAGAAGACAAGTGTAGCACCCCGTCGGTGCATTGTCCCTACACCTGATGGGACAAAGCCCTACCCGTGGAGGGTTTACTATCCTGGCTACCACCATCACCATCATCCTCAGCAGTATAAACGGCAGTGGTGGCCATATTGACCGCGACCCACAGGTGGCGTCACGAACAATTTTCATAAACTTTATTTTTCCCTTTTTTTTTTAGAAAAACCCTTTTCATTGCAGCACCAGGGCACACGGAGCTGGGTCACGTCGCCGTGACATTCCCCCTCTGAGAGGACCCAGTCCTGAGTGACCCCTGCCCCGGGGTGCGACAGTATCACCTTAACTTCATAAACGACTTTTAGGCATTTTTGATATGTCAGATTATGTTATCTCAGAAGTACCCTTTGTTTAATTTCTTGGTAGAGTTCAGATTCTAACGTAATGTCCTTTTTCATCTACAAAAGCAGAATCTGCAATGAGCTGAAAACAAAGCTAGCATTTTATAGCCTTAGTGATATTAGCATTTCTGATACACATCTATTCATAGAAATAATTGATGCAGCATGTCTGTGCCTAATGAAGAGCAGAAGAACACAGTGACCTCTTTTATTTAGAGTGCAGGAACCCCTGTATGCTTTGACAAGCTTATCATAAAATCCAGTATGAGCCTTTTGTACACATACAAGTCTATAGTTGTATTTTGACGTAAAGTACTCTTGTAAAAATGAGATTTTAGAAGCAAGAAGTAAGAGATCATGACTTGTTATACTCATTCATCATGCTTGTTCATATGTGAATGCTCTGTCTCACAGATCACTGTGCGTAATAACTGGGTATAAATGACATTTCAAACAGTCCTGTGATTGTTATCCAGAGCTGCCAACAAATCGGGAGTTCAGCCAGCTAGCCATTATCATAATGACTTAAAGCAGTTGTCACTCAGGCAACACTTCATAATTATGTCTGAAGCAAGAAGCCGGTGGTGATGTCAGCACACAGACCGCCTTGTTAACGTTACAACATCACATTGTGAGAAAAAACACAGCTCTGCTTCACATACAGTTAGCAGAATCTTCTCATTTACCTTTCTCTATTTACATATATTTATCCCCAGCTAGCCCCACTTAGGCACGAAAGTCACGTCAAGATGTATATTTCACTTAGGCCTCATGTACACAGCCACATTACTGCCTCATTGTAGACGGTGTCCTAATTGGGCAGCCTTATGAATGTATTAAGCCTTTATTGTACTTCATAATCTGCAGGATTTTCTTCACATTCCTTATAAATCAGATACTACTAGAAACAATACCTAGAAAATCCGTACATATAGCAGCCAAAGGAGTCTGTATAGTAGTCCAGAGTCTCATTGAGCTCCATAGTATGTACATTTTACAGTTAAGGCTATGGGCAGTTAAAATGAAGCAGTTAAAATGAAGATTTTTATAGTGGAAAACTCAGGAAGTGCTCTTTCTTTGGGGAGTTTTATGGCAGAGTTTTGTTTCCTGAAGCTTTTCTGAAGAGTTTTCGAAGCAGTTCTTAGGCCATGTGCACACACTGAGTATTTGATGAGTTTTTTACCTCATGGTGGGTTTACACATTGCGATATCGCAATACAACGGCGCGGGAGCGCGCATTTAGTGCCCGTTTTTCCCTGATCGCATCGGCGGTTTAGACGTGCCGATATCGGGACACAACGTCCCGACGATGTGTACGCCCCCCAACCCAGGAACGACCATTTAACATGGGAGTGAATGGGTGACGTGGCAGTACACATCGGAGTTGGGCTGTCACACGGGACGATCCGGCTCCAACCGGCATCCGATATCGGGCGGTTGAATAGCACGCTCATTCGACCCCCGATATCGGTTTACCATCGTTCCCGCATCGTATCGGATGTTCACACCGTACAAGGAACGATATCGGCTCCAACGCCCGAACCACGTGACTTTTGGTCGGAGTTGGACGCCGATATCGCAACGTGTAAACCCACCATCAGGATTTGTAGCCAAAACCAGGAGTGGATAACTAAATACAGAAGTGGTGCAGGTGTTTCTATTAGACTTTTCCTCTGATTGCTCCACTGCTGGTTTTGTCTACAAATCCTGAGGCAAAAAACTCATCAAATACTGAACGTGTGCACATGGCCTTAGTTTGGATAATTTTCCACCAGAAGCCGCATCAAAGAAGTACATACAGATTCATTTTTCCAACCAGGTGTTTTTCAAGACCTAAATTGGAAAAAAAAATGCTCAAAATACTGTACAGATAAGCAGCAAAATTATTGGGGATGTGACTTTTTTTATTTTTTAGCAATTTCTTATTAAAAGCATCCTATATTAATATTGGATAAATTTGTGCCTGGGTTTTGGAATCCCTTTGTTTCATTATTGAGATTTACTAATGTAAGGCTGCTTTCACATCAGCGGTAATCGCTGATCGCGGCAGTTGCGGTGAAAAAACCGCAACTGCCGCAATTACCACATAATGGCCGCACTTGCGGTTCACCTGAGGCAAGCCCCATGCAATGTCTATAGGGCTTGCGGTAAGTGTGTGGCAAGTGCGGTTTCGGCACTTGCGGCAGTTGTTTCGCGGCCGCATCTGCGACAAGTGCCGAAACCGCAACTGTACCGCACTTGCCGCACCTGCCGCAAGACCATAGACATAGCATGGGGCTTGCCGCAAGTGCGGCCGTTATGAGGTAATTGCGGCAGTTGCATTTTTTTCACCGCAACTGCCGCAATCAGTGATTACCGCTGATGTGACAGGGGCCTAACTTGTTGCTTATAAATCACTGGATGTATAAGTTTTCTACTTTTCACATGTTCTCTTGATTACAATATTGTGCGATGCTGCTCTATGCATGACTAAGGGTGTCCTTTGTGGCGGAAACGCATCAGGAATGTTTCTAACATTGTAATTCCACTGTTTTTAACCATGCTGAAATAAAAAAAGAAAATTATTTTTTTCCCATAATTTTGGATGTGCCAATACTTCTTCATCCTCATGCTTATGTCTCCCTATCGGATTTCAATTTGAGCACTACTTGTGATGAATGGAGACCTTTCATTAAGTGGACGGTTGTTAGCTTTCTTACATCTTCATTTTATAAGAATAAGGGTGCGTGCCCACATAGTGGTTTAACGTCGGTTTAGCAGCGAAAACCGCCGGCAGCTTAGCATAGGTTTTATTTAAATTTATGTAAATCCTAAGCGGCGTTAGGACTTACAAGTAACCCTATGTAATTTAGAAAACGCTGTGCACACATAGTGGGTTTATATGAGCGGATCTGCCAGAGGTTGAGCGGTTTCCTAGCGTTTTAGCAGCATACAACATGTCAATTCTTCTCAGCGGTTTTTGAGCATTTCTGAGGCACTACTCTACCCTTCCATGAACAAAATCCTCCATAGAAAACCGCTTTTAAAACCGCCGGAAAAAACGACTGTAAAACGCTGTTCAACAGCTCTTAAAACCACTGGAAAACCGCTGAGAAACCGCTGGAAAACCGCTGGAGACTTCTGAGCTCAGGAGTCTAGGCTCCTTGAATTTTCCAGCGGTTTACTGACGATTTGAACGTCACTAAACCACTATGTGGGCACGCACCCTAAGGGTGCTTTCACATCTGTGGTCAGGTGTAATTCCGGCAGATCAGGAAGATGTTGCCACATCTGCCGGATCTGCCATGTACCGACCGACTTGCGCCAACGATCCGGCAAGCCCCATTCATTCTCTATGGGGCTTGTGATCGGGCGCAGCAGTGCGGTATTGCCAAATCCGGCACTTGCGGCACCAGAAAAAAACGCTGATAGCAGCGTTTTATTTGCACGGCCGCAAGTGTCGGATCTGACGGATTCTGCAATATCACACTTGTCGCAACCGACCACTAGCCCCATAGAGAATGAATGGGGTTTGCCGGATTGTTACCGCAAGTCGGTCAGTACACGGCAGATTCGGCAGATGCAGCGCTATCTGCCGGATCTGCCAGGAATTACACCTTATCACAGATGTGAAAGCAGCCTTAGGCTATGTTCCCATGATCAGTGTTTGCAGTGTTATTGACGCAGCATATTTGCGCTGTGTCCATAATACTGTGTTGTACGGTACAAGCACATTGGCTGGGATTTATAGAAATGCCATGCCCGCTGTGCTTCTTCTCTATGCAGTGTTAACTGACATACGCGGTGGCTTTCCATGACACTGGTTTTCCGCAGCATGTCAATTTAGTGCTGCTGAGTTGGAAGTGATCTCAGCAGGTGAATACAGGGAAAAGCCACCATGCCCCGATTGCTGACCATGGGCATATATGGCAGGGTTCACCCGTGGAGTTCCCCAGCGTCCCCGCAGGAGAGGACCCACAGCATCCAGGACGCAGTGTCTCTGGGTTGTGGGAACATACCCTAATAGTTGTTCTTTCGACAAATTATCCCACCTGAGCTGTGGATCTCTGCATCTCCTCCAGAGTAACAATAGACCTCTTGGCTGCTTCTAACTAGTGCTCTCCTCCCTCAGGATTCTGATTTTAGGTAGACACTGTGTTGGTAGGTTTACAATCATGCTATTGAATCAACCAGAGCTAAGGGATGGGGTACTCGGACACCGGGTCTGCTGTGTAGGGAGTCACGGATGGTCGGAATCCCGGGGCTGTGCCCTGGTGATCAACTATGGTAGATGTTGATGATGGGGGTTAAAGGGGTTATTTACAGAGGAACGTGACGCCACATGTAGTGTCCAGTAAGATGGTACCGGCGCTGCAAGCCGGCCACTGAGGTGATGGTTGGGGCAGCAAAGTGTGGTATGGCTCCCCACAGGTGGAGCTTTACCTCAGGGCAGCAATTGTAGGAAGATGGTGAGGGAGGGCAGTGATGGAGATGGTGCTGCAGTTCTTACCCCTCTGCTGAGCTGCTTCTGATGCTGGGCCCTCCAGGCACCACAGTAAGGAAGACAGAGTCCAAAGCAAGTTTACTCCACTTTAATAGGTACCAACAGATGATGGTGTACGGTACAGTCCGGTTTACCGGGGGTCGGTCACCAGCTCCAGGTTCCCTGTTATGGAGTCTCTAGATGTCCTACTTTCTAAGGCTTTCTGGGATAAACTTTTCCTTCTTTCTCTCCACACTTACAGAGCTCTCCCTCCAGTCCCCTGATCTCCGTCAGTAAGGCACGGTTATCCTTTCCCAGATTTAAGAGGAGCTGAATCTCCCCTGACGTCGGTAATCGGACCGTTATCCCACCGGTTATGGATCTGTTATGGTCCTGAGGGGTGAGGTACCTTGTGGTGCATACGGTCAACCCGTTATATTGGGCCTGCAGCTCGTCGGTCTATAGTCAGTGATAAACGCCTGACTACTTTGGCTACACGCAATGCCGATGGTTCCCCAATGTGACCAGCCGGCTCCAACCAGTCCTGGTCCGTTGCCCTCTGTCCTGGGTCCCCACTTAGAGATGGGGCACCCTCCTTTCAGCTGGGCTGTCAGGCCTGACCACTGTCTGCTTTCCC
The DNA here is from genome assembly GCA_033576535.1 of Allobates femoralis. Classification (NCBI taxonomy): domain Eukaryota; kingdom Metazoa; phylum Chordata; class Amphibia; order Anura; family Aromobatidae; genus Allobates; species Allobates femoralis. The sequence continues at coordinate 383,267,984 of JARQOC010000004.1, forward strand.
AGCACCGTCTGAGGTAAACTGTCAACAACTGTCACTCCTCTATCCTAAGCTCCGCCCCCACCCTGTGGAACCTACCATATTACCAGTTCCCTCTATTCTGAGTGGTGCGGTCCTAAGTGGGTGTAAATTCAGACTCCATAAAGTGAACCCTGAATTGATGACCTTACAGGGAAAGAATATATATATAAAAGAAAAAACATTTTTATATTAAAATGTAATACTACCCTTTGGCGCCTAGTCACAGGGGCGCCACACTATAATCCTTCAATTTTTGGATGATGGATTGAACAGTGCTCTGTGAGATGTTCAGACATTGGGATATTTATTTATAACCTAACCCTGATTTACTCTTCTCCACATCTTTATCCATTCCCTGTCTGGTGTGTTCCTTGGATTTCATAATGCGGTTTCATTAATAACCTCTGAAGCCTTCACAAAACATCTGTAATTATACTGTGAACAAATTACGCCCAAGTGGACTCAATTTACTAATTAGGTGAATTTTGGAGGCAATTGGTCACTCAGGATTTTACTTATGGTACCAGACTAGAGGGGACTGAATACAAATGCACATCACAATTTATATATTTATATATTTTTAATATTTAGAAAACCGTGTATCATTTCCTTTACACTTCACAATTACTTGTAACTTACTATTGGTTTGTCACATAAAATCCCAGTAAAATACATTTAAGTTTCAAGGTGTAATGTGGTGAAAAATTTAGGAAAAATTCTTGTGGTATGAATATTTTTTTAAGGTAGTCTTTATGGATTACAGGTATGTTCATATTAAAGGGGTTTTCCCATGAACAAGTGTGGCACCTTGCCATTACAGGCAGGCACAGGACCACCTAAAACACGGATGGATTTCCACAGTAGGTAACCACATACACCCAACACCTTCCACCTCAGACCTGTAGGGGAGCTCCACTTGCTGCCTTAAGCAAGATCCCCTAAAAATACCGGTGCTGGGGGCAGAGTTAGTCAGAGTGTGCAGTCGCTAGGAGAACAGTGAAGATGTCTTGGTGTGTCGGAGCCAAGCTAGGCCCGAGCCAGTTGACAGTTAACCAGCCCTTGCAGCCTAGCCAGTGTGAGGGCCTAAGAGTGATGTCGAAAGGCAAGCTGGAAGAAACGAAGTAACAGCAGACTGGGGGCAGAGGAGCCATACCGGTTCACCCCAGAAAGCAACCCGGACACCGGAGTCCGAGTCTGCAGGAGAGCATCTAGCCCAGCAGAAACACCAGTTCACTGAGGAGACTCCAGTCTCCCGGACACCTGTACAGCAACTAAGAAGGGAGCCAGGCACCACAGGAGAAGTGATAGTGTTAGTCCACACAGAGGTTTCCCACCACACAACACAGGTGACAGAGACACAGAGGAGGCCAGGCCTAGTTTCACACAGGTCAGAGGCTTCACCAAGGGAAAAGCAACAAGGAGGCCCTATATTCACTTACTGTGGAGATCAAGAAGTGTTTCCCAACCACCGGAGTGTGCCCTGGACAGTATCTTCAATACCACCAGTAAAGGTACAGAAACAACTTCCAGTGTGTGTCCTAGCCACCTCCCTGTGCAAATTTCTGTCACCTTATCACAACCCCGGGGATTGTGCTCTGCCTGTGGGGAGCTATACCATTCAGCTGCCTGTCCACCATCCCCTGAGGTCCACAGCAGCTGTGGTGCCATCAACAGAAACCACAGGTGGCGTCACGAGTCATTTATTCCCCTTTTCCTAATTTACAATTGACTACCAGGGTACGGGTCCGGGCATGCCACCAGTGACATCCTCTTACAGTAAACGCCCAGATACCGAGTTCCATAGACCCCTGGGTGAATCACAAGGTTGATTTTAAAGTGGATTTTACTCAATAGATCTTGGAATGCTAATTTTCACAATTAGAGGTGTTTAAAAAACTGTTCCTTTACTTAGATAATCTTATATATTTGCCCTGCTATGTACTGTGTAATGGATGTGTCTGACCATACAGGGACATGGTCTGATCATGCCAAATCTCCTGTTCTGAGATAATCTTATATGTGTGTCCAAAGCAGGAGATGTGGTATGATCAGACCATGTCCCTGTATGGTCAGACACCTCCATTACACAGTACACAGCAGGGACACATATATAACAACTAGCTGTGAGCCCGATGCAAATGCATCGGGATTCTAGAACGTGCATTAATTTGATTATAGTAGTTATAGCTGTTAGCCTGATGCAAATGCATCGGGTATCTAAAATATGTTTATTGTTTTTTTAAAGATTTTTAAATAATAATCGCATCATCAATAGCAATAATATAAGCCATAGCATTATTATTAGCAGTAATAGCAGTATTAATAGCATTATTAGCAGTATTATGAGCATTAATAACAGTATTAATAGCATTAATAGCATTATTATTAGCATTAATAGCCTTATTAATAGCATTATTAGCATTAATAATAGCATTAATAACATTATTAATAGCATTAATAGCATTATTATTAGCATTAATAGCATTAATAATAGCATTATTAGCATTAATAACAGCATTAATAACATTATTAATAGCATTTAATAGCATTATTATTAGCATTAATAGCATTAATAATAGCATTATTAGCATTAATAATAGCATTAATAACATTTTAATAGCATTAATAGCTATATAGCATTAATAGCATTATTAATAGCATTTAGCATTAATAGCATTATTAATTAATTAGCATTAATAACATTATTAATAGCATATTATTAGCATTAATGCATTATTTTAGATGAATAGCATTATAATGCTCTTAATAGATAAATATTAGCATATAGCTTAAGCATAATTAATGCATTAATAGCATATTGCATTATAGCATTATAGGATAAATTAGATTAATAGCATTAATAGCATATATTAATAGCATATATTATTATGCATTAATGCATATTAATTAGCATTATAATTAATATAGCATTATTGCATTAATATAGCATTAATACATTATTAATAGCATTAATAGCATTAATAGCATTATTATTAGCATTAATAGCATTAATATACATAATAGATAATATTAGCATTAATACTATTAATAGCATTATAATATATAGCATTATATTAGCATATAATTAATAGGATAAATATTAGCATTAATAGCATATTAATAGCATTATAGCATTATTAATAGCATTAATACATTTTTAGCATTAATAGCATTAATAATAGCAATTAGATTATTAGCATTATTAGCATTAATAATAGCATTAATAGCATTATTAATAGCATTAATACATTATTATTAGCATTAATAGCATTAATAGATTATTATTAGCATTAATAGCATTAATAATACCATGAATAGGATAAATATTAGCATTAGCATTATGCATAATTAATAGCATTAATAGCATTATTAATAGCATTAATCATTTATTAGCATTAATAGCATTAATAGGAGAAATATTAGCATTAATAGCATAATTAATAGCATTAATAGCATTATTAATAGCATTAATAACATTATTATTAGCATTAATAGCATTAATAATAGCATTATTAGCATTAATAATAGCATTATACTTTATAGCATTATTATTAGCATTAATAGCATTAATTAATTTGCATTATTAAATACATGATGATAATATTAGCATTAATAGCATTAATAGATTTAAATTATAGCATTAATACATTATTAATATATACATAATAGTATAATATAATAATAGAGATTAATAGCATTAATAGCATAATTAATAGCATTAATAGCATTATTAATAGCATTAATAGCATTAATATTAGCATTATTAGCATTTAATAGAGAAATTATTATGCTATTATTAGCATATAATTAATAGCATTAATAGCATTATTAATAGCATTATAATTAATACATATATTATTAGCATTAATAGTATTAATAATAGCATTATTAGCATTAATTAATAGCATTAATAACATTATTAATTAGCATTAATAGCATTATATATTAGCATTAATAGCATATTAATAGCATTATTATTTTAGCATTAATAGCATTAATAATACCATGAATAGGCATAAATATTAGCATTAATAGCAATTAATAGCATTATTAATAGCATTAATATATTCATTAATAGCCTTTAGTAGCATTAATAGTATAAATATTAGCATTAATAGCAGAATTAATAGCATTAATAGCATTATTAATAGCATTAATAGCATTAAATTTATTAGCATTAATAGCATTAAATATTAGCATTAATTAGCATTAATAATAGCATTAATACATTATTAATAGCATTATTATTAGCATTAATAGCATTAATAGCAAATTATTAGCATTAATAGCATAATTAATACATTGAATAGCATTAATATATAGCATTAATAGCATATTATATTATAGCATTTAATAGCATTATTAATTTGCAATTATATAGCATTATTATTAGCATAATAGCATTAATAGGATAATAGCATATTAGCATTAATAGCATTATATTAATAGCATTAATAACATTATTAATAGCATTAATAAACATTATTATTAGCATTAATAGCATTAATAATAGCATTATTAGCATTAATAATAGCATTAATAACATTATTAATAGCATTAATAGCAGTATTATTAGCATTAATAGCATTATTAATAGCATTAATAGGATAAATATTAGCATACTTAATAGCTAATTAATAGCATTAATAGCATTATTAATAGCATTAATAGCATTAATAATGCCATTAATAGGATAAATATTAGCATTAATAGCATTAATAGCATAATTAATAGCATTAATAGCATTATTAATAGCATTAATAGCATTAATAGGAGAAATATTAGCATTAATAGCATAATTAATAGCATTAATAGCATTATTAATAGCATTAATAACATTATTATTAGCATTAATAGCATTAATATTAGCATTATTAGCATTAATAATATCATTAATAACATTATTAATAGCAATAATAGCATTATTATTAGCATTAATAGCATTAATAATAGCATTATTAGCATTAATAATAGCATTAATAACATTATTAATAGCATTAATAGCATTATTATTAGAATTAATAGCATTAATAATAGCATTATTAGCATTAATAATAGCATTAATAACATTATTAATAGCATTAATAGCAGTATTATTAGCATTAATAGCATTATTAATAGCATTAATAGGATAAATATTAGCATTAATAGCATTAATAGCATAATTAATAGCATTAATAGCATTATTAATAGCATTAATAGCATTAATAATGCCATTAATAGGATAAATATTAGCATTAATAGCATTAATAGCATAATTAATAGCATTAATAGCATTATTAATAGCATTAATAGCATTAATAGGAGAAATATTAGCATTAATAGCATAATTAATAGCATTAATAGCATTATTAATAGCATTAATAACATTATTATTAGCATTAATAATAGGATTATTAGCATTAATAATAGCATTAATAACATTATTAATAGTATTAATAGCATTATTATTAGCATTAATAGCATTAATAATACCATGAATAGGAGAAATATTTAATTTTTGTTATTATTATTTTTATTTAATTATTTATTATTTTTAATTTTTTTTTTTATTATTTTTTAATTATTTTTAAATTATTTTTTTTATTATTTAATTTATTTTTTTTTAAGTGAGAGTGAGACACAGTTCTCATTCAGGTCTGCCTTTTTTTTTTTTTTTATTATTATTTTTATTTAATTATTTAATATTTTTATTTATTTTTTTATTATTTGTTAATTATTATTAAATTATTTTTTTATTATTTAATTTATTTATTTTTTTAAGTGAGAGTGAGACACAGTTCTCATTCAGGTCCGCATTTTTTTTTTTTTTTATTATTATTTTTATTTAATTATTTATTATTTTTTAATTCTTTTTTTATTATTTTTTAAATCTTTTTTAATTCTTTTTTTTATTATTTAATTTATTTTTTTTTTTACTTGCGAGTGAGACACAGTTCTCATTGTGGTCCGCCTTTTTTTTCCCATTCACATACATTAGCGGTGTGTCGGCGATTTTATGGCCGCCCACCTGGTTCTATTTGTCGGCCCTAAAATCGCGGACACACCGCTAATGCATCTCTATGGGCAGTCAGCCCGATTTCGGATTGAACGCCAACCAATCAGAATTCGAGCTGACTTGCCCATAGACATGCATTAGCGGTGTGTCCGCGATTTTAGGGCCGACAAATAGAACCAGGGAGGCGGCCATAAAATCGCCGACACACCGGTAATGTATGTCAATGGGGAAAAATGGCGGACCTGAATGAGAACTGAATGAGGGGCTCTTCTGATTGGCTGAGGGCAGTATACAGCGACCAATCAGAAGAGGCCCTCAGATCTCATTGAGTTAGAATGGGGGATTTTACGTCCATTCTATCTTAATGAGACGGAAGAGGACGTCGGAGGTGGAAGTGTGCGAAAAGAAGACAGAAGATCCCGGGGCCGGACGAAGAGGCGGAGATGGCGGAAAGAAGAGAGAAGACCCCCGGGGCCGGAGGAAGAGGACGCCTGGCCGGACGGAGGACTTATGGATCGGACGGACGATCAGATGACTTGAAGGCATGTAAGTGATCGACGGGGACGTTAGATTAGGGGACGGCGGGGGCTTCGGGTGTAGGGCCTTAGGTGACAGCGGCGTTAGGTTAGGGGACGGCGGGGGGTTAGGGTGTAGGGCTTTAGCGAGAGGGGCAGTTAGGTTAGGGGACGGCGGGGGCTTCGGGTGTAGGGCCTTAGGTGACAGCGGCGTTAGGTTAGGGGACGGCGGGGGGTTAGGGTGTAGGGCTTTAGCGAGAGGGGTAGGGGACAGCGGCGGGAGCTTAGGGGCGGCGGTGCCTTAGGGGGTAGGCGGCATGGCTTAGGGGGTATCGGCGGGGGCCTAGGGGGTAGGGGCTTAGGAGGAAGACGGCGGGGCTTAGGGGGTATCGGCGGGGGCTTAGGATGCTGCGGGTCGGGGGTTAGGTGGTCGGGGCTGCTGCGGGGTTTAGGGGATAGGGGGTTAGGGGCGGCGGTGGCTTAGAGGGTAGACGGCGGGGCTTAGGAGGTATCGGCGGGGGCTTAGTATGGTGCGGGTCGGGGGTTAGGTGGTCGGGGCTTAGCGTGTAGGGGTGCGGCGGCAGGGGGCTGTAGTGTACAGCGCGATGGTATACTACAGTCCCATGGCGCTTATGGGCATGGGACTGTAGTATACTATAGCGGTGTACACTACAGTAGTATGGGCGGTCGGGGCTTAGCGTGTAGGGGTGCGGCGGCAGGGGGCTGTAGTGTACAGCGCGATGGTATACTACAGTCCCATGGCGCTTATAGGCATGGGACTGTAGTATACTATAGCGGTGTACACTAAGCGCTTAGAGCGACAGGGGGCTGTAGTGTACAGCGCGATGGTATACTACAGTCCCATGGCGCTTATGGGCATGGGACTGTAGTATACTATAGCGGTGTACACTACAGTAGTATGGGCGGTCGGGGCTTAGCGTGTAGGGGTGCGGCGGCAGGGGGCTGTGCGGACATTGGGGGTGGCGAGTTGCGGGGAGCGGAGGCGGCGGTGCCGCCTCCGCTCCATGGTCCCCGGGGAGCGAGTTGCGGCTCAGGCAGCGACTCGCAATGGCCTCGCGGCCATTGCTCGCGCTACCTGAGCGGTAAATCGCTAAGGTTGTAGCCGGGCCTGTGGATCGATTTTGGGCCAGCGGCTCGCAATGGCCGCGAAGCGGCCATTGCTCGCCCTGGGCCAGCGACTCGCAATGGCCTCGCGGCCATTGCTCGCGCAGCATTGGGCGCTTCGCGCCCAATGTTAAATTCGTATCCGCATGACGACATCGGAAAGTGCGCGTGGAGGGGCGCTTTTCCGATTCGCGATTATATAATAGATATCTCAGCACAGGAGATGTGGTATGATCAGACCATGTCCTTGTACGGTCAGACACATCCATTACACAGAACCTAGCAGGGGCACATATATAAGGCCCGTGCACACGCTGAGTATTTGATGAGTTTTTTACCTCAGGATCTGTAGACAAAACCAGGAGTGGAGCAATCAGAGGAAAAGTCTAATAGAAACACCTGCACCACTTCTGTATTTAATCATCCACTCCTGGTTTTGGCTACAAATCCTGAGGTAAAAATCTCAGCAAATCCTGAACGTGTGCATGTGGCCAAATATTATCTCAGTGCAGGAGATGTGGCATGATCAGATCATGTCCCTGTACAGTCAGACACTTCCATTACACAAACAAAAGGAAGGGGAAGAGGAGGGAAGGCTACAACCACTGATGACTCACCGGACTCCCAGGCATCCGGGGCGTTGTGAATTGGTTTTCACCCAGGTAAGTATGAAGATATTTGCTGGAGCCATTTCTCAATTTTGGTTGCTTTATTGGTGTAAAATGAATAAAATAATCATTATCCCACACAGGGGACCAAGACACCAGACGCGTTTCGGGTTTGCGCCCTTAATCGTTGGTGATCATGAACAAAGTGAACATACATATATATACACATACAACATAACACCTGAAACAAATCATGTTGACAACCGTTAACCCATTATTTACCGCTTGTCCGCACGACAAGAATACACACCTTCCTGATTAAATAATTTTGTCATGAGGCTCCTTTTCTAGATCTTGTATTAATGGGAGACGCTAGAATAGGCGAAATCTATTCCAAATTGCACAGGAAGCCGACTAGCGGCAACTTGGTGCTGCAAGCAGACAGCTGTCATCCAAGTCACATAATTAAGAACTTGCCTGTTCACTTTGTTCATGATCATCAACGATTAAGGGAGCAAACCCCAAACACGTCTGGTGTCTCGGTCCCCTGCGTGGGATAATGATGAATTTATTCATTTTACACCAATAAAGCAACCAAAAGTGAGAAGTGGCTCCAGCAAATATCCTTATACATCCACTTCACAGTACACAGCAGGGACACATATATAAGATTATCTCAGCACAGGAGATATGGTATGATCAGCCCTTGTCCCTGTACAGTCAGATACATCCATTACGCAGTACATAGCAGTGATATATATATAAGATTATCTCAGCACAGGAGATGTGGTATGATCAGACTATGTCCCTGTACGGCCAGACACATCCACTACACAGTACACAGCAGGGACACATATATAAGATTATCTCAGCACAGGAGATATGGTATGATAGACCATGTTTCTGTATGGTCAGACATATCCATTACACAGTACATAGTAGGGACACATATATAAGATTATCTCAGCATTGGAGATGTGATATGATCAGACCATGTCCCTGTACGGTCAGACACAGCCATTACACAGTACACAGAAGGGACACATATATAAGATTTTCTCAGCACAGGAGAACATTTCGTTTTAAACAAATCCCATTATGGAAATTATTATTATTACTAGATCCAAGAAAAAAAACACCATTCAGGTAAAATTGGCCTGTACTGTAGTTTTTTTGTCTTGAATCGTCTTTGTTAACGTTTTATTGTGCTTTTTTTTTTTTTTATAAACTTTTCTTCCCTTTCCTTCACTTTTTGCAAGTGCTCCTTATTTACTTTTTTCTCTTTCATTTTTGAAAACCATTAAGCACGGAATAAAACATTAATATTTAAGCCGCAAGTGCCTCAAACATGCCTTGTAAATTGCTCAAAAATATGCCCAGACAATTTTGTAGTTTTCCCATTGATTTTTATTATGAAGTATAGATTGGCTTCACAAGGATAAATGTATCCTTAACGGTGTGGTCATTTACTTTAGATCTTTATTGGGAAACTTGAAGCTGATGCAAAATGAACTAGAAGCTTATATAAAATGACCAAAAGGCTGAATATATGAGCATCAATGCAGTTAGTTATTCTTTTTTTTTTTTTTCTAGTGAATAGGTAATCTTTCAAGAGTTTGAGTGATTTTTCAGGTGTGTCTCAGAGGGGACCCTCTCCAAAAGACCACTCAAAAAATTCTATGTGGCCAATTCTTCAAAATCCTTATGCCAATAGAACACCATGGAAAGTCGCACAAGTTGGAAGTTTTTATGCAACTCAAAAGTATTAATACACCTTTCTGTCAGATTGATGAAAAGTTACGACACTTTAGTGATGAAACTTACCAAAGAAATGTTCTCCATTCCTCATTTAGGACAGCAGGGTTTGCCCAGAGTTGTGCCTAATTAAGTAATGAATTACGTACATTGTACTCCACTGAGTATGTTCATTATCAATGGGGTGCACAACACCAATGTTAATGAATCAGCCCATTTGTGCACATAGTCTGTATGTTGGTAGACAGTTTTATAATCTAAGTATAATCTAACCTTTATTCTGCTGATTTTTATAGATCACCAAACCTGTCACATGGTGATGAGCGAGTACTGTAATATTCATAATTACTATACTCGTTACGAGTACTTTCTAATAAACAATGTAAGTCAATGGGAAACGTGAATATTTTTCTGCTGACCCTACAAAAGGGTCCGGGGGCCTGAGGAAAAGGCTGAAATGGATGGGAAAGTGATGACCCAGAATGGGAAGAGCCTGGAGAATATGCCTTCATGCATTTCTGACTCCCATATGGTTTAAGGGAATAACTTTGTTGCAGAATTACACCACTGTTACAGATACACAAGCACAACTACCAAACCTAAAGATGAGTTGGCCAATGATGGGTTCACTGATCTGGCATGGACCGTTGGCACGCATAGCCAGCACAGCAACACAGAGGAAGATTATTACGTAACACCAACATGGGTGCCAAGGGGTAGTGTTTTGACCAGACTGAGAACTGGGTCTATTGTTCCCAAGAGCAATCCCACTGTGGCCCAAGTCAGGGCATGGGGGCATTCAGCCACTGTCTGGAATTTTTTTTACTGAAAGCCCTTCAAAGAAAAACATTGAAATCTGTACCATCTGTCATACCAAGCTGAACAGAGGTCAGGGCAAGGGCAACCTGAGCACCACGAGTATATGTAACCACATGGCAGCTAAGTATTCCAATAGGTGGGAAGCACACCGGTGTACCAAATCTGTGTCTGCGTGTCAAGCCACTGCCATGTCACCTGTGCTTTGTACTTGTTAATCTGCTGTCTATGAAGCAGGCACTCATACCTCCTGCCCACAAGGTGCGGTTGCACAGAGAAAGCGAACATCAACCTCATTCACTTAGTTGTCCAAGTGAAGCATCAAGTTGTCTGTAGCAGAGAGCTTGGAAAGGGAGCTCACATACCCACAGGTACAAATACTAAAATCGCACATTGCCATATTGCTATCTGTGGAGATGTTGCCATTTAAGCTTGTGGGAGCAGAATTTTTACGTGATCTCTTGCCTGTGGCTACCCCATGATACCCTGTTCATAGCCAACACTATTTTAGCTGGTGTGCTGTCCACAACTTACATAAGCATGCGTGAAACAATATCAACCATGCTGTCAACAATGCTGTAATTAGGAAGGTCAACATAACAACAGACACGTAAAGAAGTTGTTGTGGACAGTCAGGGAGGAAACAATTCATGACGAAACACTGGGTTAACCTGGTGGAGGGTAGGACAGTGACAGCATGGGACATCACACATCCTACACACGCCAAGAGTAGTCGGCAGAACTTCCATCATGGTTTCCATCTACTTGTATGTCAGTTTCTGTCTCTCCTCCTTTTCCTCCTCATCCTCCTCATCATCCGCCATGTCATTCTGCAGCCCTCAAATCAATTGTTCACATGACCTGCAAACCTGAGTTTGGTGAGGGCCCAGAGGTGGTCCTGTAACATATGTTTGGGAGGGCCCTCTCAATTCATTTTGAAGGGCGGGCGCTCTATACATTTGGGAGGGCCCTCCTCTACACTTTCAGGAGGGTCCTCCGCTACACTTTTGGGGATGAAACCACTGCCTTAAGAATAACACAGCATAAGCAAAGTCATGGTAGCTGGCATTGATGTCATCTCATCTGTAAATTAGTGAGGGCTCTCCTTTATACATTTTTAGGGCCCTTTAGGAGGGCACTCTATACATTTTGGAGGGCCCACCTCTATACATTTGGGAGGGCCCGCCTTTGTACGGTTGGGAGGACCCTCATCAAGTGGACTCCCATTGCTACAGAGGGGACTCCCAACCCCAGCTTGAATTGCCTGGAAAGAAGGAGGTGGAGGCGAGGCAGCGTGAGTAGAGGTTGGGTCAATACCCAACCTCTACTCACGCTGCCTCGCCTCCACCTTCTCCTTTCCAGGCAATGTTGGTGACACAGAAACTTTGCCTGTTTGAAGGTTGGTCCACATGGCACAGTTCCTGTGTGTCTCTTTTAAGACCCTCCCGTGATACATATTTTTGCCAACAACCTATAGTGGTTAACCACCTTTTTCAACTGATGCTACAAGGAGAAAATTTCTTCTCTCCTTTTTGAGTTACAAAAGAGTTGCACAATGGAATACTTCAAGAGGTGGCATTGTATATCACTTGCTGAAAAAAATCACCTTTTGTCAACGCTGGCAGCAGAGGTACCGGCTCTTTTCAACAGCAAGGATTAATGGGTAGAGACACGCACACCTGCTGCAACAGAAGTTGGGGGGGGGGGAAATGTGCACAAACTGGACCATTTTCAATAAACCAGCACATCAGCAAGGGCTATATGTGCCTGTAACATTGCCAAGGAGATAGAAGGTGAACTTGATGCTAAAGGGATACTTAACTGATGGTACCTGCATCATTCCTGATGATTCACTTCTATTTTTAACTATTGTGTGTCCAAGCTGAACACTTGACCTGACCAATCCTTATATGCCTTGGAGGTGCTGGTCTGCCCTGCTGCTAGTGTCATGTCAGAGCGTGTTTTCTGTTATGGTGGGGTAATCAATCATCACTGATAGGCGCACATGACTCTCCATGAAAAATTTAAGCAGACTTACTCTGATTAAATTCAGGAGGGACTAGATATATATATATATATAAATCAGTATGGGCGTACACCTCTTATGGTGGGTGCAAGCTTCAAAAAATATACATGTAAACACTTACCAATAGATCCGCTGCACACCACGCTATATCCTTAAAGGGAATGCCAAAATGGCTGTGTGAATTTATTGCATCATATGATAAGAATCAAGGAAATATTTAGAAAGCTACTGAAAGCTGGCCCTGGTCTAAAGAATAAATGTGAAAGCATTAGTTGATATCATAGCCATGAAATCATAAGCCCAGTAACTGTTTACAGAATTCTTTCACTATACATGTAACACTTACCAATAGATCCGCTGCACACTGCTACTGAAAGCTGGCCTTGGTCTAAAGAATATGATTTATGATTTCATGGCTATGATATCAACCAGGGGCGGAACTACCGTGGTGCAGCTGGTGCAGCTGCACCAGGGCCCCGGCCAGCTAGGGGGCCCCTGAAGGCTCCAGCGGCGGTCCGTTCCGGGAGGGGTGCGCTGATAGACTACAGTGCCGCCGCTGCCACCATTCACTCCCCCGTGGGGTGCTGTGCCTCACAGGGCTGACTCCAGGGGGGGTCCCGGGCTGCAGAGGCCAGGAGGGGGGCCCGGAGGCACTCACAGCCCGGGCTCCTCCTCTGTCACTCTGCTGCTGGGCCGAGCCCCAAGGGCAGCGGGCAGAGCCCAGCAGCGTACCTGAAGAGGGGCCCGGGGGTGCAGCAAGGCAGGTGGGCGCCGTCGGCAGTGTGCGGTCACGGTGACTCCCCGGCGGCTGCAGTGTCATTCTCTCTCTGAGCCGCCGGAGAAAGTGCTGCGCCCGCCGGCTCCCACTGCTCAGCTAGCGGACACTTCCGGGTCAGGGTGACGTCAGGGTGATCATCTCCACTCTGAAGACGTCACAGCGCCGCAGAGGCGCGAAAGCAGCGGTGGAATGTGCTCCGCTCTAATGGAGCTGAAGACACCGAAGATGGAGTCCTCATGGCAGGGTAATTGGGGGTGGGGGACATTATTACAGTCAGTAAATGGAAAGAGAGGGGGAGGAGAGTGATGCTCAGCAGAGGGAGAGGGAGAGGAGAGATTCTCAGCAGAGGGAGGGGTAGAGAAGAGTGATGGTCAGCAGAAGGAGGGGGAGAGAAGAGTGATGGTCAGCAGAAGGAGGGGGAGAGGAGAGTGATGCTCAGCAGAGGGAGGGGGAGAGGAAAGTGATGGTCAGCAGAGAGAGGGGGAGAGGAGAGTGATGGTCAGCAGAGGGAGGGGGAGAGGAGAGTGATGGTCAGCAGAGGGAGGGGGAGAGGAGAGATGGTCGCAGAGGGAGGAGGGGTGAGGAGTGTGATGGTCAGCAGAGGGAGGAGAGCAGAGTGATGGTCAGAGGAGAGTGATGGTCAGCAGAGGGGGGGAGAGGAGTGTGATGGTCAGCAGAGGGGGGAGAGGAGTGTGATGGTCAGCAGAGGGAGGAGGAGAGCAGAGTGATGGTCAGAGGAGAGAGGAGAGTGATGGTCAGCAGAAGGAGGGGGAGAGGAGAGTGATGCTCAGCAGAGGGAGGGAGAGAGGAAAGTGATGGTCAGCAGAGGGAGGGGGAGAGGAGAGTGATGGTCAGCAGAGGGAGGGGGAGAGGAGAGATGGTCACAGAGGGAGGAGGGGTGAGGAGTGTGATGGTCAGCAGAGGGAGGAGGAGAGCAGAGTGATGGTCAGAGGAGAGAGGAGAGTGATGGTCAGCAGAGGGGGGGAGAGGAGTGTGATGGTCAGCAGAGGGAGGAGAGTAATGGCCAGCAGGGGGAGGGGAGAGTGATGGTCTGCAAATGAAGGAGGGGTGCATGTGATGGTCTGTAAATGGAGGGATGGGGAGTGTATCATGTGCAGCAAATGGAGGACAGGATTTGAGAACAGAGAATGGGGAGCAAGGGGGTGATAGGTGCAGACACAGTATGGGGAGCCATAGGCTAAATCTGAGTACACAGTATGGGCATGTGTGCAGACAATATGAGTAGTTAGAGGGAATGGGTGCGGAAAAAAGTATAGGAAGTGAGGGGAGGTGGGTGCAGACACAATATGTGGAATGAGGAGGAATGGGTATGGACACAGAATAGGTGGGTCAGGGGGTGTTGGGTGCAGTCACAGTATGAGGAGAAAGGAGGGACGGGTGTGGACTCAGTATGGTGGTGAAGGGGTATTTTGTGTGCAGACATAGTATGGGGAGCAAGTGGGTGATGAGTACGGAGGTAGTTTGGAGAGAGTACGGGATAAGAGAAATGTGAGGTCAAACATAATAAAGACTGGGTAGCGTGGGGGTGGGGGCGGGATGGATGCAGACGCGACTGGGTAGTATGTGTTTGTGTGGGGGGTTGCATGGGGTAGAGGAGGCTGCATGGGGTGACAGTGTGAGGCCACAGCAAGGATGAGACAGTATGTTGAAGAGAGAGAGTGTGATGAGAAGGTACAGTATAGAGGACACAGTGTGAGAGGACAGTGGGATTATTTATTCAGGAGCGCAGTGTAGGGCAGATATTTTTATTTAGACAGAATTATAATGACACTCTTATTTTTAAGGGCACCGTGTTAGGATGTGCTGCAGAAAAGTGTAGAAGATGGAAGTCTGCAAAGACGTGAAAAGTCATCATGGCGTCAGGACAAGATGAAGAAAAGAAAAAGACGACCCCGATCAGAGACAAGGTCATCTATAAGGTACCTTGGTGGAAATGGGGGGGAAGGGGGCCCCCGAAAAATTTCTTGCACCAGGGCCCACTGCAGTCTGGGTCCGCCCCTGATATCAACTAATGCTTTCACATTTATTCTTTAGACGAGGGCCAGCTTTCAGTAGCTTTCTAAATATTTCCTTGATTCTTATCATATGATGCAATAAATTCACACAGCCATTTTGGCATTCCCTTTAAAGATATAGCGTGGTGTGCAGCGGATCTATTGGTAAGTGTTTACATGTATATTTTTTGAAGCTTGCACCCACCAAAAAGAGGTGTGCGCCCATACTGATATATATATATAGTTATTTATATTTGGAGCAGCACCCCACCCAGTGACTAATGTGAGCACACTCCCTTTAAAGGCAGGGTTTTACATATAGTCTTGAGACATTCCCTTTAAGACCATGATTTTAACTGCACTAGGGCATTTTCCCATTCACACTTCCAGGTTGCAGACATAAGGGTGAGATTAGGACCCAGTATAGTGAAAGAACTCTGTAAACAGTTACTGGGCTTATGATTTCATGGCTATGATATCAACTAATGCTTTCACATTTATTCTTTAGACCAGGGCCAGCTTTCAGTAGCTTTCTAAATATTTCCTTGATTCTTATCATATGATGCAATAAATTCACACAGCCATTTTGGTATTCCCTTTAAAGATATAGCGTGGTGTGCAGCAGATCTATTGGTAAGTGTTTAGATTTATACGTAGTCTGTTATCAAATCACAACTGTTACCCCTCGGGGGTCTGCCGCTCGTGCCCGCGGCCTGCTGCCCTTACTCCCTCTGCTGGAGCAACACTGCTCCTCTCACTTCCGGTACCACTGCTTGTGCTCCTGAAACCGTCTCCTATTCAGTTTCTGCTGGAGAGGCTGCAGGGTTCTGGCTCCTCCCCTCAGCCAATCACCAGATCTCTGTGCCCTGCCAATCAGGACTGCCCTGCTCTGATATAAACCTCCTGTTTTCAATCAGTCGGGGCCAGGGCAACTTCGACCTTCACCTTCCCCTGAGTGAAGTTGCCACTTCTGGTCTGTCAGGTCGCTCCCCGTTTGGTCTGTTACCTGATCGCTCTGTGTTACCTCCTCCAGATCTCGTTCCTGCCGGTTCCTGGCTGATCACCGTGTTCCTGGATGGTCTCCTGATTCCCTCCAAGCTGATCGCTGGTTCTCGCCCGGCTCCGGATCCCCCGTGGTCCTGGATCTCCCTGTGTTCCTGGATCTCCCTGTGTTCCTGGATCTCCCTGTGTTCCTGGATCTCCCTGTGTTCCTGGATCTCCCTGTGTTCCTGGATCTCCCTGTGTTCCTGGATCTCCCTGTGTTCCTGGATCTCTCCGTGTTCCTGGATCCCTCCTGTGTTCCTGGTTCCCCGTGTTCCTGGTGCTCTGTATTCACGGTTCTCGTTTCGTATTGTATTCCGGGTGCTGTTTCATTACCACGTCGCCTGGGGTCGGTTGAACACTTGTGTCCGTAGCATTGGCCCCTTCGAGGCTGATCCCGGCGGTATCCCTGTATAGGGGTCAAGCGCTCCGGGGTCTCCCTCGCTGGGCTCCCGGTGTTGCGACCTTGTGGCCCTCTCCAGGGGCGTGTAGTTCGGTGTTATAGTTCTGTTTAATAAACCCCTTGACTCTACGGTACGTGTCTGCCTCTCTATCACCCGGTATCAGCATCCGCTTTACGCGGTCCAGTGGGTCCACGTGAGTAGTCCGTCAGTAGGACGTGACAACAACAAATGACAGCAACACAACTTAAACTTTTAAATATGATGTGAACTACAGATGACCAAACCTTGTAAAGTTTGTGTTTGTTTTGCTGAACGGGCATATGTTTGCCCACTATATCGTCAAAAAGATCAATGAAATACTCAACCACATTTAAATCATTTTTGTCAGGATACTAATATCACCAAACCAGAGCTTCAATGTTAATCAGAAATATGGAGATGAATAACAGGTGTAGGCATGGTGCCTAGCTAAAATCACAACACACACAACACACACAGCTTAAGAAAGGTCTCCCCATTTGAAAAACAAAATACCTCTGTTAGCATTCTGAAAATATTGCTGACATACAGTTAGGGCCAGAAATATTTGGACAGTGACACAATTTTCGCGAGTTGGCCTCTGCATGCCACCACATTGGATTTGAAATGAAACCTCTACAACAGAATTCAAGTGCAGATTGTAACGTTTAATTTGAAGGGTTGAACAAAAATATCTGATAGAAAATGTAGGAATTGTACACATTTCTTTACAAACACTCCACATTTTAGGAGGTCAAAAGTAATTGGACAAATAAACATAACCCAAACAAATTATTTTTATTTTCAATATTTTGTTGCGAATCCTTTGGAGGCAATCACTGCCTTAAGTCTGGAACCCATGGACATCACCAAACGCTGGGTTTCCTCCTTCTTAATGCTTTGCCAGGCCTTTACAGCCGCAGCCTTCAGGTCTTGCTTGTTTGTGGGTCTTTCCGTCTTAAGTCTTCATTTGAGCAAGTGAAATGCATGCTCAATTGGGTTAAGATCTGGTGATTGACTTGGCCATTGCAGAATGTTCCACTTTTTTGCACTCATGACCTCCTGGGTAGCTTTGGCTATATGCTTGGGGTCATTGTCCATCTGTACTATGAAGCGCCGTCCAATCAACTTTGCAGCATTTGGCTGAATCTGGGCTGAAAGTATATCCCGGTACACTTCAGAATTCATCCGGCTACTCTTGTCTGCTGTTATGTCATCAATAAACACAAGTGACCCAGTGCCATTGAAAGCCATGCACGCCCATGCCATCACGTTGCCTCCACCATGTTTTACAGAGGATGTGGTGTGCCTTGGATCATGTGCCGTTCCCTTTCTTCTCCAAACTTTTTTCTTCCCATCATTCTGGTACAGGTTGATTTTTGTCTCATCTGTCCATAGAATACTTTTCCAGAACTGAGCTAGCTTCTTGAGGTGTTTTTTCAGCAAATTTAACTCTGGCCTGTCTATTTTTGGAATTGATGAATGGTTTGCATCTAGATGTGAACCCTTTGTATTTACTGTCATGGAGTCTTCTCTTTACTGTTGACTTAGAGACAGATACACCTACTTCACTGAGAGTGTTCTGGACTTCAGTTGATGTTGTGAACGGGTTCTTCTTCACCAAATAAAGTATGCGGCGATCATCCACCACTGTTGTCATCCGTGGACGCCCAGGCCTTTTTGAGTTCCCAAGCTCACCAGTCAATTCCTTTTTTCTCAGAATGTACCCAACTGTTGATTTTGCTACTCCAAGCATTTCTGCTATCTCTCTGATGGATTTTTTCTTTTTTTTCAGCCTCAGGATGTTCTGCTTCACCTCAATTGAGAGTTCCTTTGACCGCATGTTGTCTGGTCACAGCAACAGCTTCCAAATGCAAAACCACACACCTGGAATCCACCCCTGACCTTTTAACTACTTCATTGATTACAGGTTAACGAGGGAGACACCTTCAGAGTTAATTGCAGCCCTTAGAGTCCATTGTCCAATTACTTTTGGTCCCTTGAAAAAGAGGAGGCTATGCATTACAGAGCTATGATTCCTAAACCCTTTCTCCGATTTGGATGTGGAAACTCTCATATTGCAGCTGGGAGTGTGCACTTTCAGCCCATATTATATATATAATTGTATTTCTGGACATGTTTTTGTAAACAGCTAAAATAACAAAACTTGTGTCACTGTCCAAATATTTCTGGCCCTAACTGTACACAGCTCCCCACGCAGTTGCTGGAAACCATACAAATGAAACTGTGTATGACTGCGAAACCACTTGCACTCCCCCTGTGTTATCTGCTTCCCAATATGTTGTCCAGGAAGCAGGCCCTGATGCCACCTGCACACAACCTGCAGTTTCACATACACAACAAACAGTTAGCTTTGGACAGTGGAAGTATATCATATATAATTCTGGTGCCAAGCAAAATGCGACCCCCAAAACTGACAGGGAGAACATTGAATACTGCATGGTTTCTGCCAAACAGCATTACATGGTAGTAGTACTGCTTAGGATTTTACAAGCACTATAGGAATGTATTAATTTGTGAACTTTTGGTGGCTCAATCCTACCGAAATGTCACCTCAAAAACAGCGGGTAGCATGGCTTGGTGCCTGCTTGGTAGCAGGCAGTAGAAATATTTGAACTACTGGTTTGTGGAGGGCAATAACTGCCTTTTTAAGTGGAGTATTGTGGACAGCAGAAGCCAGCCTGTTATCACAAAAACAGCGGATAACATGACCTGGTGCATGCTTGGTAGTAGGAAATATTTAGACTACTGCTGCTTAGCGTTGGGCAAACTGCCTTTTTATAATGTGGAAAGAAGCACCAGTGGGTTAAATGGCTTGGTGCGAGGTTTGGAGCAGGTAGTAGGAAATATTTGGACTCCTGTTGCATAGCGTTGGTCAAACTGCCTTTTTGTAATGTGGACAGAACCACCAGCGGGTTAAATAGCCTGGTGCGAGGTTTGTAGTAGGTAGTAGGAAATGTTTGGACTTCTGCTGCTTTACACTGACTCTGTTGGACACTAACCCTGCTGGATTAACTTCCCCTCCCAGTAGTCTAACTCTGTACAGCAGGGGTCTCAAACTCGGCTAGGTTGGTGGGCCACACATAGAAAAAAATTTATATCGGGGGGGCCGCATTACTAAGTGACATTTTTAGTAATTCCAGAATTTTTCACTCAATCTAGTAATGTTCAAATCCTGATCTCCTTTTAGTAATGTCCCCACCGTGGTTCCCTTCTTGTACTAATGTCCTCATACTAGTCCCCATCCTATATTAATGTCCCCCCATCCTGATCTCCTTCTTGTAGTAATGTCCCCATCCTGGTTCCCTTCTTGTACTAATGTCCCCATCCTGGTCTTCCCTTGTATTAATGTCCCCATCCTGGTCCCCTTCTTGTAATAATGTCCTCATACTAGTTCCCATCCTATATTAATGTCCCCCATACTGATCGCCTTCTTATAGTAATGTCCCCACACTGGTTCCCTTTTTGTAGTAATGTACCCACCCTGGTTCCATTCTTGTACTAATGTCCCCATCCTGGTCTTCTCTTGTAGTAATGTCCCCATCCTGGTCCCCTTCTTGTAATAATGTCCTCATACTGGTCCCCATCCTTTATTAATGTCCCCCATCCTGATCGCCTTCTTGTAGTAATGTCCCCACCCTGGTTCCCTTCTTGTAGTAATGTCCCCATCCTGGTCTTCCCTTGTAGTAATGTCCCCATCCTGGTCCCCTTCTTGTGATAATGTCCTCACATTGGTCCCCATCCTATATTAATGTTCCCCATCCTCACCGCCTTCTTGTAGTAATGTCCCCACCCTGGTTCCCTTCTTGTAGTAATGTCGCCATCCTGGTCCCCTTCTTGTAATAATGTCCTCATATTGATACCCATCCTATATTAATGTTCCTTATTATGGTCCTTCTTGTAGTAATGTCCCATCCCGATCTTGTAGTAATGTCCCCCCATCCTGGTCCTCATCATGTAGTAATGTCCCCATTCTGACCCTCATCTTGTAGTAATGTCCCCATCCTGATCTTCGTCTTGTAGTAATGCCCCCATCCTGATCCTCATCTTGTAGTAATGCCCCCATCCTGGTCCTCTTCTTGTAGTAATGCCCCCATTCTGACCCTCATCTTGTAGTAATGTCTCCATCCTGATCCTCATCTTGTAGTAATGCCCCCATCCTGATCCTCATCTTGTAGTAATGCCCCCATACTGGTCCTCTTCTTGTAGTAATGTCTCCATCCTGATCCTCATCTTGTAGTAATGCCCCCATACTGGTCCTCTTCTTGTAGTAATGTCCCCATCCTGATCCTCATCTTGTAGTAATGCCCCCATACTGGTCCTCTTCTTGTAGTAATGCCCCCATCCTGGTCCTCTCCTTGTAGTAATGTCCCCATCCTGATGTCACTTTGTAGTGATGTCCCAACCTGGTCTCTCTTCTTTTTGCATACACACAGTCTCTCTCATACACACACACACACACGCTCTCATACACAATCTCTCATACATACACTCTCATACACACACACAGATGCACACACTCATACTAGGGATGGGCGAATCCTAAAATACTCGGAATTGCTAGACTAACGAGTCCGAGTCAGAAACTCGCTACTCGTTGCGAGTATAGCGAGTCCAATGTTAATGAATGGGGAAGCGAGTATTGCAGCGATTCCGGTGCTGCTGGACCCTATAAGGGGTCTGGCAGCAGAGGAAAAACCTGCAATTCCCCATTTTATACTTTAAAAGCCAGCGCTAAAAGACGCTGGCTTTTAAAGAATATTTAAAAAAAAAATAAAAAATTCTATGTAAAGAGATGTAGCAGAGCTTACACCGCGTTTGGGACTACGTCGGATGGAAGAGGATTTTTTTGATTAAAGATGGAGTCCCTAATGGCTTTTTTTTGTAATTACTAATAAAAAAAATTTTTCTGTGTAGTTTGTTTTTTTTTAAACAATTTAATAGAAATTCATGGCGGTCATGTGTAATATTGGCGTGACTGCCATAAATTTCGGGCTTAGGTTATATGTGAGGAATCTTGAGGTGATTTTCCTACACTCACTGACACTTCCTATCTCTGATCTGCTCCAAGTCTCCCTACTCGCCCTGCACTAGCTCAGATCGTCACAGGAATGTGCCCAAAATGGTGGGGGCAAGCCTTATATACAGCTTTGCCTGTCATACATGACATAGGCATCACAATGGACAGCAGCCAATCATAGTAATGCCACAACCAAGATGGCTGCGGCATTACTGAATATGATTGGCTAACATGCTTGTCCATCTTCACAGTTTTCTGACCTAACATGCTAGGCTGCTATCATGCTAGGCTGTCTCGGAACATTAACATATTCTGTATTCAGCGAGTCCCGAATACAGTATACAGGAGTCGTTGACTCGCTCATCCCTAGACTCGCTGCTGACAGCGGGTATCCGTGAACTGGTGCTAGTGTTTAAACGATTTGGAGACAATCCAACTACATAGACAGTGATGTGATAGCGAGTTTAGCAACTGAGAAACATACTGAATGCAAACTCTGACAAAACTAGGATTGCCATTGATTTGCATTGGACTCGTTTCTGTGCGAGTAATCGCTTGGAAAGTCGCAGAGTACCGACTCCTGCGAGTTCCTTACTACTCGCAGAGTAACGAGTCCTAACGAGTAGATTCGCCCATCACTAACTCATACTCATTCTGATACACACACACTCTCATACATACGCACACTCATATACACCCACTCTTATACACACACTCACACACAGTCTCTCATACACAAACACACACACACGCTCATGCACAAACATACACGCTGACACACAAACACACTCTCTCATACATACTGTCATACATACACACGCAGATACACACACTCACACCCGCACTCTCATATACACCCACTCTTATACATCCACTCACTCTCTCATACACACACACACTCAATCATACACTCACACTTTCTCACACGCTAACATACTCTTACACACTCACATACACAGACTCATACACACACACACACACTCATATATACACTCATACACACTCATATGCACACACTCATACACACACACACTTTCTCATACATACTCACATACACACTCACATACACACTCTTATGCACACACACTCTCATACACACACACACTCATACATACATACACTCATACACACACACTCATATACACACACTCTTGTAAACACACACATTTTTCATACACTCATACACACACACTTTCTCATACACACACACACCCATATACACACACTCTCATACACACTCACATACACACTCATATACACACACTCTCATACACACTCACATACACACACACACTTTCTCATACATACTCACATACACACTCACATACACACTCTTATACACACACATTCTCATACACACACACACACTCATACATACACTCATACACACACACTCATATACACACACTCTTGTAAACACACACACTTTTTCATACACTCATACACACACACTTTCTCATACACACACACCCATATACACACACTCTCATACACACTCACATACACACTCATATACACACACACTCATACACACTCACATACACACACACACACACACTTTCTCATACACATTCACATACACACACACTTTCTTATACACACTCTCATACACACACACACTCTCATACACAGTCACACTGTCTCTCTCACACACACCTTAAGATGCCGGGATCCACTGTGCAGGGGCCGCCACGGTGCGCTGTGTAAGGGGCCACCACAGTGCAAAGTGCTGGGGACTGCGGCTTTATTATCACTTCCTGCGGCCGCTACAACAAGCTCCAGGCCTCCTTCCCTCAGCTACATCAATGGAAGCTGGTGGGCCAATCAGATCACAGACCCGCAAGTGACGTCGGCGTATGACGTCACTTGAGATTTCTAATTGGCCCACCAGCTTCCATAGATGTATCTGAGGGAAGGAGGCCCGGACCTTGTCGTGGCGGCTGCAGGAAGTGATAATAAAGCCGTAGTTCCCAGCACTTTCCACTGTGGTGGCCCCTTACACAGCGCACCGTGACGGCCACTTACACAGCGCACCGTGGCGGCCCCCTGCACAGTGGATCCCAGCGTCCTTACGTTGTCCACGGTGCTGCGGGTCGCATTTTGAAGCCCCAGAAGCCGCATGTTTGAGAACCCTGCTGTACATTGTGTCTTCAGCTTCCAAAAGAGCTATTTTTGGTGGTATTATGTAGCTGCTGAACGGATCCTTTCAACTGTCCGTGTTCCATTATCTCTCCCTTGCTAATCTACACTGTGGTAGTATACATTAGAGGTAGCCCTGAAAAGGGCTTATGTGTTATGAAGAGGCCTAACACTCTCCCTAGCATCTGAGTGATCTCTCCCTATGCTCATAGAATGCAGGCTCCGGATGCAATGTGGGCAAAATGGCAGCAGCAGGGCCTAAATAGACCTTATGACGCTGGGGGCGGCCAGCCAATCACAGTAATGCCACAACTAAGATGTCTGTGGCATTACTGTGATTGGTTAAGAAGCCCAGCATGTTTAGTGGCAAAGGAGGCGCCAAAACTGCAGGGCGGGACATCCAAATATAGCGAGGCGAGTACACAAAAATTTGCAGAATAACGAGTAATGCGAATACCGCACTATTCATACAAATAGCAAATAGTAACGAATACACTCGCTCATCACTACTGGCACACTGTTGTGGCAGACGACTAAATTGAAGAGGGCAGAACAGACTAGAATATATGGTGATCTCTCCAATTTTAAAAACAGCTCAGAGCAGTGTCTCGAATGTTTATGTAACTTGTATAGCTATTTCCCTCTGCCCCATACCTCTCTGTTCCTTTTGTAATGGAATTAAGCTATTTTTTGGTTCCATGTTTTCATCATTTGCATATCATTAACAAGTCTATCGATCCTGTGATGTTCATAATTTCACAACTTTCCTTCGTAGTGCTACAATTTCATTGTTGAGGCATGTATAACATATGGCCATGTACAACCCAATTCCAAAAATGTAAAAATACAAGAATGCAATGATTAAAAATATTTTACTGATAATATATTCAAATAGTACATAGAACACATATCAGAGGTTGTTACACTTTTTTTCATTTAATTTGAAAAAATTAACCCATTTAGAAATTAATAACAGCAACATAGCTAAAAAAGGTGACACACGGTACAAGGCTGGTAAAGCGGTAATGGTGGAAAAATGCTCACAGGTCAATTTTCACATAACTGTCATGAATTTTCATCATGACTGTGTATAAAATGAGCATGTTAGAAAGGCAGAGTGTCTCAGAAGTAAAGATGGTCAGATATTCAACAATCTGGAAGAAGAGGGATGCTACATAGTAGTGATGGGCGAATCCTAAATTACTCGGAATCGCTTGACTCTAGCGAGTCCGAGCACAGGACTCGCTACTCGTTGCGAGTCTAGCGAGTCCAATGTTAATGAATGGGGAAGCGAGTAATAGCGAGTAGTGTGAGATTTACAAATCGCAGATGTGTCTCGGAAGCTTCAGCCTGAAGCAATCCTAGTTTTGCCATTTATTTGCATTGGACTCGTTTACTTTGTAAGTAATCGCTGGAAAACTCGCACAGATAAGAGTCCTGTCTGCTCTGTGTGCTGGCTGCCCCAGCTCCAGGGTCCTAGAGCCCGCCTGCTGCCTGATGTAGCAGAGCTGAGATTGTTCTCAGTCTGCTCATTCCCTGTGCATAGACATCTATATCTATGCACAGGGATGAGCAGAGAGGACATCGCGTTTTGGACTGCGTCGGACGGAAGAGGATTTTTTTTAATTAAAGATGGAGTCCCTAATGGCTTTTTTTTTTATTTCTAATAAAAAATTTTCTCTGTGTTGTGTTTTTTTTAAAACAATTTAATAGAAATTCATGGCGGTCATGTCTAATATTGGCGTGACCGCCATAAATTTCGGGCTTAGGGCCAGCTGATAATACAAAGCTGGCCCTAACCTCTTTATTACCCAGCGTGCCACCGCCACCAGGGCCGCTGGAAGAGCGGGGTTCAGCGCCAGAGGATGGCGCTTCAATGAACGCGCCATCTTCTGGGGCGGCTGCGGGCTGCAATTTGCAGCGGGGGGTGCCCAGAAAGCTTGGGCATCCCTGCGCTGAAGATTCCAGCCCCCAGCTGCTTAGCTGTACCTGGCTAGACATAGAAATTGCGCGGAGCCCCACGCATTTTTTTTTAATTATTTCATGAAATTCTGAGATTCTGACTCTGACTCTGAGACTCTGACTCTGAGACTCTGACTCTGAGACTCTGAGACTCTGACTCTGACTCTGACTCTGAGACTCTGACTCTGAGACTCTGACTCTGAGACTCTGACTCTGACTCTGAGACTCTGACTCTGAGACTCTGACTCTGACTCTGAGACTCTGACTCTGACTCTGAGACTCTGAGACTCTGACTCTGAGACTCTGACTCTGAGACTCTGACTCTGAGACTCTGACTCTGAGACTCTGACTCTGAAATTCATGAAATAATAAAAAAAAAATGCGTGGGGCTCCGCGCAATTTCTATGTCTAGCCAGGTACAGCTAAGCAGCTGGGGGCTGGAATCCGCAGCGCAGGGATGCCCAAGCTTTCTGGGCACCCCCCGCTGCAAATTGCAGCCCGCAGCCGCCCCAGAAGATGGCGCGTTCATTGAAGCGCCATCCTCTGGCGCTGAACCCCGCTCTTCCAGCGGCCCTGGTGGCAGTGGCACGCTGGGTAATAAAGGGGTTAATACCAGCTTTGTTATACAAGCTGGTATTAAGCCCGAGATTCTTAATGTCAGGCCACGTTTGACCCAGCCACTAAGAATCTCCAATAAAGGGTTAAAAAAACACAACACAGAGAAAATTTTTTATTTGAAATAAAAAAAAAAGCCATTAGGGACTCCATCTTTAATTAAAAAAATCCTCTTCCGTCCGACGTAGTCCAAAACGCGATGTCCTCTCTGCTCATCCCCTGTGCATAGATATAGATGTCTATGCACAGGGAATGAGCAGACTGAGAACAATCTCAGCACTGCTACATCATCTCTGTGAGCAGGCGGGCTCTAGGACCCTGGAGCTGCACAGAGAAGACAGCTGGACTCAGCTCGCAATGTAAAAGCAGTTACTTTGCGAGTTTCCCTGCTATCACTGGCACAGTAGCCGAGTCTAATGCAAACAATGGCAATCCTAGTTTTGTCAGCGTTTGCCATTGATTTGCATTGGACTCGTGCGAGTAAACGCTGGGAAACTCGCAGAGTAGCGAGTCCTGCGAGTCCCTTACTACTCGCCGAGTAACGAGTCCTAGCGAGTAGATTCGCCCATTTCTACTACACAGTGGTAAACATGGCCCTGTACCAGCATTATTGAGATGTGCTGCTGCCATTAACCTCTTCACGATTGTGAATGTATAGGTACATCCAAGGTCGCCTCCCTCGCTTTGATGTGTGCTCACACGCCAAGCTTGCATCTTTCCCAACACATGAAAGCTGATCTGATCAGCTGACATGTGCAGCTAACAGGAGCAAGCAGAATAACAATTCGCCTGCTGCTGTTAACCCTTTTGACCCATTGAAAAAAGTATTTTTTGAAAAAATACACATATTTGGTATCACCATGTACAGAAATTCCCAATCTTTCAATCTACAAAATCAGTTAAGCAGATCTGTAAATTGCATAACAAAAAAAGCAAAAACGCTAAAATTAATTTTTTTGATTGACTCAACATTGCAAAACTGGTGATCAAAACAGGGCATCTACTCAAACATGATATAATTAAAAACATCAGCTCAAGATGCAAAATATAAGCCGTCACACAACCCCAGATCCAGGAAAATGGCGCCAAAAGGGCAATTCTTTTTCTTTAAAATCTCCTTATTTTTTTCACTACATGTAAAAGTATACATGTTTGGTATCTACAAACTCGTACCGACCTGAGGCATCATACCAAAATGTCAGTTTTACCATATAGTTAACATGGTGAATAAAAGAAATAAATTTTGTATTTGCACTTTTTTTTACAGTTTCACCGCACTTGCAATTTTTTCCCCATTTTCCTGTACACTAGATGATAAAATAAATGATGTAAGTGGAAAGTACAACTCGTCCCGCAAAAAACATGCCCTCATATGTCTATTTTGAGGGAAAAATAAAAACGTTTGGTTCTTGAAAGAAGGGGAGGGAAAAACAAAAGTGAAAAAAGGGAAAAAGGCAAGGTCGTGAAGGGGTTATTATATAAATAAGTAACATTTTTCCAATGGAATGGAAAAAATGTTGACCTTTAAAATTGTGATTTTTGTTCCATGTTCCGTTGTGAATAAACTACGACTATAAAAATGTTACAAGTCATTGCATTTTTGTTTTCTTTACATTTTACTCAGCGTTCCAACTTTTTTGGAATTGAGCTTGTATACACGTCACTAACATGAAATTCACCAGTGACATACCTAGAAATCATGTGGTGAAATAGCAAGAGTCCATATTGGGCTCCACCCTAAAAAAAAATAATATTCTGCAGAGCAGACAGGGTCAAGACACATTATGTAGTTATAGAGGAACATACCTCCGAATTCTTAAATACTGGGAGACATGTATTGCCGCGCATAGTGTTATTACCCATTACTATGCCCTTTCATACCCTCCATAATATTATAATGTCCCCCGAAAGGCCTCCCACACAAAGAATGATACTTCACAGAGATGTAGTGATGTTACTCTGTCAGGGCTCACAGATATTGTTGAAATTGCAATGGCTGGCAGAAAGTATTGCGAGGAGGTGGTCCCCTTGCCACCAGACTCCCCAGTTCACAGACCCTATAGAGGCCATATAGTCTGATGCTATGCATGGCACGCCCAAGGAATTCATCAAAGGAGAATTTTTGAGTAATGATTAGCAAAATTAAATGTATTAACACAGACATTAGGAACATTAGAATACAATTACAGCAACATGAAAATAAGACCATTGATCTTTATGAAAGCCGAATTTTGTAACAACATTATTAAGGTTTGGTACGGTGTTGATAATGAAAGAAAACACAGAAACTGCATTTTTATAGGAGTGAGAATAGATAGTAAATTACATGTCAAAATACTGATGGCAGCACAACAATCCATGGTATTTAGTGCAGGAGAGTCTCTACTAAGTATTGGTGATTCAGCTGTCAGGCTTAGAGTAAATTCTCCATCTGCCTGTGAAGTCCTGTTTATTCACTCATAGCTTTGCCCTGCAACACCATGCCAACTGTCTATAGCTACCGGCCAGAGCTCTCAGTATAATATGTCTGTCAACAGCTGTATTGATAAAATAGACACCATCTGGCTGTGCCTACATGATCAGACATGTAGAACTGCAACAGCTGAACCACTCAATTATACACTGCACTGTCCGAACACAACCGCAAGTAAGTGATAGCGCCAGCTCTGCACAGAAGAAAATATCGACTGGAACAAAACAAACGTACAAGGTGAACTATTGTGTTTCAAAATAATGTTGAGGCAATGTTGAAGAAATAGTTCTGATTGTGGAAATGGTAAAATCTTATATTTCATAATAATTACACAGTGGTATAAAAACTGGAATTAAATTGTATGTTATTCTTAAAGAAAAGCAATGTATAGTCTAGGTTTTATGAAATTTTGGAAATTTGCACTACTGAAAAGAAATTATAATGTACTGGAATTGGCATGAACATAAAACAGTGACTCGCTGGCTAATTACTGTGGTTCTGGACAGCACTTCTTTGTGCAGGAAGATGTGATGGAATTTGCTGGTTGCTGGTGACATGTATTTAGAATGTAATTTATTACGTTACCTGCCTATGAAATATTATTTTCAGCAAGTACTTAAAGCATAATTGCTATTTACGTTTTTATCTAATAATAATATAGAGCAAGTGATTATAATAAACTTTCAAATATATTTTATTAATGAAATTTGGTTTAAAACCATTCATAAACCTTCTACTAGCCTGTGTGTGAAGCAGAGGTGTTCATTATCAGTCAGATCTGTCTTCACACAGAAAATGGGCATATAACCTTATAAGGATACGGACACACATGCGAGTGAAAAAACGCTCCGATTCACAGATCCGTGAGTCAAACGACTATTGTCAGAGTTTTGATCCATTTTGCATCCAACAGTGATGCTACTGACCGACATTTCCTGAGATCAGATCCGAGACCTGTTCAACAGTAATCAGAGTGTGGCCCAAGTGCAATCCGAGTGTTGCATGCGATTTTTGAATGAAATCAGCTTGGCAATTGTTTCAGCTGTGAAAACTCTGATCAGAGTTGGATGGTCTGACTGTGGTCCAACTGTGGTCCGTGATTTTTGTAGGACCCATAGACTTATGCATGTTGCGACTGCTTTGACGTCTGTGAATATGGATGAGAAAAATGTGTCCGACACTCGGAAATGTGTCCTCAGACATTGAATAACATTGGTCCGACCGCAATGCGATTTTGACTCGCATTGCAGTCGTCTGAGTTTCATGCCACTGTGTCTGAGCCCTAAGAGAGGGAGTATGGTCTACACTCCTGACTGCAGCTCATTAAGAAACAATGTATCAGATTACTTCAGCATACAGCACAGTTCTAAGCAATTTCAGGATCAGTGTAAACTCCTCTTTCCTTGGCACAAGCTTCTGATCTATCATCTGGCTCAGATCTCTTTTAACCCCTTCTTTGCTGTCACACTGCTTCCTTTCAGCCTACTCTCAGAAGCTTTGGATATATACACACAGTGCTGGTAGATGCTGGCCATGCCCACACAGCCATAAAATGCAGTTATTAAAAGAGCACATAAATATGTGAGAGAATAAGTCATATGGCACAGAAAATCATTATCTTAGCTGCTTAATTAACAACCACAGCAGTATTGTCTTTATTCAATGAAATGACATTTACAGTTTAAGGAATTGAAATACCCCAATAAACTAAAAGTCATGTTGTAGTCAATACTTATTTATTATCAGGGCGGCATGGTGGCTCAATGGTTAGCACTGCAGCCTTGCAGTGCTGAGGTCCTGGATTCAATTCCCACCAAGGACAACATCTGCAAGGAGTTTGTATGTTCTCCCTGTGTTTGCGTGGGTTTCCTCGGGCACTCCAGTTTATCACACCTGAAAGACATACTGATAGGGTGTTTAGATTGTGAGCCCCAATGGGGATAGTGTTGCAAATGTATGTAAAGTGCTATGTAATTAATAGAGCTATATAAATGAATAAATATTATGATATTATTATTAATTATTATTCCTGAATATATTTTCTTCTTAACCCCTTCCCGACCTTTGACGTTGTACAACGTCATGAGTTTCGGTGCCTTCCCGACCCATGATTTTGTACAACGTCATGGAGGGTTTCCAGACAAGCAGCTCTGGGGATTGAGGTCAGCAAAATGTCACCAGAGCTGCACGTAGGAAGGTACCTCTAGCTGACCCGGGGGGGTGGCTTTGTTTCCCTGTGCGTATGATCACTGTGATTGGCTGTTGAATGTCAACCAGCCAATCACAGTGAATGTAGTATTTCACCAATGATATTTGGTGAAATACTGAAATCCAGCCATGGCCTGTGCTGCATTAGCACCGGCCATTGGCTGGAGCATAGTGACCTCGCCCCTCCGAGATCTCATCGGAGATAGCGTCCATGTGATGCCAGCTTTCCAATCAGATCAGGATTGGAGGTGAGATTTGTGGGTGCCCTCTTCAGCCTCAGTCTGTCCATAGAGGCTGAAGAGGGATGTCCCTCCCGCTGCCACCACCGACTGCCCGACCATCTGCTGCCAATCTAGTAATCCGCTGTCCCCCTGTGATCACCCCCTGGCCCCCCATCTCTGCCGCCACCGTAGCTTCTCAGTGTCCCCTGCTGCTGGTAATCCTCTCCTCTGCTGCACCCCCCCCGCTGCCTTCCACTGCTCCCCTTGCTCCCCCCCACCCTGTGAATGCCTCCCTGTCCTCCTATTTTTCCCCCATCTCTGCTCCCTCTCACCCACCTGCTGCTGCTGGTAGTCACCCCCCAGTGATCAGCACCCCCTTGCCAGCTGATCACCCCCACCCCCTGATCACCTCCCCTGCCCGCTGATCAGGCCCCCTGCCTGCTGATCACCCCCCTGACCACTAATCACCCCCCAGTGATCATCCCCCGCGGCTCGTTGATCACCCCCCTGCCCGCTGATAACCCCCTGCCCACTGATCACCACCCTGCCCGCTGATCACCCCCTCTGCCTGCTGATCACCCCCCAGTAATCAGCCCCCCTGCTCGGTGATCAGCCCCCCTCTCGGTGATCACCCCCCACCCGCTGATCACCACTCCATTGATCAGCCTCCCCTGCTCCGTGATCAGCCTCTTCACTCAGTGATCACCCACCTGCCTGCTGATTACCCCCCGCCCTGTGACCTGCTGCTGCCGCCAACGATTCCTGCATTTTCCTCTGTCCCCACCTGCCTCCCTTCTGCACCTGACAGCCCCTGCCATACCCCCTACACCTCACTGCCTCCGCCTTACACCCCCGCACCTGACAGCCCCGCCTTACACCCCTGCACCTGACAGCTCCCTCCATACTCTCCTGCACCTGATAGACCCCATCTGAAAGTTTCACCAATCACTCGCACATACACACGTACACACACACTAGAATAAAGTTACATTTTTTTACACACGCACACAGTGCACACAAAATGTCCCGCTCATCCCAGTCATCATGGTCACAAAGGCCGTACTCAGCAGAAGAGATATATGCCATAGTTGCCTCTGAAGCTGATAGTGAAGGAGAGGACTCCACTTTTCTCTATTCCTCCCACTCTTCCTCCTCCAGTGACACCGACTCGCCACCACGAAGACGTCGGAGGACAAGAGATCGTCCGGAGCCCAGGGAAGAAAAGCCGGAGACCGTGGAAGAAGAGCCGGAGGCCGGGGGAGTTGGAAGCCATGGAGGAAGACCCACAGCCAAGTGTGAGTAACCCCCAACCTAGTGCTAGTAATGCCCAACCTAGCACTAGTGCCTCCGTCTGGACCCCGCCTCTGAAAATTTTGTTCCATGGATTCTTGATGTCGTTCCTCAATCAGGAATCCAGTTTGAGACTGCAAACTTCAGGGAAATAGACATTTTTCAAAGTCTATTTCTCTGAGGCAATTGTCAGTCTCATGGTGGAGCAGACTAACCTCTACACCCAGAAATTATTGGCTGAAAACCCAAATTCATCATTTTCTACTTGGAGTTCCGTTGACTCAGTAGAAATGATGAAATATTGGGGACTGGTCCTTCATATTATTATGAAGAAACCAGAAATCCACCAATACTGGAGTACTGATATTTTATATCAAACTCCAGTATTCAACATGGTGATGACCCGCAAATGATTTGAGGTCATTCACAAGTTTCTGCATTTTAGGGACAATGCGGACAGTCTTCCCCGTGATGACCCGAATTTTGATAGACTGTTCAAAATTCGGCCGGTCATCGAACACTTCAGCAACAAGTTTGCTGAAGTGTACATTCCCCAAAGGGAAATTTGTGTGGATGAATCCCTTATTCACTTCAAAGGGAGGCTTCAATTTCGTCAGTACCTGCCCAGTAAGAGGGCGAGGTACGGAATCAAACTCTATAAGCTGTGCGAGAGTACCTCAGGGTACACTTACAGCTTTAGAGTTTATGAAGGGAAGGATTCCAGGATCCAGCCCCCAGAATGTCCACCTGCTCTGGGGGTGAGTGGGAAAATAGTGGGGGATTTGGTCCACTCACTGTTTGCTAAAGGCTTTCATCTGTACGTTGATAACTTTACACAAGCATCTCACTCTTTCAATCCCTCTCTGCCAGAGCTACCGCAGCTTGTGGTACTGTGCCCAGAAACCAGAGGGGTCTCCCTTTGTCGCTAATTGAGAAATCCAAATAGGGTTTGGTGCTTGTATGATCCGTGCTGTCGTTGGGATGAAAAGACCAAGGAGACCAGGCTCCTTCAAACAGCTCCTTTATTTCCTTACACGTTTCGGTGCCGCTCCTGCACCTTCCTCATGGGTACAATCAAACTCATATAACACATCGGCCTTATATATGACTCACCGTGGCCGGGTCGACACGTTGCAGGTGTTTCTTCTTCCTCCTTTTCACGGGAACCGCTCCTGCGGCTGTGGAGGCCCGGTGGTCCAGATTCAATAAAGACTTAGTTAGTGGAACAGATTAAGGGGTTAATTGTTTCGTGATGCCACCTATGAGTGTTCCGGTAACGATACCGGCGCTGCGGGGCCTCCGGGGGATGGAATGCAGAAAGATGGAACGCTCCCCACAGGCTGAGCGATGATCCCCGGAGCCAGGAGCTGCACAAGATGTTCTGAGGCAGCTGCGGTTACCTTAGTATGCAGAGAGATACAGTTCATAAGAAGGCACGGACACTGGAAGTCTCTGTAACGGGTACTTTACTGTAACCAGCAGACAGTACATGGTATACAGTTACGGGTAACTGACCGGGTGGACTTAGCAATGACCAGTGTTTCTCAGAGCTCCGCGGTTGTTCCTCCATTCTAACTAACTTGTGCTGCCGTTGATACCCAGGAATGCCAGATCGGTTACAAGGAGGCTGCTTCAATGCCCTACCCGGAGTATACGTTCCGGATGTTTTGGGGAGCCTTGATTCCTTTTGGTGGGTACTCCACTGGCTAGACGACTGGTTGTAAGCGGCTGTGGTGGGGTGCTCCTGTAAAGCTGTCCCTCCACTCCTCTGGTTCGCATAGCAGTGCTGAACAACTACTAGCTTCGGTACCAGCCAACCGGCTGTAGAAGGGCACGGGATGGTTTTCAACCCGCATGTAGATGCCCGTTGATCGGTTGTTAAGGCACCGGGGTAATGGCGCCCAACCGGGGTGATGGCCAGGGGGCTGCACGGGACTGTGCAGGCCCCCTCTCCTAGGTTGCAGAGCTTGTTATTTTTGCTCCTTCTCCTACGTTGTTTCAGAGAGTTCTCTTACATTCTTGCAGACTGTTCTGCACTAAACTTTCCACTACACTCCGCCCACCAGGACCTGATTGGCCCTCTATGCTGATGATGCATGTAGGGTATGGGTCTCTGAGTTAACTGTGTCATTGCTTAGTCAGAGAATATTGCTGCTGCTGTTTTGGCTGCAATACCCTCCTGCGACGCACTCGTTGCGGGGCGCCACATATACAGTCCTAAGAGGCAGAAAACCGCCAAAACCACTATCTACGTCATTATGACAGCAGATGAGAGTGCACATATGACGTACTATGTAAACAAATGTTTAAAATATATTTTACTTCATATATTGGCTCATAATTAATACAAATCATTATATTGGATGACAGAACGCATATAACAGCAGTTTTTCAACAGACATTTTCATAAATATTAATAAAATAAAAAAACTGATGATGTATTGATAGTGGTCATGTGTGTGATTAGAACTTGGTGACAGGAAGAAGTGACAAGAAATGGTTTTGGTGGTTTTCTGCCTCTTAGGACTGTATATAAGGCCAATGTGTTGTATGAGTTTGATTGTATCCCTGAGGAAGGTGCAGGTACGGCACCGAAACGCATAGGAAGTAAAGGTGATTTTTGAAGAAGCCTGGTCTCCCTGGTATTTTCAACCCGATGACAGCACGGATCATACAAGCACCAAACCCTATTTGGAATTCTGGATACGACACCACTGTGCACGTAGAGGTGCAGATCCAGCAGCAGCTGTTCATGCGAATATACTGGTTGTGGGTGATCACAAGCAAGCCAGGTGAGCACATATACTCACAGGAGGGTCATCTTATCTAAACAATAAGACCCATTTGCGCCTCTTGTGTCTCCTTTTATCTAGATTTGTCGCTAATTGGGCCGCCTCTCCCAAAGGGTGAGAGCCGAGCCCATTGTAGTGACAACATGGTTGTGGTCAAGTTCAATGACAAAAGGGATGTATTTTTCTTTACCAATCCATGGTCCCAGCACCACAGCCACCACTGTTAGAGGTACCCCAGCACAGGTCCACAAACCGGACTGTGTCCTGGGGTACAAAAAGCACATGGGGGAGTTGATCTTTCTGATCAAATCCTCAAGCCTTACAGTGTCATGCGGAAGGCGAAGGTGTGGTACAAAAACTGGCCGTGCACATCGTACAGATGGCACTGTATAACGCATATGTGCTATCATGATGTGCAGGCCAGACCACCAACACCTTCCTTCAGTTCCAGGAGGCGGTGATAAAATCCCTGATGTTTGGAGGCAAGGAAGAAGCGGGCCCCAGCACCACTGGAACTCAAGTTTCCCATATGGTACCAGGGCAACATTTTCCTGGTGAGGTGCCACAAACAGCTAACATAGCAAGATCACATGAAAAGGTGCCAGGTCTGCTGTAAAAGTGGGATAAGAAGGGACACCCTTTTCCAATGTGAAACCTGTCCTGACAAACATGGACTGGGAATAAAAGACTGCTTCAAAGTCTATCACACATCCATGGACTGAACACATCCTGACATTCCCTACAGAACCCTCACACTCCAGCCTGACATGCACTACACCACACACACCAATCTGATGTACACTACACCACACACATTAACCTTATGTACAATACACCACACGCATCAACTTGACATACACTACTTCATGTTGATGTATAGTGCGGTGTAGTGTACGTCAGGTTGGTGTATGTGGTGTATTGTACGTCAGTTTGGTGTGTTGGTGTGTGTGGTGTATTGTACGTCAGGTTGGTGTGTACGGTGTACACCACACACACCAACCTGATGCACACTACACCACACAGACACACCAACCTGATGTACACTACACCACATACACCCACCTGACCTGCACTACACTATACTACACCACACACGAACCTGACTTTCACTACACTATACCAACCTGATGTTTACTACGTCAGGTTGATGTGTGGTGTAGTGTATGTTAGGTTGGTGTGTGAGTGGTGTAGTGTACGTCAGGTTGGTGTGTGTGGGAATACGTCAGGTTGGTGTGTGTGGTATATACTACACCACATATACACCACACACACGCCAACTTGATGCGCACTACACCACACACACACTTACCTGACGTATACTACACCACACCAACCTGACATATACTACACCACATACACACCAACCTGACGTAGTGTGTGTCAGATTGGTGTGGTGTAGTGTACGTCAGGTTGGTCTGTATATGGTGTAGTGTAAGTCAGATTAGTGTGTGTGGTATAGTATTCATCAGGTTGGTGTGTGTGGTGTATAATAAACCACACGTTCACTACACCCCAAAAACCAACTTGACGTACACTACACCACACACCGACCTGACGTAGTGTTTGTCAGGTTGGTGTGTGTGCGCTCATCAGGTTGGTGTGTTTGTGGTGTAGTATACATCACACACACCAACTTGACGTATACTTCACCACACACCAACCTGACATATACTACACCACATACACACCAACCTGACGTAGTGTGTGTCAGATTGGTGTGGTGTAGTGTACGTCAGGTTGGTCTGTATATGGTGTAGTGTAAGTCAGATTAGTGTGTGTGGTATAGTATTCATCAGGTTGGTGTGTGTGTGGTGTATAATAAACCACACGTTCACTACACCCCAAAAACCAACTTGACGTACACTACACCACACACCGACCTGACGTAGTGTTTGTCAGGTTGGTGTGTGTGCGCTCATCAGGTTGGTGTGTTTGTGGTGTAGTATACATCACACACACCAACTTGACGTATACTTCACCACACACCAACCTGACATATACTACACTACACACACCAACCTGACATACACTACATACTCTCCATATGCAACATGGTGTCCGCTAACAATTGGAATCACCCCTGTGTGCCTAAACATTGGAGCGCCCCCACAAGTGACCCCATTGTGGAATCAAGACCCTCCAAGGAATGTTCCAGCCCAGGCATTACAGTGGCTGAGAGGACGGGAGATTCCAAATGGAGGTGGCAAAGCAGCAAGAAGGATGACGCCAGAGTGGGGAGTGCTTGGACACCACAATGATGGACTCAGAGCCCGGAGCCTGCCTTTCCAGTCTCCTACATGGAGACCATATGTAGGTTCCAATTCATTTTTCTAAATCGTTATAGGGCCTCTTTAGCTCAAGAGAGGGATGGTTAGGGAACAGCAAGGAAGATGCAGGGACAGCTAGTGATAGCAGAGAGCGCTAGATCCATGTGACAGGTACCCTTTAATACCAGCTGGCAATACAAAGCTTGTATTAACCCCTTAATACCCAGCATGCCACTGCCACCAGGGCTGCTGGAAGAGCCTGGTAAAGCACCTGGAAATGGCGCTACAATGAATGCAACATTTTCTGGTGCGGCTGCAGGCTGCTATTCTTTAGCATGAGGGGGCCCTAAAACAATGGGCCTTCAACCCTCAGAGAATACCAGCCCTCAGCTGCCTAGTTTTCCCTTTGCTGGGAATTAAAAATAGGGTGGAGCCCATGCATTTTTTTTTGCCTGCCAAGATAAAATTAGGCAGCTGAGGGTGGCAGCTCTGCAGCTGTCTGCTTTCACTGGGCTAGATTGAAAAATACTGCAAAGCCCCATGGATTTTACATTATTTAATACACACTGTGATAACAGGTTAGTTGCCATACTTTATTGATTATGGCAACCAATTACAATCACGGTCCAGATTGAGAAAATGCAGTCTAATTGCAACAAACAATCATAGATGTTCTTACAGAGTGTGAGCATCTGTGATTGGCTGTTGCTGGTCAATGCTGTGAATATGCATGATGCTTAATGGACGGCCCCAGAAGCAGCAGTGGGAGACTAGTAAGATGTTCTAGCTATTCCTATCATTTTGCTATTTATCCTATCTGACTATTCTATTCTTACTTATTCCAGTATGGGAGAAGTCATGGCTAAACACATTGTCAGTGTGCTGTGCAATTTTTTTCATCCACCCATTGACTTGCATTGGCGTGTCTCGCAGGAGACTCGCATCCAGTCTTGGCATGTTGCTACTTTTTTCTCATCCAGAATCTGGATGAGAAAAAAGCTGAAGCCAAACTTTGATCTGATCTCACTCATTCATTAATATTGGTCAGAGTGCAATGCGAGATTTTCTCGCACTGCACTCATCCGAGTTCAACGCCTATCTGTCTGAGCCCATAGACAGAGACCTGTCAATCCAGGCCAGTGTGCAGGGAGATGTTGCTGAGGACCTGCCTGTCTCCACCTTTTCTTTTAGAGTATGTTATTCTTTGAAACGCCGAAGCATTTCAGAGTGAGACATACCGGGCTGAGTTCATACACCTAGTATGTGATAAATGCAGCCCATAGATCAGGCAGCATGTGTCAGCTGTCAGATTCACTTTAAGTAGTGATGAGCGAGTATCGTAATATTCGCACTCGCTATACTCGTAACGAGTAGTTTTTAATACTCACGTACTCCACCGGATAGTGATTACAAGTTAATGAGTGATAGACTATAAAACGAGTATTTCCGGGACAAAGCGGGAGGGTGGGCTTTTTCAAATTTTCACAGCATAAAACACCTTGCAGTGCCCCCAAAGACAGCCTAACATTCAATCTGCTCTCCCTGAAGTTTCAACTCCTATTGTTTACTGAAGGGAGCTTTCAATTTATGCAGCTTGATAACACATCACTCACGAGCACCTGAGATACTCACCAAGTAACGAGTATTGCGAATACCGTATTATCCGTGCGAGTAGCAAATAGTAACAATTACACCCGCTCATCACTAACTTTAATTCTAAAGCCCAGAAATATGGGATTCAGGCATATTCACTGCCAACAAAGCTACTTACTTTTATAAAGCTGGTAGAGTCACTTTGTGCTGTATGTGACTTCATTGTCAGTGGTATACTATACTTTTGTGATCACCTGGAAATGGTGTACACTGCCCAAATTGAGAATAGCAGAGCACAAAGTTATTCTGTCTGTTCTTTTGTATACACTTGAATCCCATTTTTAAAGACTTGAGACAGAAGCACAGTGACATAACTTGAAGCTTGTGGGCCCCAATGCAAAAGCTCCAACAGGGCCCCCAACTATTGCAAATCTTTAATAGCATTGTTTTTTTTCTTTAGGCTAAAGGGAATTTTGGGACCCTCTGGACTCTAGGGCTCGAGTGCAATAACATCCCCAGCATCTATTGTAATTACACCCCTGCGGAAGCCCTAAAGAAGTGGCAAAAAAATGATAGGGACCCAGTCTAAGGGCCCCGATACACAGGGCAACATCACTGGTAAGTTGCCCCATGTAACAGGGTGATTTCAATGACGATAGTTGCTTCAGCAACATCGCCAGGTTTCAGGACAATGTCCTGAAGCCTGGCGATGTTGCTCAGGCGATCTGCCTGAATCGCCCTGTCTGATATCGCAACAGTGATGTTGCAAGCAACTTCCCCCATTGACTACAATGTTAAGGATCGCTGCCAGGGTTGAATGTAACCCTGGCAGCGTTAGTTGCTTTCAACATCGCTGCTGTGTTGCTGGCAATGTCTCTCCGTCTGACAGGAGCACAGCGATCTTGGCCAGCGGCCAAAAACGAGCGCGCTCCCGTCAGTTGCCAGCGATGTTGAAACGTCTGACGGTACCTTTACAGAAAAAAAAGACACATTCCAAAAATATACCAAAATCACATTGTTCTTGGTATATTCTTGTTGTATGAGGCACTAGGGATTAATTTGACCTATGGACCATGAGATTTCACAGGCCATATGCAGAACATTTTCACAAATTCACAACTATTTATGAACAGTCATATATGCCATAAATGTCAGAGATAAAAATACCCCTTGCAGAAAAATAAAGCACTCTGTATGACATGATCTGAACTTTATTCCAAGAATCTCAAATCGCAATATGCAAAATCTTTTTACCATACTGTTATGTAGGAGATTTATGGTCACATTGTTAATGGGTCAAATGCATAACTGATCTCAACAAAAAAGCGAAATCTAGCCATATTAGGGCTAAGTACTAATGGTGGAATACATAAAACATCTGTTCATTTTATTATTGAGAGCATCAAATTCCCAAAGTGAAAATGAACATTTGTTTTCCTTTGGCTGTACATGTGAAATATAGTTTTTTACAGGAGGCTAGCTATAAACTTTCAACATATTCTTAACTGACTGCAATGATTTTTACTAAAAAAAATTAAAAAGTAAAAAAATGATTTTCTCTCTTTTCATATAGCTGTAGGTGACATTTTGAGAACTACTGCATACGTTTTTATTGGCAATGAAATGTAAAGCGCAGTAAAACATGGTGCTACACTAAATTCACATAAAGTCTATGTATTCTATATCGTTAGTTTTTTATAAAGCGTTTTAACAATGTTATTGGCCCGGAATAAACGTGCATTCGTATACATATACACATCTGTTTTTCTGAACTGTGTTGGCTTTAGCTACAGTAACCTAAGATTGTAAAAAAATATCTGCTCCACCCGCGTAATCATAAAACATACAAAGAAAAATGTTCATTCACTTTGCATTGGATGTTTTTTTTCTTTGCATTGCAGAACTGGAAACAGCAATGTCTGCCCACAAAGAGGACCACTGATTTATCCCTCTGGAATTTCCTGCTTGTTTTTCCACCCAGAAACCAGCTTCAAGCGCGACTATTCATAGTACCTAGGTGTTTGGTTAGCCAGAGAAAACAAATTGGAAGGAAAAATAGATGTATGATTAAAGGAAATACTCGAATGAACTCTAAGCTCCCCACACAATAATTACTAGATGATATTTAGCCGGTTGTATCTTCTTCTACTATTTTAAGTTCCCTTTTCCACATTTCCTAGACATTTACCAGTAAGTCTTGCTTTCAAATGTCTCACATTAATGGCGGCACATTAAGTCATAGCAAATGAACTTGATTTTAAGAAGCTAAACCCTTAATGTACTTGTTAAAGTAGAGTTTTATACAGCACCAACAGCTCAGCCTCCCCCTTGACCATTAGTCAAACCATGGGGCAATCTGTAGGAGCAAAATATGCATAATAGTGGGGTGTTTTAATGAAGACACTTGTAAAATTGCTTTATAAGTATTTCACCTGCAAATAAATAATAAATGAAAAGTGAACGTAGGCATATTCTCATGATATTAAATAGTTAAATTTGCAAAGTGCGTGCAATGATCAATTGCTAATTTTACTTGCAGAGTTGTAGTCTTCTGGTCCTTTTCTATAAATTTAAATAATAACAAAAATATTATTTAGTACTGCCAACCAGATATATATCTAGGGGATTGTCTCGCGGGAGTGGGGAAGAGTGAAAGTTTTGATTGGGCCCCTAACAAGGTAACCATGTTTACATCTATGATGGCGCACCACTAATAGTGGGTAAAGGAAAACCTTAGCAGATGACTAGAGATGAGCGAACCTCTTGAAGTTTGGATTTGGTTCGCCAAATGGGCATATGTTCGGCAAACCTCCGAATCCTATTCAAATGGTTGGTAGGCAAAATCAATGGCCTAGAAAACACCTGCAAAGGGCCCAAAAGCTGCCAAACACAACTCAAACCGTTTAACCCACTGTTTCCGCAGAGAAATTAGCTGCATAAAGTTTTACTTACCAAGCTTCAGCGTCGCCGTCACCATGCTCATGGAGTTCTGGGCCAGCTTATAAACATCTCCGTTCCCCCCTCTTGATTGGTTAAAGTCATATTTAGCCCCACCACCCTTTCTGCCGGCATTTATGATTCATTGCCAGTATGGCAACCAAACTGTACTAAGATTACTGTAAAAAAATATTGAAAAAATGGGTGTGTGCTTGACCATATTTTTGGTTACCAGCTAGGTACAACTAGGCAGCTGGGGCTGGAATCCTAAGCATGTGGAAGCCCAAGTGTTCTAGGCCCCCTGCCGTTAATTGCAGCCCACAGTCACCCTAGAAAATGCGCATTTATCATAGAGCCATCTTCTGGAGCTGTACCTGACTATTCCAGCTGCCCTGTGGTGGTGGCAGTCTGGGTAATAAAGGCGTTATTGCCAGCTGAATATTGCCAGCTGGAACTAAGCCTGAGATTTATAATGTCGGACCAATCTTATACCCAGCCATTATGAATCTCTGGTAAATAATAAATAATACACAACACAGAGAAAAATAATTTTATTTGAAGAAAAACACATGCCTCAATTCCATCTTTATTCTTCCAACATAACCCTCCACTAAATTTCGACTTCCACTGTGAGAGTGGTGATGTCACAGTCTCTGTCACCTGAGTTCATCTCAAGCAACGTGGCTCTCTGACCTGAGGTGAATATACCCATAGTTCCCTGACTTCAGAGCTGTGGCTGAACTCTAGTGAATTTGACTGTGACATCACCCCACTCACAGCAGTAGCCGGAAATCATTTAGTTTCCGGTCCCGGTGTGCATGGTCATCACAAAGGATAGTGGAAAATTTTTTGGGAGTAATAAAGATGAAATTGAGGTACCGTATATACTCGTGTATAAGCCGACCCGTGTATAAGCCGACCCCCCTACTTTTGCCCCCAAAATCTTGGAAAACCTATTGACTCGTGTATAAGCCGAGGGTGGACCCCAGCACAGGTATACAGCCCCCAGCAGTGTGGTATACAGGCCTCCGCAGTGGTATACAGGCCTCCCCAGTGGTAGTATACAGCCCCCAGAAGTGTGGTATACAGCAGCCTCCCCAGTGGTACATACAGGCCCCAGCAGTGTTACAGCAGCCTCCCCAGTGGTATATACAGCAGCAGCCCCAGTGGTAGTATACAGCAGCCCCAGAGATATATACAGCAGCCCCAGTGGTAGTATACAGCAGCCCCAGAGGTATATACAGCAGCCTCCCCAGTGGTAGTATACAGCAGCCCCAGAGATATATACAGCAGCCCCAGTGGTAGTATACAGCAGCCCCAGAGGTATATACAGCAGCCCAGTGGTAGTATACAGAAGCCCCAGAGGTAGTATACAGCAGCCCCAGTAGTAGTATACAGCAGCCTCAGTGGTATATACAGCAGCAGCCCC
This sequence comes from Allobates femoralis, assembly GCA_033576535.1. Taxonomy (NCBI): domain Eukaryota; kingdom Metazoa; phylum Chordata; class Amphibia; order Anura; family Aromobatidae; genus Allobates; species Allobates femoralis. The sequence continues at coordinate 383,312,068 of JARQOC010000004.1, forward strand.
AGTAGTAGTATACAGAAGTCCCAGTGGTAGTATACAGCAGCCCCAGTAGTAGTATACAGCAGCCCCAGTAGTAGTATACAGCAGCAGCCCCAGGGGGTATATACAGCAGCAGCCCCAGGGGGTATATACAGCAGCAGCCCCAGGGAGTATATACAGCAGCAGCCCCAGGGGGTATATACAGCAGCAGCCCCAGAGGTATACAGACCCCCCCCATTAGTATACAGGGGCCCCAGCTGTATACAGCAGCCCCAGCTGTATACAGCCCCCCCGTGGTATCCAGGGCCCCCCTTGCTGCACCTGTAAAGGAAGATGTCAGTATACTTATCGCTGCCGCCGCCGCTCCACTGCTCGGTCACCGCGCTGCTCTGGGTCTTCATGCTTCCTGTTCCTTCTCCGGCGCTCGAACAATGACGTCATTTCCTGAGCGCCGGAGAAGGAATAGGAAGCATGAAGACCCAGAGCAGCGCGGTGACCGAGCAGCGGAGCGGCGGCGGCAGCGATAAGTATACTGACATCTTCCTTTACAGGTGCAGCAAGGGGGGCCCTGGATACCACGGGGGGGGGGCTGTATACAGCTGGGGCTACCGTATATACCCGTGTATAAGCCGAGGGGGGACTTTTCAGCACATTTTATGTGCTGAAAAACTCGGCTTATACACGAGTATATACGGTATTTGTTTGTGTTTTTAGTTCAAATAACATGATTTTTTCTCTTATCTTGAGGAGGAATTGCTGTTCATTCAATGATTTGAATGTGAAAGCTGGAGAGTTGAGTAGAATATTTAAAAGACATGGGTACCCAAAACGGGTTCTGGATATAGTGTTTGACCATGCAGTATCCATACAAAGAGCAGAACTTTTGTCTCGACAGATGAGGAAAATGGAGGAGCAACATGTCAATATGATTGGCCCCTATAATAACAAATGGAGGGAAGTAATTTATTTAAAACATACAGGACCATCCAGATATTGGATGATGATATTGGAAAAATGGTGACTGAGCATCCTTCCATCACATATCGACATGGTAGCAATTTGTTAGGTAGTTTTGTCCCAAATCATTTTGCATTGGAGAAACCTATAACTACCTGGCTGAATAGATATGCACTAAAAGGAATATTTAGATGTGGGTTATGTAAAACATGTCGGGGCACAACATGGAGTCGATGCTACCTATCTCCAGTTTCAGGGTATTGAAATTGTTCAGCCTTCCGTTAGAAAGGATGATTTTAACAATAGAGTTTTGGGCAAGAAGGCTCAGTGGATTATTCCGATTTAAGAGCGTTAATCCACTGGGTCTCAATGATGCTATTTCTCTTGTGCACCTTTTATTTAGTCCAACCCTCTTCAATTATTAAAATTTCCCTCATCACCCCTATTTATGGGTTGTAAATATATTATTGTTTTGTAGTATTAGTAGGTCTCTCATTTTTCTTCTCTCCCCTTTTCTTTCCCCTTCTCATGGAAACAGGATCACATATACTGTATACATTGTGCTGTTTTTATGCCAGTCTTGCAATCTGCAGGCAGGTGGTATCTAATATATAATTACCTTAAGGCACTTCCGTCATATTCGACGCTGTTTCCGTCGTCGTGTCTGTGGCTGCCTCACTCCCAATGCCTTTGTGAGTCCTTGCAGAGTCTCTCTCTCTCTCTTCTCCCCCCCCCCACGGCTTCCAGGACCTGAGATGATGTCACTGGTATGGGCGGGGCTATATCACATGACTGTTACATCATCACAGGCACTTTAATTGCTGCAGTGGTGACAGAGGACCCCGGACTGAGCCCCCAAGAGCTGATCTCCAGGATACAGGTGAGAGGAGGCTGCACAGGAGCAATGCTCTGCAGACAGGAGGAGGCTGCACAGGAGCAATGCTCGGCAGACAGGAGGAGGCTGCACAGGAGCAATGCTCTGCAGAGAAGAGGCTGCACAGGAGCAATGCTCTGCAGAGGGGAGGCTGCACAGGAGCATTGCTCTGCATGAGGGGAGGCTGCACAGGAGCATTGCTCTGCAGAGAGGAGGCTGCACAGGAGCAATACTCTGCAGAGAGGAGGCTGCACAGGAGCATTGTTCTGCAGAGACGAGGCTGCACAGGAGCATTGCTCTGCATGAGGGGAGGCTGCACAGGAGCATTGCTCTGCAGAGAGGAGGCTGCACAGGAGCAATACTCTGCAGAGAGGAGGCTGCACAGGAGCATTGTTCTGCAGAGAGGAGGCTGCACAGGAGCATTGCTCTGCATGAGGGCAGGCTGCACAGGAGCATTGCTCTGCAGAGAGGAGGCTGCACAGGAGCATTGCTCTGCAGAGAGGAGGCTGCACAGGAGCAATGCTCTGCAGAGAAGAGGCTGCACAGGAGCAATGCTCTGCACAGAGGAGGAGGCTGCACAGGAGCACTGCTCTGCAGAGAGGAGGCTGCACAGGAGCACTGCTCTGCAGAGAGGAGGCTGCACAGGAGCACTGCTCTGCAGAGAGGAGGCTGCACAGGAGCAATACTCTGCAGAGAGGAGGCTGCACAGGAGCAATGCTCTACAGTAAGGAGGCTGCACAGGAGCATTGCTCTGCAGAGAGGAGGCTGCACAGGAGCATTGCTCTGCAAAGAGGAGGCTGCACAGGAGCATTGCTCTGCAAAGAGGAGGCTGCACAGGAGCAATGCTCTGCAGAGAGGCTGCACAGGAGCATTGCTCTGCAGAGAGGAGGCTGCACAGGAGCAATGCTCTGCAGAGAGGAGGCTGCACAGGAGCAATACTCTGCAGAGAGGAGGCTGCACAGGAGCAATGCTCTACAGTAAGGAGGCTGCACAGGAGCATTGCTCTGCAGAGAGGAGGCTGCACAGGAGCAATGCTCTACAGTAAGGAGGCTGCACAGGAGCAATGCTCTGCAGAGAGGAGGCTGCACAGGAGCAATGCTCTGCAGAGAGGAGGCTACACAGGAGCAATGCTCTGCATGAGTGGAGCCAAGATGCTGGGGACGGCGGAGTGAAAATGCCGTGGCAGGGAAGACGATGACCCGCTGGTAAGTATGACAGGCAGAGTGCCTCTGTCCTCTGCTGACCACTCTGCCCACCGCACTGCGCTGACCACTCTGCCCGCTGCACTGCGCTGACCACTCTGCCCGCCGCACTGCGCTGGCCACTCGGCCCACCGCACTCACTGCTAACCACTGAGCCACCGCGCAGTGCTAACCACTGAGCCACCGCGCACTGCTAACCACTCACCAACCACGCAGTGCTAACCACTGAGCCACCGCGTAGTGCTAACCACTGAGCCACCGCACAGTGCTAACCACTGAGCCACCGCGCAGTGCTAACCACTGAGCCACCGCGCAGTGCTAACCACTGAGCCACCGCGCAGTGCTAACCACTGAGCTATCGTATACTCTGCTAACCACTGAGCTACCATACTCCCTGCTAACTACTAACCCACCGTATACAGCGCTAACCACTGAGCCACCGTACACTGCTAAACACTGAGCGACCATACTTTGCTAACCACTAAGCCACCGCGCAGTGCTAACCACTGAGCCACCGCGCAGTCCTAACCACTGAGCCACCGTGCAGTGCTAACCACTGAGCCACCGTATACTGTGCTACCCACTGAGCCACCATACAGTGCTAACCACTGAGCCACCGTATAATGTGCTACCCACTGAGCCACCTGTATACACACAATTAATTTCACCGCACTCCCCTAAATATTAGTAAATAAACTATATATGGATTCTAGACTACCCGATTCTTTAGAATCGGGCTCACAGCTAGTTAATTTATATCAGTGATTAATGCAAGACGATTCTATGTCTCTGGTCATTCAGATTGATCGGCATCTGCAGGAGTGCAGAACTGTCCGCTCAGGGATGTTGTCTTCAGAGCGGATTCCTGAGCCGATCCAGTGTGATAGGATTCTATCTCGAACTGAAAGACAAGGATTTAGATGCCAGAATAGGTTGTGTTTTTACTGTGGATATGCTTCTCATGTTATTTCTGTCTGCCCCAAGCGGGCACAGAGGATTACTAGTTAATTTACCATCAGTACTATACAACCTAAGATTTTATTATCTGTGTCTTTGTTTTGTTCCTTGTCGTCATTTTCTGTTATGGCATTTGTGGATTCAGGCGCCGCCTTAAACTTGATGGATTTTGAGTTTGCCAGGCGTTGTGGCTTTCCTATGCAGCCATTGCGGGACCCTATTACTTTAAGGGGCATCAATGCTCAAAATAAGCCACAGTTTTGGATGCAGTTGACAATGCGCATGGCACCAGCTTATCAGGAAGATTGTCGATTTCTGGTTTTGCATAATCTGCATGATGCGGTTGTGCTGGGTTTTCCGTGGTTGCAGGTCCATAATCCTGTTTTGGATTGGAAGTCTATGTCCGTGACTACCTTGGGTTGTCAGGGGGTCCATGATGACATTCGTTTGATGTCTATCTCCTCTTCGCCCTTGGAGATTCTGGAGTTTCTACCAGATTTTCAGGATGTTTTTGATGAGCCCCAAGTCCAGTTCTCTTCCGCCACACAGGGAGTGCGATTGTGCGATTGATTTGGTGCCAGGCTGTAAGTTTCCTAAAGGTCGACTTTTCAACTTATCTGTGCCTGAACATGCTGCTATGCGGAGCTATATTAAGGATTCTTTGGAGAAAGGACATATTTGCCTGTCTTCTTCGCCATTGGGGGCGGGGTTCATTTTTGTTGCTAAGAAAGATGGTTCCCTGAGACCCTGTATTGATTATCGCCTCTTGAATAAGATCACGGTCAAGTTTCAATACTCTCTACCCCTGATTTCCGACTTGCTTTCTAGGATTAAGGGGACATGTTTGTTTACTAAGATTGACCTTAGGGGGGCATATAATCCACTTTGTATTAAGCAGGGTCACGAATGGAAAACGGCGTTTAATATGCCTGAAGGCCATTTTGCATATCTCATGATGCCGTTTGGGCTTACTAACGCTCCATTCGTTTTTCAGTCAATTATGCATGACATATTTCGAGAGTTTATTGACAAGTTCCTGATTGTGTATTTGGATAATATTTTGATTTTTTCTGACGATTGGGATTCTCATGTGGCACTGGTCAGGACTGTCTTTCAGATCCTTCGTGACAATGCTTTATATGTTAAGTGGTCTAAGAGTTTCTTTGGGGTCCAGAAGGTTTCTTTTTTGGGCTTCATTTTGTCTCCTTTGTCTATTGAGATGGATCCTGTTAAGGTTCAGGCTATTCATAATTGGGTTCAGCCCATGTCTGTGAAGAGTATTCAGAAATTTTTGGGTTTTGCCCATTTTTATTGTCGGTTCATTGTAAATTTTTCCAGGGTGGTTAAACCGTTAACCGATTTGACTAAAAAGGGAGCTGATGTGGAGCATTGGTCCCCTGCAGCTGTTTTCACCTTTCAGGAGCTTAAAAGACAGTTTACTTCTGCTCCTGTGTTGCGACAACCGGATGTATCTTTTCCGTTTCAGTTGGAGATTGATGCCTCTGAGATTGGTGCAGGGGCCGTTTTGTCTCAGAGAGATCCTGTTGGTTCCTCGATGCACCCTTGTGCCTTCTTTTCCCGTAAATTTTCGCCCGCTGAACGCAATTATGATGTCGGCAATCGGGAGTTGCTGGCCATGAAGTGGGTGTTTGAGGAGTGGCGACATTTGCTGGAGGGGGCTAAGCATCGTGTTGTGGTCTTGAGTCTGCCAAGAGACTGAATCTTTGGCAGGCTCGATGGTAATTGTTTTTTACACGTTTTGATTTTGTGGTCTCGTACCTCCCTGGTTCTAAGAATGTTAAGGCTGATGCTCTCTCTCGCAGTTTTTTGGCTGATTCTCTTGAGGTCTCGGAGCCGGGCGGCATTCTGAAGGAGGTGGTTGTTCTTTCTGCTATTTCCCCTGATTTATGACTTGCTCTTCAGGAATTTCAAGTGGATAGACCTGAGAGATGTCCTGTGGGGAAATTGTTTTGCTACTTTGATTTCACCCTTCTTTTGTAATTTTGGTTTTCATCCTCATTTTTCTTCGGGGCAGGGTGCGCCTTTTGCCTGTCCGAGTGTGGATTATGTGGTTGAGTGGCTATGGCAGATTTGGGATTGCGTAGTGGACAATTTACATCAGTCTCAGGAGACGGCTCAACGTTTTGCTAACCGTCGTCGATGTGTTGGTTCTTTGCTTCGTGTTGGAGATTTGGTTTGGCTGTCATCCCGCCATGTTCCTCTGAAGGTTTCTTCTCCTAAATTCAAGCCTCGGTTCATTGGTCCTTACAGGATTTCTGAAATTCTTAATCCTGTCTCCTTTCAGTTGGCACTTCCAGACTCCTTTGCGATATATAATGTCTTCCATAAATCTTTGTTGAGGAAATATGTTGCGCCCGTGGTTTCCGCTGTGGCTCCAGCCGGATCCAGTCTTGATTGATGGTGAGTTGGAGTATGAGGTTGAGAAGATTTTGGATTCCCGTCTTTCAAGACGAAGGCTCCAGTACCTTGTTGAATGGCGGGGTTATGGCCAGGAGGATCATTCTTGGATTTTTGCCTCGGAGGTCCATGCCCCTGACTTAACATAGTTAGCATAATTTTTTTAAGGTTGAAGGAAGACTTTAAGTCCATCTACGGTAGTTCAACCAATAGCCTAACATGCTGATCCAGAGAAAGGCAAAAAAAAACCATGTGGCAACACTAAGCTCCACATTGGGGAAAAAAATTCCTTCCTAACTCCAGATACAGCAATCAGACTAATTCCCTGGATCAACGCCCTATCAAAGAATCTAGTATATATAAACTGGTAATATTATAGTTTTCAAGAAAGACATCCAGGCCCTTCTTAAATGTTAGTAGTGAATCACTCATTACAATATCATGTGACAGAAAGTTCCATAGTCTCACTGCTCTTACAGTAAAGAATCCACATCTGTGATTATGATTAAACCTTCTTTCCTCCAGATGTAGAGGATGCCCCCTAGTCCCCATCTCAGGCCTAAGAGTTAAGAGATCATTAAAAAGGTCCCCTCATATATTTATACATTATTATAAGATCACCCCTAAGCCTTCGTTTTTACAAGATAAATAACCTCAAACTTAATAACCTGTTTTAGTATTGCAGACCCCTCAGTCCTCTAATAACCTTGGTCGCTCTTCTCTGCACCCACTCTAGTTCAGCTATGTCTTTCTTATACACCGGAGACCAGAATTGTACACAGCATTCTAAGTGTGGTTGCACTAGTGACTTGTATAGAGGTAAAATTATATTCTCCTCATGAGCATCTATGCCTCTTTAAATGCATCCCATTATTTTATTTGCCTTTGCAGCAGCTGCCTGACACTGGCCACTAAATGTGAATTTGTCATCTACCCATACACTCAGGTCTTTTTCAGTGATAGTTTTGCCCAGTGTTTTACAGTGAATCACATAATTATACCTTTTGTTTCCTCTGCCCAAGTGCATGACCTTACATTTATCCCCATTAATGCTCATTTGCCATTTATCAGCCCAAGCTTCTAGTTGACATAAATCCTCCTGTAATATAAAATTGTCCTCTTCTGTATTGATTACCTTGCAGAGTTTAGTGTCAATTGCAAATATTGAGATTCTACTCTGTATGCCCCCTACAAGGTCATTAATAAATATATTAAAAAGAAGCGACTTGGTTCGTGCTTCTCATCTGGCTCATCCTGGTAAGCCTGGGGGCTCTGGTGAGGGTTCGGCGACCCCTCCTCAAGGTGTGGGGGGGTACTGTTGTGAATTCATTGATGAAGAATTCTGGTTGTGAGCTCCCTCCTGTGGTTGCTGTTGGTGATGCAGCTGGCTGTGTTTTGGAGAGTTCCTCAGCTGATCCTGATGATTGGCAGTCTGCTTCTGATTGGAGCATATAGGTGCTTGGAGCTGATCAATCTCTGCCAGTTGTAATTATTCCTGGAGGGATTCACATCTTTCCCTGGTTCCTTCCTGCTCTGATGAATCCTTGCAAGCTAAGTGAATGATGTTTTGTTATTTTGTGGCACACATGTTGCGTTCTTGAGGATCTGCTTATTGCTTGTCTTGCTCTGAGTTGTGGGTTGATATTTAGTCTGCATATTTGTTTACCCGCTCTCAGTTAGGAAGTTTTCTTCCTAGGTGTGAACTGCTATTCACTGTTGTCTGCAACTTCCAGTTCTGCGGTGTTAGCATCTATTTATTCTAGTTTAATTCACATAAGTTCCTGCAGATATACAGGGCGGCGAGTCTTAGCAGGCTCAGGGTTATTATTTGGTACTATCTGCTGTTGGAGGTTTTTGATAGTATTTTAATACTGACTGCAATAGTATTCCATCCTGTCCTTACTATCTAGCTAGTGTGGACTCTTTTTGCTAAACTCTATTATCTGCCTGTGTGTGTTTTTCCTCTCCTGTTTCCCAGTCAATATCTGTGGGGGGCTTGCTATTCTTTTGGGGTTCTGCTCTGAGGCAAGATAGACTTTCCTGTTTCCATCTTTAGGGGTAGCTAGTTCTCCGGCCGTGTCGAGGTGTCCAGGGCATGGTTAGTTACATCCCACGGCTACTTCTAGTTGCGGTATTTAGTCAGGGACTGCGGTCAGTACAGTTGCCAACTACTTCTGTCAAGTCTGTTTATTTTACTCCTTGGTCATCGGATCATAACACATATATACTCGAGTATAAGCCGACCCAAGTATAAGCTGAGGGCCCTAATATTACCCCCAAAAACTAGGGAAACTTATTGACTCGAGTATAAGCCTAGGGTGAGAAATGCAGTCGCCTCCCAGCCTGGTATATAGCCCCTCATCGCTGGTATATAACCCCTTATCCTCGTATATAGCCCCTCATCACTGGTATATAGCCCTCCCATCACTGGTATATAGCACCAGTATATAGCGCCCCCATCACTGGTATATAGCACCCCATCACTGGTATATAGCACACCCATCAATGGTATATAGCCCTTATCAATAGTGTATAGCCCCCATCAAAGGTATATAGACCCCATTACTGGTATATAGCGCATCCATCACTGGTATATAGCCCCAATCACTGGTATATGGGCCCCGTCACTGGAATATATATATGGGCCCAATTACTGGTATATATATGGGCACCATCCCTGGTATATGGGCCCCATCACTAACATATGTCCCCCATCACTGGCATATGGCCCCCATCACTGGCATATGGGCCCCTTGACTGGCATATGTCCCCAATCACTGGGATATGTCCCCCATCACTGGCATATGTTGCCTATGACTGGGATATGCCCTCATCACTGGGATATGTCCCCCATTACTGGCATATGCCCTCCATCACTGGCATATGTCCCCCATCACTGGCATATGCCCTCCATTACTGGTATATGGGCCCCATCACTGGTATATATATATGGGCACCATCACTGGTATATATATGGGCTCCATCACTGGTATATGGGCCCCATCACTGGCATATGGCCCCCATGACTGGCATATAGCCGCCATCACTAGCATATGGGCCCCATCACTTTTATATAGGCCCCATGACTAGCATATGTCTCCCATCCCTGGCATATGTCCCCCATCACTGGCATATGTTCCCCATGACTGGCATATGCCTCCATCACTGGGATATGTCCCCCATCACTGGCATACATCCCCCATCACTGGCATATGGCCCCCATCACTGGCATATATCCCTCATCACTGGCATATGGCCCCCCTGCTGGCGTTCACAATAAAATAATAAAGATTGAACTGACCCTCTGACGTTTGTCTGCAGGCTCCGTGGCTTCCTCCACTCTTCCTGGTTGTCCTTGGCTTCTAATCATTTGACCACTGCATCAGCGATGACATTACTAATGCGCCGGTCACATGACTAGATATGCCGGGAGCAACCTGGAAGAGTGGAGGAAGCCATGGAGCCTACAGACAAGCGTCAGAGAGTGAGTTCAATTTTTATTATTTTATTGTGAGCACCAGCAGGGGGCTACATACTGTGATAGGGGGATTTACACTGAGTGTTTAATGTAATATACACCGCTGCCCCCGCTGGTGATGGAATGGGGATACAGTACATATTACATTAGACTAATGAGCGGGGTCACATTACCTCCCGCTATCACTGCAGCCTCCCCCGCCTCCTTCAGCACCCGGTTACTGCCCCCATCCCCCACTAACAGTTAACACTGACTTGAGTATAAGCCGAGGGGGGCACTTTTCAGCACAAAAATTGTGCTGGAAAACTCAGCTTATACTCGAGTATATATGGTACTTTTATATGTTTTTTCTCTTTTCTTCTCTTGAATAGCTGGAAGGAAGAAAGAGTGAAGAAGGGGATAGGGGAGATGTTGGAGGGAAAAGCAAAAATACATTGTCTTTTTTTTTTTACTTTTTCTTATACAATAGAGATTAAAAAGAAATCTCTGATCAGTTGTTGGTCAAGGGAAAATGTGATCTCCATATGTGGAGGTGGGAGGAATTTTTCCCCTCATATGGGGCTATTAGCATCTGTTTTATGGAGTCTTTACCCTTCTCTGGATGCCTACATTAGGTTATAGGCTGAGCTTGTTGGAACTCAGATTTTTTACTGTAATGGGAATCTATCTACAAGTTTTAATTATGTAATCATCAGATTAGGTAGAGGTCAGCTAGTCTGGCACAGCCCCTGCTGTAATTAGCAGCTCATTGTCTATAGACAATATAGAGTGTCTTTTGTTGGCAAGGGCAACTTTCTGAGCTCTGCTGTATGGCTAAATCTCAAAACACTGATTGTGTTAAAATCACTGAACCCAGGAAACTAAAGGCCCTGTTACACGGTATGAGATTGTGAACGATATCGCTCAGACGTCACGGGTTTGGAGTCGTTCATGCAACATCGTTACTACTTTGTTGCGTGTGACACCGAGATATGACTACGATAAATCATTGGATCGCTGATCGTGGATTTGAGAACATGTTCTCAAATCAGACGATCCACGATCAGCCAACCTCCTGCATCGTTGTGTGTGACACCGCGATAACGATGTTGTTAACGACCTCCTCTATTCACAACAGTGAACAAGTATTGTTCGCCAGGGCTGTGGAGTCGGAGTCGTGGAGTCGGAGTTAGTTTTGGTTGGAGTCGTAGTCGTAGTCAGTAGAAATGTACAGGTGTAAGTATAATGATCTTACTTTACAGGTTTGGGCTGCAAGGGGGGGCCCTGGATACTGATGGGGGGGGCCCTGTATACTGATGGTGGCGGGCGGTCTGTGTACTCGGCGTATATACTCGCGTATAAGCCGAGGGGGTACTTTTCAGCCCAATTTTTGGGCTGAAAAACTCGGCTTATACGCGAGTATATACGGTACTGAAAGCAGTGGAAGAGAAAGATTGCATCCAAACCAAGGAACCAGTGCTCAGCTCTTCCAGCCAAACAAAGGAGCAGAGAACTTTGCAGCCATCAGTTGCAAGATATTTTGACAGTGACAAAGTTACTGTGACAATGACAGTAGATACATTTAAAAAACAGATCATAGAGCTTGTTGTAAAGGATAGTGTGCCTATTTCATTATTTTCACGACCAGCTTTTATGTGTTTGAATGGAGAAATGGCCCGCAAGCTTGGTGTTTCTCTGAAGAGAGAGAGTATTAGAAAATTAGTAATCGAGGAAGCTTTTAAACAAAAGGAAGAACTTAAAAAAACTCTCAAGGGACGCTTTCTGTTTCTTAAAATGGATGCCTGCACACGTCACAGAGTGAACTATTTTGCCATCAATGTCCAATTTGTTTGTGACAAAAATGAAATAGTTACCAATACATTGGCAGTAAAAGACACCAAAGCTCATCACACCAGTGAGTTTCTCCAGGTCTTGGTGGAAAAGGTTCTGCAAGACTATGAACTTAAAAAAGAGCAAGTTCTTTCTGTCATAACTGACAATGCTTCAAATATGATAAGTACCATTAAGCTAATGAATGAGTGTAATGATGGTGACCAGCAGCTAGAAGAACATTCTGGGTCCACAGACACAGAAATGTTTGAAATAGAGGAACACAGTATTGTAATTGAGGAGCAAACTGAAGCTGCTTCAGATGATCAGCAACATGATAGTTTAGATGATCTTGTTGAAACTGTGTCAATACGTTCTTTCATTCATCACATGCGCTGTGTTGTGCATACGCTACAGCTGGCTATAAGAGACAGTCTGCAAGAAGGACATGCTGCTGCACTGATTGGAAAGGTGAGAAAATTGGCTACTGTTGCCAGAACCCATAAAGTTGACTCAATTTTGAAGAGACATGCTGGAAAAGGGGCAATTATTGATCAAGCCACACGATGGAGCAGTACTTACTTAATGATTCAGCGCTTGGTTGAACTGAAAACCTTTTTTGTAGACATGGCTAACCCTCAACTGACGCTAAATGAAAGTCAGTGGAATCAGGTGACTGAGCTGGAAAAATTGCTAGAGCACCCATTTACAGTGACTAAAAAATTACAAGCAGAGGACTTAACTCCAGGTATTTTCTTAAAGGAGTGGAAGAACCTGATGTTTCGCCTGTCCCAAAGAGCAGGGTTAATTGCAAGTGGCATTGCTACATCAATGAAACGGAGAGAGAAGCTACTATTACAAAATAACATTCTTTTGGCAGCTGTTTATGTAGACCCAATGCATCGGATTCTTCTAGATGATCAACAGCTAAGTAAAGGAAAAGAAGCTCTGTTTGAAATAGCAGTAAGGATGAAAGGGTTGCAGAACAGTCAGGAGGAACAAGAAGAATTTGGTCATCCTGCCACATCTTCACCCTCATCATCAACTGATGAAGAATTTAATTTCGAAAAGTATTTGGATCACAAGGACCGTGCAAAGCGTTCCCGCATAGAAGAAGAGTCATCCCAATCAAAGAACACAGCCAGTACATTTCAGCAGAATTTTTCATGTGCACTAAAAGAAATTGAGAAATTTGACCGTTCATCAAAAATAACAGTGCAACAAGCGATTCCTCTGTATCCTGACATTGTCAGAGATGTTGCCCGAGTGGTTACTGCGTTGCCACCAACCCAAGTTAGTGTAGAGAGGTTGTTCTCTGCTCTCAAAATAATTAGATCAGATTTGAGGGCATCCATGAAGGGGGATCTGACAGAGGCAATACTTTTTCTGAGGACAAATTTATAGATTTCTTCTTATTAACTGCATAACAGTGTTTATTGCATATTTACTTACAGTTTGGAAAAGTTTATAAAACTTATTTGCTATATTCTAATTGTATTCTAATAAATATAGTTTTTGCTCTAAGTGGTCTGATTACTTATATGATGGTGAGAAACTGAATAAGCACGATGGTAATGTTTTACAACAGTAAATTTATTGTTACGAAGTGGCCATTTATGAAGGAGTCGGAGTCGGAGCCGGAGTCAGAGTCGGAACCTGATAAAATCCAGGAGTCGGAGTCGGAGTTGCAACTGTGGCTTACCGACTCCACAGCCCTGTTGTTCGCTGTATCGTTGGTGCGACGTGCACGATATCTATACGTGTGACATCTCACCAACGATCTGTAAATGATGTCCTAACGACCGCGCGCCCATGAGATCGTTGGTGATATCCTTTCAACATTGAAGCGTGTAACGGTACCTTAAGTGATACATGATTGGATTCAGGGTCTCTACATACATCAAACTGCTCTCAGAAAAGGTAGCTAAACATGCTGACAGATGCCATTTAACAGCTATGAAAATATGAAAGACGTCATATGTACCGCAAAATGGTAGCTTTAAAAAAATACAACTCTTCATATACAACATGCAAGCCCTCATTTGACTACATCGACTGAAAAATAAAACAGCTAAGGCCGCCTTCACATAGCGGGTTTGATTCGATCCGAGTCTGTCCGTGTAAATCAGATAGCCCCGGACAGGATTTTGGCCCCATATTATACTATGGGGCCGGATAGAAGCTGGATGGCAGCTCTCTGCCATCCGATTTCTATCTGTCCGGGACAATCCAGGAGAATTCAGTATTCTCTCACGAACACAAAAATGTTTCTTGAAATGTTTTTGTGTCCGAGAGGAGAATATCTCCTCTAATTGCCTACTCCCGGACTGCCCCGGATTCGCCCGGATCCTCCCGGATCCGGGGTAATCCGGCGCTCCCTGTCATGGGTGCTATGGGGCCAGATTGCCCCGGTCAGGGAGGATCCGGGAACCGGACAAATGAGGCCGCACGCCGCTGTTGTTTCAGGACCGCGACTAGCTCCTTGCAAGCTGCGGTCCTGACTCATTAGCAGCGGCAGCTGCGTCCGGGTTCACATCGGACCGGAGGGCATATTAGTCCTCCGGTTCTGTGTGCTGATCCGATCTGGGGCTGTCAGGATCACCCTGACAGCCTCGGATAGGATCATACCCGCTATGTGAAGGCGGCCTTAGGCTTGTCTGTTGAAATGTATTGGGTCAAAACATGTGAAGCAGTAAAAAAGATATATGGAATTGAAATAAAACTTGATCCATAGGTCTGAACACTAGGAAATACTGAATTTAATAGGGAATTAAAAATTAAAAAGAGTGCATTTATTTTGCTTTGCTTGACAAGGAAAGTGATTATGATCAATTGGATTTAGACGAGTCCAGATAGGACAAACACATTAAACTAGAGGACTCTATAGCCAAAAAAGAAGTGTTTATAAACTCTATAAATAGGAAAGAGATTACATCTGTGAGAAAATAAAGAATATGCAGAAAAGGAATGCAATAACTATTTAGATAATAATCACAGAGGAGAAATAATAGGCATTATGGATTTTTATTCTCTCTCTTTTTTTGTAGACATAATATAAATGTAAGCATTATGGCATTAAAGCAAACCTATCAGGTCCCCTAAACCATCTAATCTAGCAGCAGGCTCATGTGTGGGACAAAATGAACTGCCTAACCATCTTGGCATGGATTTTGAGAATGGATTAACTTGAAAAAAAGACATTTATAACGCCCTATGCTAATTAGGGCTTTCATTAGTCGAGGGAGGGGGCATTATTTCCACTGACTAGTCTTCCCTCTTTTCATATTATCTCACCCCTATGGGCATGATGACATAATTTATAGGAGCTGTTGTCACCATCAGTTCTTGGAAATCGTGCATCTCTTGCCCGCAGCGTCACCGCGCTACTGTGTAGGGTGTACTGTGCATAGTTGAAAGTGCAGAAGACTCCTGATCATGCGTAGTGCGCCTCTGATGCCGGGACCCTTACACTCAACACAGAGCCGCAGTAAATGAGACACAAGTTTTCCATGAGCTAAAGGTGACATTGGTTCTTGGAAATCATGTCATCACGCCCACAGGGTTGTGATAACATGGAATGAGGGCAAACTAGTGTGGAGAAACAATGTCCCCTTGACTAGTCAAAGCCCTAATTAGCATAGGGAAAATGAGAATTATAAATGACTTTTTTTTCACATTAATCCTTTCCTCAGAATCCAGACAGTGATGGTTAGTACATAGCATGAGGTCTGGGGGAACAGCCACTCTCCTTGTGGAGAATATTCTGCATGCTCGCAGTGAGGAGACTTAAATCCGCAATGCTCCTCTGGGAAGTTGCATATGCAAATTGTCACTTCAATGTGGAAGTAGACAAACCCTAATACCTCCTAATTAAAATAGCTTTAAGTCTACTCACTGCCAGCTGGCAGAATACTCTCCACAAGGATAATAACTATTCCCCCAGACCTCGTCTTAGCCTCTCATGCAGCCAGATCAAAATTTCACACTGCACTGATGAAGGGCAATCACCCTAAATCATAGCATCTGAAGTGTGGGCCCTGATCTTGCACAAATTCTACGTCATATTAAAAAGGCTTGTTAAAGAGTCAATTATGACTTTTAGGATTGCTACCTTTATTAGTTGGCATTAGAGTTTGTCTACTACCTCACTCAAGTGACATTTTGCATATGCTGTTTCCCAGAGGAGCATTGCAGCTTTAAATCTTCTCACTGCTAGCTGGCATAATACTCTCCACAAGGAGAATAGCTGTTCCCCCAGTGCTATGTACTAAGTAATGGATGTTCTGATCATACAGGGACATGGTCTGATCATACCACATCTCCTGTGCTGAGATAATCTTATATATGTGTCCCTGCTATGTACTGTGTAATTGATTTATCTGACTGTACAGGGACATGGTCTGATCATACCACATCTCGTGTGCTGAGATAATCTTATATATGTGTCCCTGCTATGTACTGTGTAATGAATGTGTCTGACCGTACAGGGACATGGTCTGATCATACCACATCTCCTGGGCCGGGGAGGAAGCAAAAGAATGTACAGACATTACAGCAGGGGAACACAAATTATTTTTTCTTGAAGTATAACATTTTTTACAAAAAGGCAGGGAAATACTTTACCTCACAAAAAGAATTATATATGACCATATACTGTAATATCTGTATACTCTTCTACTTCCTCTCAAGCTAAGGAGATGTGGTATGATCAGAACATGTTCCTGTATGGTCAGATACATCCATTACACAGTACATAGCAGGGACACATATATAAGATGATCTCAGCACAAGAGACATGGTATGTGCAGACCATGTTCCTGTACAGTCAGACACATCCATTACATAGTACATAGCACGAGGTCTGTAACTGAGAACACTGTAAAATGTTCCTGTAAATGAGTCTACAGTAAATAGCTGCTGAGGAAAGAACAGATTGCACATGGATGTGATCTGAGAGAAATGTCGGACACTCGCACAGCAGTTGCCAAACAGACCAAAAACCGATGACACTCATCCGACTCTCCTGGATGAGAAACGGACCGATTTTAAGGCGGCGGGAGACAGTGTAGCATCATGTCCTCAGATCCGTGCTGTGCATAGACAGTGTACCACCATGTCCCCAGCTCCGTGCTGTGCACAGTGTACCACCATGTCCTCAGCTCCGTGCTGTGCACAATGTACCACCATGTCCTCAGCTCCGTGCTGTGCACAGTGTACCACCATGTCCACAGCTCCATGCTGTGCACAGTGTACCACCATGTCCCCAGCTCCGTGCTGTGCACAGACAGTGTACCACCATGTCCGCAGCTCCGTGCTGTGCACAGTGTACCACCATGTGCCCAGCTCCATTCTGTGCACAGTGTACCACCATGTCCCCAGCTCCGTGCTGTGCACAGTGTAACACCAAGTCCCCAGCTCCGTGCTGTGCACAGTGTAACACCATGTTCCCAGCTCCGTGCTGTGCACAGTGTAACACCATGTCCTCAGCTCCGTGCTGTGCACAGTGTACCACCATGTCCTCAGCTCCATGCTGTGCATAGTGTACCACCATGTCCACAGCTCCATACTGTGCACAGTGTACCACCATGTCCTCAGCTCCGTGCTGTGCACAGACAGTGTACCACCATGTCCCCAGCTCCTTGCTGTGCACAGTGTACCACCATGTCCCCAGCTCTGCTCTGTGCATAGTGTACCACCATGTCCCCAGCTCCGTGCTGTGCACAGTGTAACACCAAGTCCCCAGCTCCGTGCTGTGCACAGTGTAACACCATGTCCTCAGCTCCGTGCTGTGCACAGTGTACCACCATGTCCGCAGCTCCGTGCTGTGCACAGTGTACCACAATGTCCTCAGCTCCGTGCTGTGCACAGTGTACCACCATGTAATCAGCTCCGTGCTGTGCACAGTGTACCACCATGTCCTCAGCTCCGTGCTGTGCACAGTGTACCACCATGTCCACAGCTCCATGCTGTGCACAGTGTACCACCATGTCCTCAGCTCCGTGCTGTGCACAGACAGTGTACCACCATGTCCCTAGCTCCGCTCTGTGCACAGTGTACCACCATGTCCCCAGCTCCGTGCTGTGCACAGTGTAACACCAAGTCCCCAGCTCCGTGCTGTGCACAGTGTAACACCAAGTCCCCAGCTTCGTGCTGTGCACAGTGTAACACCATGTCCTCAGCTCCGTGCTGTGCACAGTGTACCACCATGTCCGCAGCTCCGTGCTGTGCACAGTGTACCACTATGTCCTCAGCTCCGTGCTGTGCACAGTGTACCACCATGTCCTCAGCTCCGTGCTGTGCACAGTGTACCACCATGTCCACAGCTCCATGCTGTTCACAGTGTACCACCATGTCCTCAGCTCCGTGCTGTGCACAGACAGTGTACCACCATGACCCCAGTTCCGTGCTGTGCACAGTATACCACCATGTCACCAGCTCCGTTCTGTGCACAGTGTACCACCATGTCCCCAGCTCCATGCTGTGCACAGTGTAACACCAAGTCCCCAGCTCCGTGCTGTGCACAGTGTAACACCATGTCCCCAGCTCTGTGCTGTGCACAGTGTAACACCATGTCCTCAGCTCCCTGCTGTGCACAGTGTAACACCATGTCCGCAGCTCCGTGCTGTGCACAGTGTACCACCATGTCCGCAGCTCCGTGCTATGCACAGTGTAACCACCATGTCCGCAGCTCAGTGCTGTGCACAGTGTACCACCATGTCCGCAGCTCCGTGCTGTGCTAGACAATGTACCACCATGTCCTATCTCCATCTGCACTGTGCACAGACAGTGTATGGTACACTGTCTGTGCACAGCACGGAGCTGAGGACATGGTGGTACACTGTGCACAGCACGGAGCTGGGGATATGGTGGTACACTGTGCACAGCACAGAGCTGAGGACATCCCAGAAGAGACAGACAAGCCACAGACGGGCGGCGGGACAACACTGAGCCCACCTGGAAGAACAACAACTCCCAGCACCCAACACACTGCCCAGAAATCATATAGGACAGGCAGGAGAACTACAATTCCCAGCATGCCACTCCCTGCCAACACAGGAAGGTGGCGGCAGCTGCATGGAGGCAGACACACGGTACAGCCGCCATTATCACCACAAACAGCGCCAGCCACAGCCCCAGTCCTCCTGCATCCCCGTTCTTCTCTCCTCTGTCCCTCCTGCTGCTCCTGTCCTCCAGCACCTCCATCCTCCTCTCCTCTGCCCCTCCTGCTGCTCCTCTATCCTCCTGCACCCCCATACTCCTCTCCTCTGTCCTCCAGCACCCCCATCCTCCTCTCCTCTGTCCTCCTGCACCCGGTCCTCCTCTCCTCTGTCCCTCCTTCTGCTCCTCTATCCTCCTGCTCCCTCATCCTCCTCTCCTCTGCCCCTCCTGTTGCTCCTCTATCCTCCTGCTCCCCCATCCTCCTCTCCTCTGTCTTCCTGCACCCCCGTCCTCCTCTCCTCTATCCTCCTGCACCCCTGTCCTCCTCTCCTCTGTCCTCCTGCACCCACGTCCTCCTCTCCTCTGTCCTCCTTCACCCCCGTCCTCCTCTCCTCTGTCCTCCCGCACTCCCGTCCTCCTCTCCTCTGTCCTCCCGCACCCCCGTCCTGCTCTCCTCTGTCCTCCCGCACCCCCATCCTGTTCTCCTCTGTCCTCCTGCACCCTCCTCCTGCTCTCCTCTATCCTTCTGCACCCCCATCCTGCTCTCCTCTGTCCCTCCTGCTGCTCCTCTTGCACCCCTGTCCTCCTCTTCCCTGTCCCTCCTGCTGCTCGGCTGTCCTCCTGCACCCCATCCTCCTCTCCTCTGTCCCTCCTGCTGCTCCTCTTGCACCCCCGTCCTCCTCTCCTTTGTCCCTCTGTCCTCCTGCACCCCTGTCCTCCTCTCCGCTGTCCCTCCTGCTGCTCCTCTGTCCTCCTGCACACCCGTCCTGCTCTCCTCTGTCCTCCTGCACCCCCGTCCTGCTCTCCTCTGTCCTCCTGCACCCCCGTCCTGCTCTCCACTGTCCTCCTGCACCCCCATCCTGCTCTCCACTGTCCCTCCTGCTGCTCCTCTTGCACCCCCATCCTCCTCTTCCCTGTCCCTCTTGCTGCTCGGCTGTCCTCCTGCACCCCGTCCTCTTCTCCTCTGTCCCTCCTGCTGCTCCTCTTGCACCCCCGTCCTCCTCTCCTTTGTCCCTCTGTCCTCCTGCACCCCTGTCCTCCTCTCTGCTGTCCCTCCTGCTGCTCCTCTGTCCTCCTGCACACCCGTCATGCTCTCCTCTGTCCTCCTGCACCCCCGTCCTGCTCTCCTCTGTCCTCCTGTACCCCCGTCCTGCTCTCCACTGTCCTCCTGCACCCCCATCCTGCTCTCCACTGTCCCTCCTGCTGCTCCTCTTGCACCCCCATCCTCCTCTTCCCTGTCCCTCTTGCTGCTCGGCTGTCCTCCTGCACCCTGTCCTCTTCTCCTCTGTCCCTCCTGCTGCTCCTCTTGCACCCCTGTCCTCCTCTCCTTTGTCCCTCTGTCCTCCTGCACCCCTGTCCTCCTCTCCGCTGTCCCTCCTGCTGCTCCTCTGTCCTCCTGCACACCCGTCCTGCTCTCCTCTGTCCTCCTGCACCCCCGTCCTGCTCTCCTCTGTCCTCCTGCACCCCCGTCCTGCTCTCCACTGTCCTCCTGCACCCCCATCCTGCTCTCCACTGTCCCTCCTGCTGCTCCTCTTGCACCCCCATCCTCCTCTTCCCTGTCCCTCTTGCTGCTCGGCTGTCCTCCTGCACCCCGTCCTCTTCTCCTCTGTCCCTCCTGCTGCTCCTCTTGCACCCCCGTCCTCCTCTCCTTTGTCCCTCTGTCCTCCTGCACCCCTGTCCTCCTCTCCGCTGTCCCTCCTGCTGCTCCTCTGTCCTCCTGCACCCCTGTCCTGTTGCTCCTCTGTCCTCCTGCACCCCCGTCCTACTCTCCTCTGTCCTCCTGCACCCCCGTCCTACTCTCCTCTGTCCTCCTGCACCCCCGTCCTAATCTCCTCTGTCCTCCTGCACCCCTGTCCTACTCTCCTCTGTCCTCCTGCACCCTCGTCCTCCTCTCCTCTGTCCACCTGCACCTCCGTCCTCCTCTCCTCTGTCCTTCTGCACCCCCATCCTCCTCTCCTCTGTCCTCCTGCACCCCTGTCCTGCTCTCCTCTGTCCTCCTGCACCCCCGTCCTGCTCTCCTCTGTCCTCCTGCACCACCATCCTGCTCTCCTCTGTCCTCCTGCACCCCCGTCCTACTCTCCTCTGTCCCTCCTGCTGCTCCTCTTGCACCCCTGTCCTCCTCTTGCTTGTCCCTCCTGCAGCTCCTCTGTCCTCCTGCATCCCTGTCCTCCTCTCCGCTGTCCCTCCTGCTACTCCTGTCCTTCTGCACCCCAGTCCTCATCTCCTCTGTCCCTCCTGCTGCTCCTCTTTCCTCTTCTTCTGTCCCCTTGCTTCTGTCCCCCTGTGCCTCTTCTTCTCGGTCCCCCTGCGCCTCTGTCCTCTTCTGGTCCCCCTGTTCCTCTGTCCCCTTCACAGTTTCCCCACACTTCTAGGGTCCTCACCTGGTGCTGGCTGCTGAAATTAGCCGGGCTCCCTCTGAGCACAGGGATGTGCAGCAGGAGCTCTGTCGCCAGCCGCACCATCATCCAGTGCCTCCGGCTGCTTCCCCGCTCTCTGGGTCTGGAGGGGGCGGCTGGGTGCCAGTACCGCTGCTGCCACCGCTACCGCCGCAGCACTTGGGAGCACGGGAGACAGGAGGGAACAGAGCGGGAACTTCAAGTTTCCCCTCCTTGGCGGGCCCCTCCTTCTCCTCGTCTCTTCCGGCCGTGTCTTCTGCCTGTGAGGTGGGCAGGCGGGGCGGCCATAATGATGACAGAAGGGGGGGTGTATGGGGGCGGGGCTTGCGACCCGGCCGGCCCGGAGCTGGACAAAAAAAAGAAAAAAAAAAAAAAACATGCCGAGGCGCCGCCCTAGGCACGTGCCTAGGTGTGCCTAATGGCAAATACGGCCCTGCCCTAGACCTCGTCTTAGGCTGGCTTCACACTGCAGTTTTTCACTGATCAGTGTCCATCAGTGTTTGGGTGTCAAAACCAGGAGATGACCGAGGAAAGGAACTTGCAGAGAAAAATTATAATTGAAAGAATGACACCTGTTATGAGTTTTGGAGACACTCCTGGTTTTGGCACCCAAACACTGATGGACACTGATCAGTGAAAAACTGCAGTGTGAAGCCAGCCTCAGCCTCTCGTTCAGCCAGATCAGAATTCCCACACACTGCACTGATGAGAGGCAAATCACCTGGAAATGCAGTGTCTGCAATTTGAGGTTCTGATCTGGCACAAATTCTAAGTCATATTAAAAAGGCTTGTTAAAGAGTCAATTATGACTTTTAGGATTGCTACCTTTATTAGGTGGCACTAGAGTTTGTCTACTTCCTCATTAAAGTGACATTTTGCATATGCAATTTCCCAGAGGAGCATTGCGACTTTAAGTCTCCTCAGATATCAATTAATATCCTAATTGATAGCATGCTAATACATCTACATGTATGTATCTCAGCATGTGGTGCTCATTGTTGATACTGAATAAATTAAGATGTTTTGACATTTTTGCTATCGTTTTTCCTTATTTCCATATCATTAACATGTTGAGGAGTGTATTAATGCTACTGTATATTCTACCCTAGTATACTAATTTAGTAGCGACCCCATCTACTTATATACACCTCAGGGAAATATGTTTTAATATTTTCAGATATTTAAATTGGGGTGCGTCTTATAGTACAAAATATACCGTATATACTCGAGTGTAAGCCGTCCCGAGTATAAGCCGAGGCCCCTAATTTTACCCTCCAAAACAAGCGAAACTTATTGACTCGAGTATAAGCCTAGGGGGGGAAATGAAGCAGACTCTAATCACGGAATACAGCCCCTCTCATCATGATAAATGGCCCCCCATTACTGTTATATAATCCCCATCACTGGTATATAGGATCTCCATCACTGGTATATAGGACCTCCATCACTGGTATACAGTTCCCCCCCATCAGAGGTTACAACCTCCATCAGTGGAATACAGCCCCCCATCAGTGGTATATACAGGCCCCCCATCAGTGGTATATACAGCCCCCCATCAGTGGTATATACAGCCCCCCATCAGTGGTTTATACAGGCCCCCCATCAGTGATATATACAGGCCCCCTCTGTGGTATATACAGGCCCCCCATCAGTGATATATACAGGCCCCCCATCAGTGATATATACAGGCCCCTCCTCAGTGGTATATACAGGCCCCCATCAGTGGTATATCCAGGCCCCCATCAGAGGTTACAGCTCCCATCAGTGGTATATACAGGCCCCTCCATCAGTGGTATATACAGGTCCCCCATCAGAGGTTACAGCCCCCCTCAGTGGTATATACAGGCCCCCATTAGTGGCATATACAGGCCCCCTTCAGTGGTATATACAGGCCCTCTTCAGTGGTATATACAGGCCCCCCATCAGTGATATATACAGGCCCCCATCAGTGGTATATATAGGCCCCCCATCAGAGGTTACAGCCCCCATCAGTGGTATATACAGGCCCCCCATCAGTGGTATATACAGGCCCCTCCATCAGTGGTATATACAGGCCCCCCATCAGAGGTTACAGTCCCCCTTCAGTGGTATATACAGGCCCCCCATCAGAGGTTACAGCCCCCATCAGTGGTATATACAGCCCCACCCCAGTGGTATATTCAGGCCCCCCATCAGTGATATATATACAGGCCCCCCTCAGTGGTATATACAGGCCCCCATCAGTGATATATACATGCCCCCTCAGTGATATATACAGGCCCCCCTCAGTGGTATATACAGGCCCCCCATCAGTGATATATACAGGCCCCCCATCAGTGATATATACAGGCCCCCATCAGTGGTATATATAGGTCCCCCATCAGACGTTACAGCCCCCATCAGTGGTATATACAGGCCCCCCATCAGTGGTATATACAGGCCCCCCATCAGAGCTTACATGCCCCTTCAGTGGTATATACAGGCCCCCCTATCAGAGGTTACAGCCCCCCTCAGTGGTGTATACAGCCCCACCTCAGTGGTATATACAGGCCCCCCATCAGTGATATATATACAGGCCCCCCTCAGTGGTATATACAGGCCCTCCATCAGTGATATATACATGCCCCCCATCAGTGATATATACAGGGCCCCCTCAGTGGTATATACAGGCCCCCCATCAGTGATATATACAGGCCCCCCATCAGTGATATATACAGGCCCCCATCAGTGGTATATAGGCCCCCCATCAGAGGTTACAGCCCCCATCAGTGGTATATACAGGCCCCCCCATCAGTGGTATATACAGGCCCCTCCATCAGTGGTATATACAGGCCCCCCATCAGAGCTTACATGCCCCTTCAGTGGTATATACAGGCCCCCCCATCAGAGGTTACAGCCCCCCTCAGTGGTGTATATACAGGCCCCCATTAGTGGTATATACAGGCCCCCTTCAGTGGTTTTTACAGGCCCCCCAGTGGTATATACAGGCCCCCTTCAGTGGTATATACAGGCCCCCTTCAGTGGTATATACAGGCCCCCTTCAGTGGTATATACAGGATCCCCCAGTGGTATATACAGGCTCCCCCAGTGGTATATACAGTACCCCCCAGTGGTATATACAGGCCCCCCATCAGAGGTTATAGCCCCCATCAGTGGTATATACAGCCCCACCTCAGTGGTATATACAGGCCCCCCATCAGTGATATATATACAGGCCCCCCTCAGTGGTATATACAGGCCCCCCATCAGTGATATATACAGGCCCCCCCGTCAGTGATATATACAGGCCCCCATCAGTGATATATACAGGCCCCCCATCAGTGATATATACAGGCCCCCATCAGTGGTATATATAGGTCCCCCATCAGAGGTTACAGCCCCCATCAGTGGTATATACAGGCCCCCCATCAGTGGTATATACAGGCCCCCCATCAGAGGTTACAGCCCCCCTCAGTGGTATATACAGACCCCCATTATTGGCATATACAGGCCCCCTTCAGTGGTATATACAGGCCCTCTTCAGTGGTATATACAGGCCCCCCATCAGTGATATATACAGGCCCCTCCATCAGTGATATATACAGGCCCCCCATCAGAGCTTACAGGCCCCCTCAGTGGTGTATATACAGGCCCCCATCAGAGGTTACAGCCCCCCTCAGTGGTGTATATACAGGCCCCCATTAGTGGTATATACAGGCCCCCTTCAGTGGTTTTTACAGGCCCCCCAGTGGTATATACAAGCCCCCTTCAGTGGTATATACAGGCCCCCTTCAGTGGTATATACAGGCTCCCCCAGTGGTATATACAGGCTCCCCCAGTGGTATATACAGGACCCCCCAGTGGTATATACAGGCCTCCCCAGTAGTATATACAGGCCCCCCCACCCAGGTGGTATATGCAGGCCCCCTTCAGTGGTATATACAGGCTCCCCCAGTGGTATATACAGGCCCCCCATTGGTATATACAGGCCCCCCCAGTTGTATATACAGGCCCCCAGTGGTATATACAGGCCCCCCAGTGGTATATACAGGCCCCCCATTGCTGCTGCACACCTGTAAAAGAATAGCTCATTCATACTTATCGTATCCCCCTCGATCTGTCACCGCGCGTCCATCCGGTCTTCTTCCTGTTTGTACCCGGCGTCATGTGACCGGCGCAGAAGCAATGACGTCATTGCTGCTGCGCCCGCCGGGTGCAAGCAGGAAGAAGACCGGATGGACGCGCAGTGACAGAGCGAGGGGGATACGATAAGTAAGAATAAGCTATTCTTTTACAGGTGTGCGGCAGCAAGGGGTGGCCTGTATATACCACTGGGGGGGGGCGCTGACATACTGCAGTGTAATATGCACCGCTCCCCCTGCCGCTGATGGACAGGGGGATGCAGTGCATATTGCATTGCACTAATGAGCGGGGGCACGTGACCGCCCTCTCCTATTACAGCCTCCCCCCACCTCCTCCAGCCTCCGGACGCCGCCCCCCCACACTGAGCCGTCACTGACTTGAGTATAGGCCGAGGGGGACACTTTTCAGCACAAATTTTGTGCTTAAAAACTCGGCTTATACTCGAGTATATACGGTACAGTATACTTCAATAAATGAAGAACATATTAACCACAAAAAAATACAGTTTTTGTGGTTAAGCACATACATAGATATACACACACCCTTGTAGTAAAACGTCTAAGCTACTGGAAACAAAAACACAATGGAACATTTTTAATTGCTACACTGAAGCACACTCCACAAGTTTTATCCATGTGACAATGACCATATGGTGAAATGCAATCATGTTAGGGCGCAAGCCACACAATGGCTTCTTTCAGTAAGTAGGTTAATGAATCCCTAGCCGGACCTCTTGCCAGTTATTTTTTTGATGAGTTTTACATTATTGGGTATTATGAACATAAACAGTGTATGGAGATCTGTACATGGTTATTAGATGAATTATTCCTTTGTACTTACAGAGAGCTGGTGAAATGAATTGAGTAACTACAATTAACCCCTTCACATCCGCACTGGTTGACCTCAGGAAGGGTCTAATTTTTTCTTGTTTTGGTCAGAATTCAAAACTTTTCTTTAAAATACAGTACTTTAATTTTACAGAGAAAAAAAGTATGAAATAGTAGGAAGAAAATATATCCCAACATTGTTTGACCCATTGGAGTTTGTAGAGTATTAAATATTTTTAGATTTTTACAGATTTTTACTGTTAGGCTACGTGCCCACATTGAGTATTTGGTTAAGTTTTTACCTTAGTGTTTTTAAGCCAAAACCAAGAGTGAGCAAAAGTTGTGAAATGGTGACATGTTTCTTTTATATTTTTTCCCCTTATTGTTCCCCTCCTGGTTTTGGCTACAAATGCTAAGGTAAAATACTGACCAAATACTCAGCATGTAAATGTGGCCTAAAGGCTATAAAAGAAATTTGGACTTGGTAGTTATACTGATATATGACTAGTAATAAACTATATTTAAAGTGCCTTGAAAAAGTATTTATTCTTTAACTTTTATATATTTTTTCACATTACATATTTCCAAATTTAAAGCATAACTGCCATTTACATTTTTATTTAATAATAATGTAGAGCAAGAGATTTTAACAAACTTTTCAAATATACTTTATAAGAGAATTCTGCTTCAAAACCATTCATAAACCTTTCATAAGGTGTCCCCACTAGACTGTATATGTTCATTATCAGTCAGATCCATCTTCAAGCTTCTCATTTAGAATAAGTGGCATGTAACTACATAAGGGTAAAGAGGGCATGGCCTCAACTGACTGCAGTTGAAGAGGTTACAATGTGTCAGATTACCTCAGGCTACAGCACACTGCTAAGTAATGTCAGCATGTCAGGATCACTACTTCTCTGCCCTTGGCGCAAGCTTCTGATCTATCATCTGTCTCCACACAGTTCAGTTATGATCTCTGTTAACCCATTCTGTGATGTCATATTGCACTGTTCCCTATCAGCTACTGGCCACACCCACACATTCAAAGAGTACAGAAAAATGGGAGAAAATAAGTCATATGGCACAAAAAAGCATGATCTTAGCTGCAATGTGACCCATCATTAGAATCCAGTGCAGTATTGTGTTTTTTTTTCAATGAAATGACATTTACACTTAAAGTATATTTTACTGGGAGTTTATGTGATATAGCAAAATAGCAAGTATTTGTGAAGTGTAAATTATACTTGGAGGAAAGGATATAAAATACTTCAAAATAGGGCATAGGTTCACCTTCCAACAGGACAATAGTGCTAAACATGCTGCCAGAGTTACAATGGATGGTTTAGAGGAACACGTATTCTTTTGTTTAAATGGCTCAAAGTCCAGACATAAATCCCATTGAGAGTCTGTGATAAGACTTGAAGATTGCTGTTCACAGATGCCTCCATCCAATCTCACTCAGATAGAGCTATTTTGCAAAAAGACTAGCAGCAGTCATTGCAGAGAAAGGTGGTCCTACAAGGTATCATAGTACAGAGCGCTGAATGCAAATGCAGGATAAGTGGGAAACTTAGCTGAGGCGCGCGGGGAGAGACTGGTGACCCTGTAGATAAGCTAAGTTTCCCACTTATCCTCCTATTCCCCTTTGGAGTATGTGTTATTGTATCACATTTTATTACTGTTGTATGGGCACATATGGCCAATTTCTGGGAGAATTAGAGGGAGTTAGACTCTGGACCATATCTCGGTACCAAGAGGATTCTTAGCTGTAGGGTCTAGGTCCTTTTTAACACTGGGACACCGATACAGTCTATACAGCCCGATAATACCACCCTTGTGATTGATATAAGGATGGGGAGAACCATCTTCTCTCTTATAGGGTGAGTGTAGGGTGAGTGTAGTATAAGTCTACGTGGAGTGGGGGCACCACATCGACAAAAGGGTGCCGACCACCGCGGTCAGGTAGGGACAGGAGGGAGGCAAAAACATATAGGGTTAGCCCTTCCTTCCTTCCTGTAATCTGTGCACCCAGCTTTTAACGGGTTCTTGATGTGTTTTCAGCATACGTGCTTAATAAAGGGTATCTTTTTAACAGGATTAATACTTATGATTTATATTTAACTCCATCCTGGGTCATCAAATTTATATGTATAATGACAACCAAAACCATCTAAATGACCCTGATCAAAAGTTCACATACCCTGGTAATTTTGGCCTGATAACATGCATAGAAGTTGACACACATTGGTTCGAATGGCTAATAAAGGTAACTGTTGTGAATTCATTGATGAAGAGTTCTGGTTTTGAGATCCCTCCTGAGGTTGTTGTTGGTGATACAGCTGGCTGTGTTTTGGAGAGTTCCTCAGCTGATCCTGATGATTGGCAGTCTGCTTCGGATTGGAGCATATAGGTGGTTCGAGCTGATCAATTTCTGCCAGTTGTAATTATTCCTGGGTGGGTCCACATATCTCCCTGGTTCCTTCCTGCTCTGCTGAATCCTTGCAAGCTAAGTGAATGGGTTTTTGTTATTTTGTGGCACACATGTTGTGTGCTTGAGGATCAGCTTAATACTTATTTTGCTCTGAGTTGTTGGTTGATATTTAGTTTGCATATTTGTTTACCGGCTCTCAGTTAGGGAGTTTTCTTCCTAGGTATGAATTGCTATTCACTGTTATATGCTGCTTCCAGTTCTGCTGGTGTTAGAATCTATTTATTTTAGTTTGATTCATAGACGTTCCTGGAGATATAGAGGGTGGCAAGTCTTAGTAGACTCAGGGTTATTTTTTGGTACTATCTGCTGTTGGAGGTTTTTGATAGTATTTTAATACTGACCGCAAAAGTATTCCATCCTGTCCTTACTATCTAGCTAGTGTGGCCTCTTTTGCTAAACTCTATTATCTGCCTGTGTGTAATTTTCCTCTCCTGTTTCCCAGTCAATATCCGTGGGGGGCTTTCTATTCTTTTGGGGTTCTGCTCTGAGGCAAGATAGACTTTCCTGTTTCCATCTTTACGGGTAGCTAGTTCTTTGGCCGTGTCGAGCTGTCCAGGGCATGGTTAGTTACATCCCACGGCTACTTCTAGTTGCGGTATTTAGTCAGGGACTGTGGTCAGTACAGTTGCCAACTACTTCTGTGAAGTCTGTTTATGTTACTCCTAGGTCATCGGATCATAACAGGTAATATCCTCACCTGTGACCTGTTTGCTTGTAATCATTGTGTGTGTAAAAGCTGAGTGAGTTTCTGGGATCCAGACAGACTCTTGCATTTTCATCCAGCCACTGATTTTTGTGGATTGTGAGTCATAAGGAAAGCAATGGTAAATGGATGGTAAATCTGCCGGGGTATGTGAACTTTTGAGCACACTTGTACTTGCTGCTTATTGACCAGTGTCACTTTATGTGGTAACAACTCTGGATTATGAGACTATTTTTTTTTTGTGACACATCTTACTTCGTGTTAGTGGTACCTTTGGGTAGATATTATTTGTGTTTTTTATGAAAAATCAGAAATTTTATGAAAATTTTAAAAAATTCACAATTTTTGAACTTTGAATTTTTATGCTCTTAAAGCAGATGGTCATACTACTAAAAATCATTAATATCTAACATTAGCAAAGATGTTGCAAATTCCAACACGTGACCCCAGTTTAAAAGCTGCACCTACAGTTGAAACCAGAAGTTTACATACACCATATAAAAAAGACACATACATGCTTCTCTCACTATCTGACATGAAATCAGAATAAACCTGCAGCATGAACTCACATAAACTTTCCCAAGGCCACCCAGCGCACAGCTCAGCTACATCTCTGGTAGAGGTTCTCTACCAGAGATGTAGCTTAGCTAAAGAAGAAAACCTGATTGGACTACGTTGGACGTAAGATTATTTTTTTTAATAAAGATGGAGTCTCTAAGTGTTGTTTTGTTTTTAAATTAAAAGATATAAAAAAATTTATATTAGGGATTGCATCTTTATTAACCCCTCAAGTGGAGGGTTTAATAAAGATGCAGTCCCTAAATGTGTTATTTTTTAAAATTTTTATGAATTTTACCTAAAAATGTCGACATGGGCTTTGCCGTATTTTTGTACGCCAGCCAGGTACAGCAGGCAGGAACGGGCTGCGCCCAACCCCCAGCTGCCTATTTGTTCCTGGCCGGATACAGCTGTATTATCAGCTGGCCCTAAGCCCAAAATTTATGGGGCCATGCCAATATTAGACATGACCACCATGAATTTCTATTAAAGTGCTAAAAAATAAAACACAACACAGAGAAAAAAGTTTTATTAGAAAAAAAAACAAAACAACACTTAGAGACTCCATCTTTATTAAGAAAATAATCTTCCATCCGACGTAGTCTAAATGGGAAGGAATTTCAGCTCTGCATCTCTCTGCATAGACACATGTCTATGAAGAGGGAGAGCAGGCTAAGAACTGACTGTGAGAGTAAGAGTTCACCCCAGGTCATAACTGGGGCTATGACTGCGAGTGAACTCTGCCTTCACAGCCACAACACTGCCGCGCGCCGGCGGAAACGGCCGAGCGCAGGGCTGAACAGTTAGTAAAGATGCAGTCCCTAATATAGTTTTTTTTTTATTTTTTAATGAAATTTTCAAATAAATTTTAATGTGGGCTTCACAGTATTTTTGCTTGCCAGCCAGGTACAGCAGGCAGGAATGGGCTGCCCCAACCCCCAACTGCCTATTTGTACCTGGCCGGATACAACAATATAGGGAAGCCCTTTTTTTTTATTATTTCATGAATTTCATGAAATAATAAAAAAAAAATATGTGGAGTTCGCACTATTTCTGTGTCCAGCCAGGTACAACTAGGCAGCTGGGGGTGTGAATCT
This sequence comes from Allobates femoralis, assembly GCA_033576535.1. Taxonomy (NCBI): domain Eukaryota; kingdom Metazoa; phylum Chordata; class Amphibia; order Anura; family Aromobatidae; genus Allobates; species Allobates femoralis. The sequence goes on from JARQOC010000004.1 coordinate 383,343,070, forward strand.
GCAGCGCAGGGAGGCCCAAGCTTTATGGACCCCCCACTGCGAATTGCAGTCCGCAGCCACCCCAGAAGATGGCGCGTTTATAGAAGCGCCATTTTCTGGCGCTGTACCCAACTCATCCAGGGCCCTGGTGCAGTGGCTCACTGGGTAATAAAGGGGTTAGGGCCAGCTTTGTATTATCAGCTGACCCTAACCCCAAAATTCATGTGGTCACGCCAATATTAGACATGACCACCATGAATTTCTATTAAAGTGTTAAAAAATAAACACAACACAGAGAAAAGTTTTATTAGAAAAAAAACAAAACAACACTTAGAGACTCCATCTTTATTAAAAAAATAATCTTCTGTTCGACATTGTCCAATCCAGTTTTTTTCTTTAGCTCAGCTCTATCTCTGGCAGAGAACTTCTACCAGAGATGTAGCTGAGCTGTGCGGCCGTGGGAAAGTTCATGTGAGTTTATGCTGTCAAGCATGAACTGACATGAACCCTGACAGCACCATGTGGCTACTTCAAATGAACAGCTGATCAGCATCAGCTGATACCTCAGCTGTTCATTTGAAATAACCGGCGGGAAAGCCGGCTGTGAGAAGACTTCACCTCCAGTTTTCCTGTGCGGTGCTGCGTTCTCAGCTCCTTGATGCCCCTTCCCCACTCTCCCGCCGCCTCTCCGCCTGATCCTAAGTTAGGACCGGGCGGGGAGTGCAGAGCCAGGGAGCGGGGAGCGCAGAACAGAATGGGAAAGCCAGCGGTGAAGTGTTCTCACCACCGGCTTCCCCGGAGGATCGGGCTGTATGATTGTTTAAAAGCCGGCAGCTTTTTACCTCCAGCTTTTAAACAATCATGCACCCATTTCAGGCTTTTCCTCAGCCCCCAGACCATTGTATAGGGTCCAGGAGGCATTACTCCCATTTCCCATTGACTTACTTTAGACTCACTACTGGTAACAAGTACTCGAGTATCGGGACCTAATCACTACGAGTATAGCGAGTCCGAATATTTCACTACTCGCTCATTCCTAAAAGTAGCTTAAGGATAGCAAAGTCAATGTTTTGAAGTCGCCATCACAAAGCCCTGATCCAATCCTATTGCAAATTTATGGGCAAAGCTGAAAAGTCAGGTGCGAGCAAGGTGACCTACAAACATGGCTCAGTTATACCAGTTTTGTCAGGAGGAATGGGCCTAAATTCCCACCAACTATTTTGAGAAGCTTGTGGAAGTTAAAGGAATAAAGTTTGTTTGGGATGCCAGTTGGGATGAACAGCCAGATGTGGCTGGCACTGCAAGGAATCCCTGGTACATAGATGATAGTGACAGTGCAAATGTTTAAACCTTCCCAACCAGGGATGGCTCCCAGGGTATTAATGAGGGTAATGGTAGTGAGTGTAGTGGAGGAAGGAAAAAATAGGGTTTTTTTTTATCGGCTTGTGGAGCGCTAAATGAATCACAAGCAAAGCAACAAATACAATCAGACCTTTATTGGCCCCTTGTGCTGCCACGATATGTTTCAATAGTACTTTACTGTCTTCCTCAGGTGATACCACCTGAGGAAGACAGTAGAGTACTGTTGAAACATGTTGTGGCAGCACAAGGGGCCACTAAAGGTCTGATTTTATTTGTTGCTCTGCTTGTGATTCATTCAGCGCTCCACAAGTCGATAAAAAAAAAAACTATTTTTTCCTGTATGCTATCACTACATCTGGGAGTTCGGCAGGAGCTGCTCTAGTGGATTACAACACCTAATAAGCTGAAGGATCTCTGGTCTCCGTGGCAACTGCCTGGTGGATTCAAGGACCTGCGGTGACGTAATTACAGCAGTACCGGTCACGTGACGCGAAACCCAGAAGCATCACGCTGAGGAGCCGCAGGACCGATACAGGAGGATGCCGAAACCCGGGCACCGCGACCAGAGGATATAAATTCAATAGGAGGCTTTATCAGGGTTGTGCGGGGCACACAACCTCCCAATGTGAGCGGCCTAGCAGCCCACCTCTAATTTTTATTCCTGGAAGGCCTTTTCACAGGAAGTGCTCTCTTGTCTCTTTTCTGTCTAGTGGAAGAAGGAGACACAGGGAACAGTCTTTGCTTTACCTTTCATTACAGCATATTTTGTAGCAGGTCCAGGGTAGTACAACCACCACCAGGCGTGTGGCTTGGCCAGTTTGATGAGAATTGTACTCTGCTCTGCTGGGTGAGTAATATGGCCTTCCTGTTGATTTCTCTTGTTTGTAGGTTTCCTGATGCCTTTAGCCCTTCAGTACTCCCTCTTAGTTCCTATGGCTCACCTCCTGCCAGGCTGGTAGTGTGGATCCTCTGGGTATCTGTGCTCCGAGCAGTTCCCTGATCCTTTATACTACTGTCACCCTGAAAAATTCCACTTGAGTGGATAGTGTCCATAAACCCACCAGCCTCCAGTTCTGCCACCAGTGTCGGTAAGCCTGAATGGCCTAGGGACTAGTACCCTGCTGCAGCTTGTCTCTTTGGAGAAGCTCCTGCTGCCTCCTACCTGGACCTCTCCTTCACCTACTCAGCCCAATTACACTCGGCTAACCCCTCCCCATCACCAGGGAGTGAGTCATATGCTTAAACCAGGCAAGTGCTTAGTCTCCTAATAAGGGATCTGGAAGTGTTTTTTTGCTTCAGATTTTCAGCAGGGGGAGCTCCGATTCTCCTTAGACATGCCATTGCTAATGATGTTAGGGCAATACCATTTGTGGCAACCAGACACAGGGGTGACACATATCAGTAAGCCAAAATCCTTCTGAGAAAGTGTCTTATGGACATATGATAACAAAATAGAGCTTATTGGTATAGCACATCATTCTACTGCTGCTGAAAATGGAATCAGGCCTACAAAGAAAAGATCATATTACCTACAGCATATATAGTGACGTTTGCATTCTACAGTGCCTTGTGAAAGTATTTGGCCCCCTTGAACTTTTCAACCTTTTGCCACATTTCAGGCTTCAAACATGAAGATATAAATTCTAATTTTTTTGGGAAGTATCAACAACAAGTGGGACCCAATCGTGAAGTCGAGCGAAATTTATTGGATACTAGCTGTACTACCCGGCTACGCCCGGATTAATAAATAACTGATGTTAGCTATAACAAAATAGAATTTGAATATGTCATATTAATGACCTGTAGGAAAATAGAAGCTGAGCTGTGATTGGTTGCTATAGGCAGCCTGAAAAATCTCCAGCCAACAGTAAACCCTCCCCCCGGCCGGGCAGTATATATTACCTCACACATACACATAATAGACAACTCATGTGACTGACATCTGCCTTAATTCCCTATATGGCACATGTGTTGCACATTGGCTGTTTTTAATCAGATGTTTATGTTTGGAAATTAAAGATAGCACACGTATGAGGCGAGTTGTGTGAGGTGATTTGTGCACATCTGTGTCTGTCAGTGTGGTGTGTGTCCCTGGGGTGTGTGTGTGTCCCTGTGGGGTGAGTGCATGTGTCCCTATAGGGTGGGTATGTGTGTGTGTCCCTGTGGGGGGGTCTGTGTGGTGTGTGTCTCTTTGTGGTCTGTGTCCTTGTGGGGTGAGTGCATGTGTCCCTATAGGGTGTGTATGTGTTTGTCTCTGTGGGGGGGTCTGTGTGGTGTGTGTCTCTGTGGGGTGAGTGCATGTGTCCCTGTAGGGTGTGTATGTGTGTGTGTCCCTGTGGGGGGGTATGTGTGGTGTGTGTGTCTCTGTGTTGTGTGTGTCTCTTTGTGGTGTGTGTGTCCCTGTGGGGTGAGTGCATGTGTCACTATAGGGTGTGTGTGTGTGTCCATGGGGTGTACGTGTGTCTCTGTGTTTTGTGTGTCTCTTTGTGGTGTGTGTGTGTTCGGGTCCGTGGTGAGAATCCAATGTTGGGGCTCCACCTTAGCGACTATACACTTGCTGTTACTCTTTGTGTGCGTGTGGTGTGTATACATGTCCCCGTGCGTGGTGAATATTCCATGTCAGGGACCCACCTTAGTGACTATATGCTGGTATATGCTGTTAGTCTTTGGCGCTGTCATTAAGCCCCTCTCATTCACAACTGTCAACTGGTAACTGTCACTTTTTCCCCATTATATAGATAGGGGCAAAATTGTTTGGTGAATTGGAAAGCTCGGGGTTAAAATTTCACCTCACAACATAGCCTATGATGCTGTCGGGGTCCAGACGTGTGACTGTGAAAATTTTGTGGCTGTAGCTGGCAGCTGTCGATTTTTCTCTCACACTTTTCATTTCACTTTTTCCCCATTATGTAGATAAGGGCAAAATTGTTTGGTGAACTGGAACGTGCAGGGTTAAAATTTCACCTCACAACATAGCCTATGACGCCCTCGGGGTCCAGACGTGTGACTGTGCAAAATTTTGTGGCTGTAGTTGCGACGATGTAGATGCCAATCCCGGATATACATACATACACACATACATACACAAATTCAGCTTTATATATTAGATTTTAAACTTTTCTAACAAATAATAAACTGAAAAGTGGGGCATGCAATATTATTTGGCCCCCTTGACTAATACTTTGTAGCGCCACCTTTTGCTGCGATTACAGCTGCAAGTCTCTTGGGGTATGTCTCTATCAGTTTAGCACATCGAGAGACTAAAATTCTTGCCCATTCTTCCTTGCAAAACGTCTCGAGCTCAGCGAGGTTGGATGGAGAGCGTTTGTGAACAGCAGTTTTCAGCTCTTTCCACAGATTCTCGATTGGATTCAGGTCTGGACTTTGACATGGCCATTCTAACACCTGGATACTTTTTTTTTTTAACCATTCCTTTGTAGATTTTGCTTTATGTTTGGAATCATTGTCTTGTTGGAAGATAAATCTCCGTCCCAGTCTCAGGTCTTTTGCAGACTCCATCAGGTTTTCTTCCAGAATGGTCCAGTATTTGGCTCCGTCCATCTTCACATCAATTTTAACCATCTTCCCTGTCCCTGCTGAAGAAAAGCAGGCCCAAACCATGATGCTGCCACCACCATGTTTGACAGTGGGGATGGTGTTTTGAGGGTGATGAGCTGTGTTGCTTTTACGTCAAACATATCGTTTTGCATTCTGGCCAAAAAGTTTGATTTTGGTTTCATCTGATCAGAGTACCTTATTCCAAATATTTGGTGTGTCTCCTATTTGGCTTGTGGCAAACTTCAAATGAGACTTTTTATGGATATCTTTGAGAAATGGCTTTCTTCTTGCCACTCTTCCATAAAGGCCAGTTTGTGCAGTGTACGACTGATTGTCCTATGGACAGACTCTTCCACCTCAGCTGTAGATCTCTGCAGTTCATCCAGAGTGATCATGGGCCTTTTGGCTGCATCTCTGATCTGTCTTGTCCTTGTTCGAGATGAAAGTTTAGAGGGACGGTTGAGTCTTGGTAGATTTGCAGTGGTCTGATACTCGTTCCATTTCAATATGATCATTTGCATAGTGCTCCTTGAGATGTTTAAAACTTGGGAAATGTTTTTGTATCCAAATCCGGCTTTAAACTTCACCACAACAGTATCTCGGACCTGCCTGGTGTGTTACCTTGGTCTTCATGATGCTCTCTGCACTTGAAACAGAACCCTGAGACTATCACAGAACACGTGCATGTATAGGAGACTTGATTACACACAGGTGGATTCTATTTATCATTATCAGTCATTTAGGACAACATTGGATCATTCAGAGATCCTCACTGAACTTCAGGAGTGAGTTTGCTGCACTGAAAGTAGAGTGGCCGAATAATATTGCACACTCCACTTTTCAGTTTTTTATTTGTTAAAAAAGTTTAAAATATCCAATAAATTTCATTCCACTTCACAATTGTGTCCCACTTCTTGTTGATTCTTCACAAAAAATGACAAGTAGACTATATTTTTATGCCGGAAGCCTGAAATGTGGCAAAAGGATGAAAGGTTCAAGGGGGCCAAATACTTTCACAACGCACTGTAGGTCATGATTCTTCCAGTAATAGAATGACCCCAACATACTTTAAGAAGCACACAGAAATTAATGGAAACAAAGCACTGGAGAGTTCTGAAGTTACCAGCAATAAGTCCAAATATAAATCCCATTGAACATGTGTGGAGAGATCAAATCGTTGGGAGAAGACACATTTCAAATATGAGAGACCTAGAGCAGTTTGTAAAAGAAGAGTGGTCCAAAACTCCATTTGAATTGAAAAAAGCTTGTTGATGGTTATGGGAAGCAATTAAATAAAGTTATTTATTCTAGAGGACATGCAACCAATTATTAAGTTGAGGGTACCAACAATTTTGTCTGGTCCATTTTTGGGATTTTGTGTGAAATTATATTCAATTTGCCCTTTTTTCTTGTGTTGTTTAAAAACACACAATAAACGTGTATAACAAAACGTGTAATAGCAATACATTTCTGGGAGAAATACAGTAACTTTCAGCCATGACTGTATGATGTAGTGCTTAGGAGCTGAGACTGCTTCATATTAGATGCTGTCTGTAATAGATAGCCAGGCAGCATTGAACTAGAGTAGTGATCCTAACTGACCTAAGGGTGGGAATGTCTGCTAGGATTAAATATCAGAAATTGTGAAAATCTTTAGTTTAAAATGACTGTGGCTAAAGTTTATGTAAAGTTATGGCTTGAACTGTATATTGCAATGCCATTATTTCAATGTCAAAGAAATTACAATTTTTTCTGTAAAAAGAATAACTATTTTATAGAACAATATTGAGCTTCTAAAAAGGTTGTCAACACTTAGACAACACTAATAGACATTACTAAAGTGTGATGAACACCCCACCTCGCAGCCCCACCCTGACATCTCCAATACGTCGGAGCCACTTGATATGGTCTCACCCCCAGGGCCGGTTTTAGACAAAATGGGGCCCTGGGCAAAAGTTAAAAGTGGGGCCCCAACTGCTAGTAAATTGCACCATCACACACAAACATTTAAGGTATATTTACAGGAGCCGATTTCAGACTTTTAAAGAGGACCTGTCACCCCCCTCCTGGAATTCAATCTAATAGCAGCACTGAATGCAGCATGTATGCTGCATTTAGGCAAGGGGTCCTCCATGTGTCTGCGTGGTTTGTACCCCTAAATATAACCTTTTGAAAACTCACAGTAAAAAGTCAAGAGGGCATTACCAGTACCAGCAGTCAGCTTGCTTCTCGGGGGCCATTCCCGCCCCCTGCGTCTCCGTTCCGCCCTCCTCTCTGGTCTCGCCGCCTCCTTGATGGTTTGTCATCCATCCTTGCCTGCACCTCCTTGTGCTACTTCACGCAGGCGCAGAGCGAGGTCTTTTCTCTGTATGTATCCTGCGCGCCTGTCCTGCCTCCCACCCTGACACCAGCACTTATCCTGTTTACAGCGGGTGATATGCTGCTGAGAACAATGGTCCTGATTCATTAAGACACGTGGTGTATAGCCAGTCTTAACCCATTATCTACCAGTGTCCTTTATTTGGGACGCCTAATCTTTTGCTTTTATAATTAGGTCCAATTTTTTATGTTGTGTTTCTAAAATTGAATGTTTTCAAAACAGGAAATCATGTCATTGTCATTTTTAATTGAATATTCTTCCACCCAGAGAGCTTTCATACACCAATTTTCGAAAAGGAAAATTGCTAATTTGGCAAGTAATGGGTTAATAAATGAAGTCACTGCAGTAATATTCACCCACTTTATTAATAGGTGCACACCACTTCATGAATTAGGAAATGTAAAACTTCTGTGAGCATCCAACACAAATGTGCACACGTATATACACAGATCATACACATTATTTAGAATAATATATATATATATATGTATATATATATATACTAGCTGGGTGCCCGATGCAGATGCATCGGGATTCTAGAAGAGCGAGTCTCTGACTCGCAATGGCCGCTTCGCGGCCAATGCTTCGCGCTGCTAAGGCGACTCGCCATGCCCGCTGCGCGGGCATAGCGAGTCGCCTTAGAACTGCTCGCAATGAGAGGCGTGGCCTGCTGCTTCATGTAAGTCACAACTACAGGAGCTCCTGTGCCTAATATTAAGCGACGGAGATTATAGCCTTTATGAAGGCTCATATCTCACTCTAAACTACTGGACCACATTATTCAACTTTTCAAGATCATTTTGGTCCAATTTGAACCGAGATCTAGGCTCCACACAGCTCCCTCACACTCATGAGAGGACTAGAGGCTCATCCTGGGCGCCATTTTGAGGAAAAACTTGTTACCTTTCTGCCCTGTAAGAGGCCTCTGAAGTCTCTGAAGAACCTAAAGACCCCACCAGAGAGAAACCCTAAGTAGGGGCATTCCTCACCCTATCTCTCACCCTATTCTACCCACCGCTGGAAGCATTGAAGAACTGATACACCCTTTATGTGGTGAAGCTGATCCCCCCCTCAGTCACAGCCTTTACTCTCCCTAGAACTGGAGCACTCATTCTACATACAGTGCTGCTGGCAGGGAGACCCGCTGGAAAAAAGCCAATGAGAGGAAGGTCATCCTCCAACCTCCAGTGGTAGTGCCAGCCTTATATTCAGCTGTTCAACACTGGCAATAGTTCCTTCTCCCTCGTCCATTTTACAACCTTGTCGGCGGAGGGATACCTGCATCTCCACTTAACTCTGTAGCCTGTCAGCTCCTAAAGTTCAGAAGGAGAAGCTGATCAAGTGAGATCATAAAGAGAGATCTTCCCTCTCCTATTACTGAGGAGAACAGTCTTTTAAACTAACTGCTGGAGGTAGAAAGACCCTCATTATCATTATACAGCAGCCTCAGCGGCGGAGGGATATCTTACTCTGTCATCAACTACTTCAGTAGACTAGCTGACGTCACCATGACAACCAGTGCTGGATCCTGCAACTGAGCATTACCAAAGAATAGACACTCAGTAAAGAATAGATCTTCAAGCAAGTGGGGCTTGTGAGTCTCCCACGAGCCCAAGCTGCGCAGACAGAAGACAGAAGATCATCTATATTTGATTCTCTTCCCTTTTCCTTTCCTCATTTTCTTTTTCTATTTCTTTCCTTTTTTACCTTCATCTCAATTTACTTTATTCTAGCTAATTCTAACTCTATCTTGTCCTATTTTCTTCTATCATTTTACCACCAACAGCTCTACCTGCCTCAGGTTTTATGATTGCTATTGCTATTATATTTTATATTGCTATTACTTACTAAAGTTTCATCTCTGATTAAGCTACACCTACTATACATTGTAATTAGCCAACTAATCTTACAGTTAGCCATTTTATTGGCCCTTGTGGGATACTGAACTTAACTACTTTAGACAGAAAGAAAAAACAAACAAAAAACCCTTTTCTGCTTTTATATATTCCTATTAAGTAGCAGAGCTATATAATTATAAGGATTTTACAATCCCCTGTAAGACCTATTGTCTGATACTATTTGTTATAATTTCCTTATCCTTATCCTCCACTATCATCCCATCGGTGGAAACTATATATAAATTCTGTTTACTTTTACTTATTGTGCATAATTTCATTGGATTACACCTGAGTCACACTAGCTTTACTTTATTACAATCTGAAAGACTCACGCACTAATCCTCTAGTTTAAACTATCTACTGAATCAGCCTAACTACCTGCTTGATACAGTAGACTACGGACATAGCACTGCGATCACTCTAACCTACTAAAAAAGTTTCTTGTCAATGAAAGTTCCTTCATTTGAAAAGGATTTAATGTAATTACTATTGTTTTGCATTTGACTGCTGTCACCTTATATGATGCTCTGGTGATCCCAAACTTTTCGCACTCTCCTTCTCTTTTCTCTACTTACATACTATCTGAGTCTAGACTGTTACTTAGATTTGATCTTCCTTAAATCTTCTCCTCCCCCAAACCTCCATTCCATTAATATTTATAAGTTTAACTTAATTGATTCAAGTACACTATATATTCTCACTAACCCTAAAGCTAATAATCCTAGATATAATTTATTAAGTGACGAAATGCCTTCCAAGCCAAAACTATCTACAAGCTCCAGCACTACAGATATGATAATGAATCCCCTTAAGATCTCTCCCACGAGCAAAATCCCCACCCCCAAACAAATCAACACATACGCTAAGTTAGGGAAAGATAAAATCAATTTTGACCATAACTTGAAGGATTGGAGTTCCCCCATGGAAGATATGTCGTTCCATAAAACTCCTTCTGCAAGCACAAAAAGGAAGGAGATGGAGACTCCCTCCAAATCTAGCTCTGGCTTCTCCCCCTCAGACCACCCAGAAGTTGACCAAGAACCACACCTCCAGAGCCCAGCAAGACAAAAGCTCAAGAAAAACTTACCCGACTTGGAACCACTTCTAAATTTTGACGCAGGACAACCTCTAAATAAAGATTTTTTCCTAAAACTTTTTACTGCCTTTAATCATTCACTAAAAGAAGAAATGATGGAGCAATTTGATGAGGTCAAGTCTTAAAAATGTCCTCAATAGTTTCTCGAGTAGAAGAAAATGAAAAATTGCTGACTGACCTTAAACTAGACAACAAAACTACTAAGAGTGAACAAACCAAGATGAAAGAGGAAATTAAGGTCCTGAAAGACAAACTTATTGACAGAGAAGACAGGGACAGAAGACTTAACCTCAAATTTAGAGGCATACCAGAGAGCGTTAAAAACTACGAGCTAATCGACTATGTCAAAAACCTAACTAAAAAGACTATTCCCTCAAAAACCGAAATTGAATATTCAATTGAAAGAGCCCACAGGCTTCCCAAACCTTCGCACTTGGCAGACGATATTCCCAGGGATGTAATCGCCAAATATTCCTTTTTCCAGACTAAAGATCTGATCAATGTTTTTTTGAGGAAAAACAGAACCTTACCGCCGCCCTTTGACAAGATAAAAGTCTTCTCAGATGTATCTAAGGAAACCATGACTAGACGGAGAATTCTAAAACCAATTACAGAGACTCTGAGAGCCAGAAAAATTCTGTACAGATGGGGCCGTCCTACTCCAAGTGTAATCTTCTCCTTCAACCACAAAACCTTCAACATTGAGGACGTTAATATTGGTCTCAAGACTCTCAAAGATCTACATCTTGATGGAGCGGGATGAGCACCTACTTTGATGTCAACTAACTCGGTCAGCTCTAGGCACCTTGGCCATAACATTAGCCCAAAGGAAGTTAAATACCGGTTCTCTTGAACCCTTCCTCTTTATAGGTATATTTGTTAACATCATTTAAATTAAAAATTTCTTTAGATTTAAATCTCTAAAACTTATAATTTACTAGTTGAATTTGTAATTTTAGTTTTTTTTTCTGATCCCCTCTCCATCCCTCTCTAAACTTTAACCTTTCAAACCTCAACCTCCCTCATTCTCCTATTACGATTAGCTACATAGCCAGAACATGACCCTTAAATTTATGTCAATTAATACAAACGGTCTAAACTCTCCTCAAAAAAGATTCTTTGTTTGGAAAGACTTGAAGAAATATCATATAGATGTGGCCGGTTTACAGGAAACTAGGTTTTCTTCGGAAAATTCCCCTAAATTTATCAATTCTAAGTTCCCCCATACTTACTTTTCTTCAAACAAAAAGAAAAAATCAGGTGTAGCCATTCTTATTAAAGACTCAGTTAAATTTGAAGAGTTAGAGGTCACAACAGATGATGAAGGTAGATTCATTATTCTTGTTTGCAAGTTGAATGAAGTTACCTACACTCTAGTAAACCTTTATGCTCCTAATAATGGTCAAATTTCGTTCCTTAAAAAATTAATTAAAAAGGTGAGAGAAACCCAAAGAGGTACCCTTTTCTTTTTTGGTGATTTTAATGCCGTTCCTAATATCAACTTAGACTCATCAAACAAGCACAGAAATATAAATACCCAACTCAACCCCCTCTTTGACAGGGAGGAGTTGTATGACGCTTTTAGATGTATTAACTCATCCTCAGTAGAATTCACACATTTCTCTAATGTACATAAAACTTTTGCCCGTATTGACCTAATTATCACTAACATAAATTCACTTCGTAGTATTAAATCTGTATCTATCCTCCCTAGAACCTGGTCTGACCATTCCCCAGTAATTTTCGAAACGTTGGGCGGGTTTCCCACTAAAAATCAGGGAATATGGAGGGCCAACTCTTTCCTCTTCAACCACCCTCAATTCAACTCGGATTAGGAATGAGTTGAAATTCTACTTCAAAGAAAATGATCTAGAAGAGACCCCTATCACAGCTATTTGGATGGCCCACAAAGCAGTAACTAGAGGCCTTCTTATCAAGTTTAACTCAACACTTAAGAAATCCCTCTTAAAAGACACAGAAACTATAGTTAAAAAAATTAAAGAACTGGAGGTAATTGCTGCAAACTCCCCTAATGAAACAATTTTTCAGAAACTACTCGCCCTAAGGATAGAACTCAAATCATTATTAATTTCTGATTTTGACAAGCTCTCGCGGATAAGCAAATCAAATTATTACAGCTGTACAAATAAACCCTCTAAACTCTTTGCGAGAATGATAAAAATCCGCAGGACTAGAACTAACATTACCCAAGTCAAGAATAAACATAACATCCTTCAGAAACTCCCACAAGCAATTTCAAATACTTTTGCTGATTTCTATAAATCTCTCTATAATCTCAAGGAAACTCCTACGGAGCCCTCTCCAACTCTTCCCAGTATCTCGTCATTCCTTGACTCAATTGAACTCCCGTCTCTTTCTAAGCAAGACATAGAATTCCTAAATTCCCCCTTCACGGAATCAGAAGTTTTAGACACAATCCACTCTCTTAAGAAATGCAAATCTCCTGGCCCGGATGGATTTCAGAACGAATATTATACTGCTTTCCAAGAAATTCTATCTCCTTACATTACAAAATTAATAAATTTTACAACTTCTAATAATGCATTCTTTCCAACAGAAATGCTACAAGCCACCATTACTGTCTTATCTAAAAACAAGGGAGACTCAGAGAATGTCTCTAACTATAGGCCCATCTCACTTTTAAATACAGACCTCAAAATTATCACTAAAACCATTAATACAAGAATTCAGAAAGTTATTCCGAAACTAATACACAGCGACCAGGTGGGATTTATTCAGAACAGAGGGACAACTGACGCCACCCGAAGAATCCTAAATCTTATGTCCTATATAGAAAAAAACTCCATCCCAACAATTATGGTCTCTGTCGATGCTGAGAAAGCATTTGACAGAGTCCATTGGAATTTTCTTTTTGAAACCCTAAAAAAATTTGGTTTTAGAGGCAGTATACTTAATATACTCCAAGCACTATATTCTTACCCCACTGCAAAAGTTCTAACTAATAATGTCCTCTCTAAGGAATTCCCTTTATCTAACGGCACGAGACAAGGCTGTCCACTGTCTCCTTCCCTGTTCGACCTCTTCATTGAACCGCTGGCTGAAAAGATCCGTATGAACCTACTTATCAAAGGGATACATACAAATTTTAAAGAATATAAAATCAGTCTCTTCGCCGACGACATAATCCTTACTCTTACAGATCCTCTTAATTCATTTCGCAATCTCCTAGCCACAATTGAGGAGTTTTCTAGGGTTTCTCTCTATAAGATCAATCTTACTAAAACCCAAGTTCTCCACATGAACTTAGATTCAGAACTAATAAAAGCTCTTAAGTTCGAACACAACCTTTCCTGGGACAAAGTAGAGTTAGATTACCTGGGCATTAAAGTAACTAAACAAATTTCCAATATGGCAAACATTAACTTCTCTGAAATTTTTAAAACTATCCAAGCGGACCTTCTTCATATTTCCAAAATTGACGTATCCTGGATCGGTAAAGTTGAAGCATACAAAATGTTCGTAATCCCTAAGTTACTTTATGTCTTCCGCTCCATACCTTTACCCCCCAAACAGTCATGGTTTAAAAAACTACAAACCCAATTAATGAATTTTATCTGGGGTCATAAAAAACCTAGAGTGGCGAGGACTATACTTGAGAAAAGTAAATCAAACGGTGGTCTGGCAATTCCCAACTTGTCGGCATATTATAACGCTTCAGTAATAAAACTTAGTCAGACATGGTGGAACCAAGATTCTAGACCTAGTTGGCTTTCTTTGGAGGAAACCAAATTTTCCAGAAATAGACTTACTCTTCTGTTGCTCTCATACTTATGTGATTCATCTAAGCGACTTCCTAAAGAGCATACAGTCAAAGCAACAATTCAATCCTGGAGGCGCCTTTTGGCAAAAAACCATAACCCTCTGTCGACTACTACTCCCAACTGGATCCCCATAGAAATAATGGAATTCCTTTCTCCGGGCCTGAAAATTGACTCTTGGAAAACTGCTGGAATTAATTATATCTCGGACATAATTAATAATGAAAAAAAACTTATCCCTTTTGATGAACTGAGTTCAATCTTTAACCTGAAGGAGCTGGAAGTTAAAATTTGGGACAAAATCAACAATCTTTATAACAAACACAAAATTAATTTCTTTCTCCCCCTAAATGTCACCCAAATGTTCAAACACTCAAATAACTTTACCTTTTGGAAGACTAATAATATATACAAGGAAATCAATGCTGATGTAGCACTAACTAAATCCACCAATATAGTAGCATGGGAAAGGGAATTAAAATCTTGTATTCCCACAGACTGTCTAAGTAAAACTCTCACAACTTTACATTCCTACATATCCTGCTCTTCTCTTATTGAATCTCACTACAAGATTCTTCTTCGTTGGTATTATACACCTGTCAGACTTCACCAGATCAAGGAGGATTTTTCTCCTTTGTGCTGGCGGAATTGCCACAAAGAAGGGAATATTTCCCATGTCTTTTGGGACTGTGAAGCCCTTAAATTATACTGGGGTGAAATACAAATATTAATCAATGAGATCACTAATAGTGACATTATTTTAACTCCAGAACTTACACTTCTCCTAATTGGCATTAATTCTATCCCAAGTGACTTTAGACCCCTTATTGCACATATCTTATTAGCTGCAAAAAATCTTATAGCAACAAAATGGAGAGACCCCGAGCCACCGCTGTTTAAAGTATTACTTGAAAAAATCGCTACTCATAACTCCTATGAACTCTCATTTGCTTTGAGAAATAAACTTTACAGAAAATATGAGAGTAAATGGAGGTTGTGGAATTGTTATTTTCCCATTAATCATTCAACTATCCCTTCACATATTTCCATTTCTGGCTATACAAAACCTCAATGCTTGGAGAACTAGATCTTCTTCCCTTACCCCCTCTGTTCATACCCTTTTTCTCTCTTTCCCCTCTTCCCCTTTTCTTCTCTAATTTTAGCGTTATTTTTGCTATAATTTCATGATTCTTGTGTGACTCAATTAACTTGACCCTTTTTATGGTAATTTATCTCTATTTGATTTTTACATATTTTTCAATACTTGTTTTGTACTCTTTGCTAATTTACATCTAGATTATTACAATGCTTGTTTTTATTATGTTTGTATACTGTATCTTAAAGGGTAAGCTTATGCCCTCATGAGTATTGTGTTATCTGTTATGTTATTCAAAATTAATAAAATACTTTGAACAAGAACTGCTCGCAATGGCCGCTGCGCGGCCAATGCTTCGGTCGTATCCACATGACCACGCTGACTCGCAGCGCGAGCGGTCTCAGAAGGGGCAAAAAACCCATTCGTGATTATATAATAGATACACAGTATATGTGTATTCGTATTGTATTCTATATAATGTGTGTGATCTGTGCACATACATGTGTGTGTCTATTTATGTTGGATGATCACGGGACTTGGATGGATCAGGTTCTGCACAGCTATGAACAGGACTATGGACGGATCAGGCTCTGCACAGCGCAGATCAGGACTATGGATAGATCAGGATCTGCACAGCGCAGAGCAGGAGTATGGAGGGATCAGGATCTGCACAGTGCAGAGCAGGACTATGGACGGATCAGGCTCTGCACAGTGCAGAGCAGGACTACGGACTGATCAGGAGCTGCTCAGCGCAGAACAGGACTATGGATGGATCAGGATCTGCACAGCGCAGAACAGGACTATGGACGGATCAGGCTCTGCACAGCGCAGAGCAGCACTACGGACTGATCAGGAGCTGCTCAGCGCAGAATAGGACTATGGACGGATCAGGATCTGCACAGCACAGAGCAGGACTATGGATGGATCAGGCTCTGCACAGCGCAGAACAGGACTATGGATGGGATCAGGATCTGCACAGCACAGAGCAGGACTATGGATGGATCAGGCTCTGCACAGCGCAGAACAGGACTATGGATGGGATCAGGATCTGCACAGCGCAGAGCAGGACTATGGACGGATCAGGCTCTGCACAGTGCAGTACAGGACTATGGATAGATCAGGCTCTGCACAGCGCAGAAAAGGACTATGGACGGATCAGGCTCACCATCTGTGGACATATGACACTTTCCTTAGTCACCACTACTGCCAACATGCTCATTAGAGAAATACTTAAAAAAAAAGATTGTTACATAGTTTTCTGCAGAGAGGCTGTGAGTCTTTCTATGGGGCCACAGGTGTCTCCTAGGCTGTCCTGCTGCAACTCCTGCAGCTCCAGGGCACAGAGTAACACTATCATCTCCTGACAGCCATTCACAGATATGCTTATAAAGTGAAGTCTGTAATTGGCTGAAAGGAGATGAGGCACACATGTCCCTGTGTGCAGTGATATGGCTGGAGCAGGGGGCCACTGCACAGCACAGCCCCCCCCCCTTATAGTTGCTATGAGAGGGTTAATTATCCTGCTCCCTCTCCCTCCCAGCCCCCTCCCTTTTCTCATACCCTCCGTGGATCTTCAGCATGGCACAGTCAGGCAGCAGAGCGACTCACACTGTGAGCTGTCAGTGACTCCTGGCCCCCTCCCCTCTGCACTATGTAGACACGACCAGCGGCAGCAGCAGCAGTAACTGGTGAGGAAAGGGACCCGTTCAGGATAATCATCATGCAGCACATTGTCCCCAGCATTGTCCTGTCAGCGCTGACTCTGCCGCCGGTTCTTCACTTTCACTAGTTATTTGGGGTCCCCTGCCACTCTGGCCCCCAGTGCAGCTGCACCTGCAATATGACTACCCCTGGATGGGGCCCTCAGAGGGTGGGGGCCCTAGGCAAATGCCCAGTCTGCCCCCCCCTAATGCTGGCCCTGCTCACCCCAGCAGTACGTAAAGTCAACTTGGCACTGTTTTACACTGAAACCCCCTGTCCGCTCGGGCAAAGGGATGCATGGGGAGTGAGAGAGTGATATGTGGAGCCCCACATGGTCAGGTGTCACATCGGAGAATTGCACTCATAAAAGTGGTGTAATCTTCCCCAACTGCAGGTGGATGCTGGGCTGGTGGGTGGGACCCATTCCTGCACTCCCACACTAGAGTAGAGGTGGGAGGTTACTCCTGGGAGGGAGATATAGTCACCTCTAGAGGGAGTCAAAGAGGAGTTAGGAGAGTTAGTGAGGAGTCCAGGAGGAGTGTGGAGCGAGTCGGGAGGTCTAACAAGACAGCTCCAGGCTGATCCTGAGGAAAGATGAAAGGGGATCCTGAGAGAGGGTGCCTGACACGTGAGTCTGGGCCCGAGAGAGAAAGAGGGAACCCCAGCATGCTGCGACCATACTCCAGGGAATTCCTGAGTCCACCACGGTACGCCGGACCCGAGGATATGGCCAGAGTCCACCTCTGAAGTCATCAACCTGCTGCTGCGGTCTGTTCACCGACTGTGGCACCCTGCCAGATGGAGCGGTCTGCCTGCTTCTTCACTTCGAGGGAGGGGAGCCCCAAGACTACCTTCAAAGAGTAAATGGGTATAGATTCATCCTAGGCGGGGAAGAAAGGACACGGGTTCGTCAACTAAGGCATACCACGGGTACCACCATACCACTTGGCATCCACTTGCAGCCACCCATAGAGCTACCTGTTTCTTAAACAACTTTTGATGAACTGTGGACTTGTATGCTGATGACTGTTTACAGTAAAGTACCCGGGAGAGTGACTTTGCCTCCGTGTCTTGGTGCCATTTATCATCGACCTCTTTGCTTACAGCAACGCTGCCCTGGAGGCCCAGCTCCACCTGTAGGGAGCTTTGCCATCCTTGCCACAATACCATCGCCCTCCAGAGGACTGTGGCGGCGCTGGTGACCCATCACCGGGTACTACAGGTGGCGTCACATGACAATAACTCTTTTCCTTGTACATAACCCCTGTATTGAAGTGTCACCCAGGGCACGGGCTCAGGCACCTCCACCTGTGACATCCCTGCGAACCCCTCCGAGCCTGATACCCGAGTACCCCAGGGCCTGGAGCTCGACATATATATCTGACGCTCATGAACAGGATCTCGTGGCCGGTGTTACGGGGTACTGTGTGCCTTGGATTTTTGAATTGTATTGAAAAGAACTTTTCCCGCCTTTGCTTGGCGCCAAAAATGGGTTCCTGCCATCGCTGCAGGAGGACCCAAGATGGCGCCATAGCGATGTACTGGACACCATGTGTAGGCCCGGGGGTGTGCCTCAGCCCCTAGAAGAAGGAGGGTCAAGACGGAGGTGCAAAAAAGTGTGGCCGCCCCGATTGCAATCAATCAGGGGGGCGGCCCACAGTAAGTGCTCCGGGAGTGGCTGCCACTAAAGATACAAACCGGAAGAGAAGGACAGAATGAGCAAGGATCCTTTGTACCCGGCTGCATGGTGGCACCCCATTGGAGAGACATCGTGCACAAGGTCGAAGAATAGGCCAGAGCCGCACAAGAAGACCCAGCAGTGGCGTCCCTCTTAACACTAGAGGGGATGCTAACTATGGAGAGACGCTTTCGGACGGCTCCGCCAAGACATGGAGGAAGCCCTGTAGTGGGTGTGCCGGCGGTGGAGCGTGGAGAGGGCCTGTGAACTAAGGATAATGAGAGAAGGCCAAGAAGCGCGAGAGGCAGCGGTAGCAGTACAAGCAGTCGTGGAATACCAAGCCTCCTTACCACCCGTCCCGCCACCCGTCCAGACCCGGGACGCAGGTACCCAGACCAGAGCCCCTGTAGAATCACCATTCCGTACCCGCGGCTGTCTCCGGATAGAGCCAGTGCGGCCGTCCCCAGCAGAACCGGACATGATCGTGGCGGCTGAAGAGGTGGGAGGTGAGACAGACTTTGAGGAGCTGGAGAACGTAGAAGGAGCCTCAGGAGGAAGTACCCCGGAGGCTGCCTGGTGGTCCGCATGGCAGCAGCAGGGTACCTCCATCATTGTGAGTACAGCAGAGACCAGAGCGTCGCCCAGAGTCCCAACTGGCAACTCACCACCACCAGAATACCAGTCATCCCTGAACCAATGAGACCAACAAGCTAGACAGAAAAGAAGAGAAGAATGGTTCCAGAAAGAACAGGCTACCCGGTGACTTCGAGATGAAGCAAGAGCACAGCCCCCGCTTCCATTGAAGTTGCGCCGCCAAGGAACTGTTGTTTCCGTTTACCATGATGAAGGATGGGGATTCATTTGTTAAACCGGACTACAGGAAGACATTTTCTTTTCCAGACAAGACGTTGAATCATACCTGCGGCCTGGACACCCGGACCATGAATTGTTCCGAGGTGAGCAGGTTTCTTATGAAAGGCATCCAGGACTTTTAGGCTGGTTTGCTATACGTGTATCCCGCCAACAATATACTCCCGTTGTAGAGACTATGACTGTAAATAGCCCCTTTTGTTTCCAGCTTTATTCTCCTGCACTATGAAGAAGAGTCAGAGTCATGAACTCCTGTATAGAACTTTTATTTCCCTTCAAGTTGATAATGTGTGATATATATGCAGCGGTCCGGTGGTAATAACTCACACTGGACCGTGCTGGACAATATGTTACCGCCGGACCCGCACAGTTAGTACCGGTCCCCATTGGGCCGAGGTGGACTCAAACATTAATTATATTTTATGCAGATAGTAACAACCGGAGAGTAATATCTTGGCCAGTGGGTGACCTGAGGACCGTGCCGTCTATAATAATTGCTGCAACTGTGTGTGTAACGTTACAAGAAAATGTGCCTCCAAGAGATAGGAAGAAACTAAAGTATGCTTAAATGTATATAGTTTACCCATTAATATTGTTGAAAATATAAAAATGCTTTTCACTCCCTAGTTATCAGGTGCCTATACTCGAGGATGAGTATGTTTCATCAGGGGGGTATGTGGCGCCCCACATCGTCAGGCGTCACACCGGGGTATTGCACTCATAAAAGTGGTGTAATCTTCCCCAACTGCAGGTAGATGCTGGGCTGGTGGGTGGGATCCATTCCTGCACTCCCACACTAGAGTAGTGGTGGGAGGTTACTCCTGGGAGGGAGATATAGTCACCTCTAGAGGGTGTCAAAGAAGAGTTAGGAGAGTTAGTGAGGGGTCGAGGAGGAGTGTGGAGCGAGTCGGGAGGTCTAACAAGACAGCTCCAGGCTGATCCTGAGGAAAGATTAAAGGGGATCCTGAGAGAGGGTGCCTGATGCGGCGTGAGTTTGGGCCCGAGAGAGAAAGGGGGAACCCCAGCGTGGAACGACCATACTCCAGGGAATTCTTCAGTCCACAACAGGAATGCAGGACCCGAGGATACAGCCAGAGTCCACCTCTGAAGTCGGCAACCATCTGCTGCGGTCTGTTCACTGGCTGTGGCACCCTGCTAGACGGAGCAGTCCGCCTGCTTCTACACTTCGAGGAGGGGAGCCCCAAGACTACCTTCAAGGAGTAATTGGGTATAGACTCATCCTAGGTGGGGAAGAAAGGACACGGGTTCGTCAACTAAGGCATACCACGGGTACCACCATACCACCTGGCATCTACTTGCAGCCACCCGTAGAGCTACCTGTTTCTTAAACAACGTTCGCTGAACTGTGGACTTGTATGCTACTGATGACTGCTTACAGTAAAGTACCCGGGAGAGTGACTTTGCCTTCGTGTCTTTGTGCCATTTATCATCAACCTCTTTGCTTACAGCAACGCTGCCCCGAAGGCCCAGCTCCACCTGTAGGGAGCTTTGCCATCCTTGCCGCGATACCATCGCCCTCCGGAGGACAGTGGTGAC
Organism: Allobates femoralis; assembly: GCA_033576535.1. NCBI lineage: Eukaryota > Metazoa > Chordata > Amphibia > Anura > Aromobatidae > Allobates > Allobates femoralis. The sequence continues at coordinate 383,364,045 of JARQOC010000004.1, forward strand.
GCTGGTGACCCATCACCAGGTACTACAGGTGGCTTAACGGGAACCTGACCCCACAAACTGACCCCCCTCGCATCTTTCTACATTTCCCTGCACCCCCTCTTATCATTTCTATCCATCCCTTTTGCAGAAAAAAAATCGATTTTGTAAAGTAGAGAAAAGTTTATATTCACCTCGTCCTGTGTGAGTTCTCTGTTTCTGAATAAGTCTCAATAGGCGTGCCTGTTTGCTGCTCCCTTGTAATTATGTATGCCCCTCTCAGCTTGCTGCAGTTCTGAGAGCTAAAATCGCGTCATACCGGTAGACCCGCCCCTTTCATGACGCGGCCAGGCTCTCAGCAAGGCAGCAAGCTGAGAGGGGCGTACATAATTACAAGGGAGCAGCAGACAGGCACGCCTATTGAGACTTATTCAGAAACAGAGAACTCACACAGGACGAGGTGAATATAAACTTTACTTTACAAAATCAATTTTTTCTGCAAAAGGGATGGCTAGAAATGATAAGAGGGCAAGGACTGGTATAAAGATGCGGGGGGGTCAGTTTGTGGGGTCAGGTTCCCTTTAACGTGACAATAACTCTTTTCCTTGTACATAACCCCTCTATTGAAGTGTCCCTCAGGCCACGTGCTCAGGCACCGCCACCCGTGACATCCCTGTGAACCCCTCCGAGCCTGATACCCGAGTACCCCAGGGCCTGGGGCTTAACAGATCCATGTGACCTCTGGCATGGCACAACATTCATTCACAGCCCTTTTTAAATTGGTGAGTGCCCTTGTTTTTCCTTCTCTGATGGATAAATGATATAAAGTTATTTGCATTTTGCAAAGAGAAATAAGTATCTCATATCAACCATTAGGGGTTCTGGCTCCTACAGACCAGTTAGACGCTCCTAATCAACTTGTTACCTCCATTAAAGTCAGCTGTCTTAAATTGTCACCTGTATAAAAAAGACTCCTGTCCACACATTCAATCAATCAGTCAGACGCTAACCTCTACAACATGGGCAAGACCACAGAGCTTTCTAATGATGCCAGGCAAAAAATCCTAGATCTGCACAAGGGTAGAAAGGGCTACAAAGCCATAAGTAAGAATATAATCAGTTACCAGTTCCTTGTTGCTGGTGGCCACATGGAGGTGGTGTGGAGCCTGAGGGTATCTTGGTTACTCCCAACACATGACATGATGTGACCTCCTTGACAGTGAACAATGAAGAATAATGGCAGGTAAATTTTAACCCCATCGTCAGTCACTCCCTCCTCACCATCTGTCTGTCCTTGATTCCCCTCTCCTTGTTTTTGGGCTGAAAGATTCCCAAGAAGCTATGATGGATCTTAACTTTCCACTAGAAAGTCCGAGGGCAATGGTTCTGGTGCCATCAGTTGTGGCTGGGTCCCCTTTATGCTTGGAGAGCAAACACAGTTTCCCTCCATGGCTTCTGCTAGACGATTTTCTTATCTCCCCATCTCAGGCTGTGTGTGTGTGTGGCTTGCTCTCTCGATTTCAGGGATCTGATGTGTGTTGGACTTGTTTATGCAGTACATGCATAATTCTGTATGATATTGTGGCAACGAGACTGAGCGTTTTCCTGCGAATCACAGCTTTCTGGCCCCTAAGTTTACAAAGAGCTGTTTTTTTCCTGTCACTAATTGCCAGTCACAGCAGGTGTTCTAAGCTTAAATGAAGACTTCTTCCTTAAGCCCCCGTCACACTAAATGAGATCGCTAGTGAGATCGCTGCTGAGTCACAAATTTTGTGACACAACAGCAACCTCAGCAGCGATCTCGCTTTTTGTGACACTTAGCAGCGATCAGGCCCCTGCTGTGAGATCGCTGCTCGTTAGAAACCATTCTGGACCATTTTTTGGTCATTGGACTCCCACTGGGCAGCATACATCACTGTGTTTGACAGGGACATTGACCAACGATCTCAATACTACAGGTCTGAGAAACAGGGTCCCAATGACCTCTGTAGCATTCCGAATCGTTGCTGTGTCGCACCAGCAACCCCGGCAAGACGGATAGCTGTCGGGATCGCTGGTGCGTCGCCAAGTGTGATGGGTTAGTTAAATTACCTTTTGTCACCTTCCAATATCTCTGTGGAACTATATGTTAGGGGCCTTTCACACTTGCGTTTTTTTCCTGATTTGGAAGATCAGGAAAAAACCCGATTCTTACAGTATTTTGCCCATTTACTTTAATTTTGTCAGGTAGAATCTTGTTGCTTCATGTTTTGTCCTGAAATCATTAAAGAGAATGGGCAAAAAAAATGAATCCTGTAAGAATCAGGTTTTTTCCTGATCTTCCAAATCAGGAAAAACTGCAAGTGTGAAAGGCCCCTTAGAGAGATAAATGCATCCTAATTCAGACTGCTATTCTGAATAATAGGTGCAGCTGCTAAAAGTGAAAAGACATATATGATTTTAGCTATGGAAATATCTTGGGGACTTATAATTGATTGGCATGTCTGGATATCTGCCATATTCTTCATATCAACTAAAAAATTGTATTTAATACGTTATATGAATAGTATCATGTAATTTCAGTACTGAGTGTAATAGCAACCATCATACCCCTGAACCAACCATGTTGCCATTGGAAAGTTTCACAACACGCACCAATCCTGACTCCTACTATTTCTGCCTAAACAAAAAAGTTACATGTTCTCACCCATTTGATATGTAACTCTTTTTTTCTGTGCCAAATGGTCTTCCAAGATAAAGCAATCTGTCATGGAATAATTCTGCTGGGATAATAATCTTTATGAGTTAAAAATTCAGGGCTTAACTGCTAGGCATTCTATCCCAGGACCCTTGTCCAGTTGTTCATTCTGTATCTCGGTAAACTCTCTTCAGCCTTTCACTCTGTATCTCAGTCAACTCTCTCTTGCTGTCACATCAGGACCTTGCTATCCTCTGTCCCATGCTCCACTCACTCTAGAAACAATCTCATCATGGGGCTTTGTTCAATAGTCAGACCTCAGGTCTGTCACTGGTGCAAGTTGGGCCCTATCTGCCCTCCTGACAGGAAACCATTACTATTCCCTCACTCTAGCCCATCCCACTCTGGGCTAGTCCCAACATTAACTCTATCCTACTCTGTTAATCTCACTAAAATAATGGTTTTCCATGCCCAGTATAAATAAGCAGCCAGATCAGAATGACATGAAGTTTGAGCCTGGCATATTGAAATCACACAGGTCCATGTTGACACTAATTCCCTAGATGGAGGTCTTCATTAGAAATGATACCCTGCCTGGAGGAAACCAAAATGTAATACAAGATCATTATTACCAATGATACTGTTATATAAGATTAAATAATGCAGCTACACCATGACTACACAATGCCACCACATAGTGAAAGAATAATGCCATCATACTAATCTTTGTTTAAAGTTCGATATTGGGGCTGGATGTGACTCTAACTTGAGTCCAAACCCCGAACTCAGACTTTAAAGTTATCAGATGGGGGTTGAAGACTGTAAAAAAGAAGGAATTATGGATTAAATTTAAGCATTATACTTACTGGCATCCCACTGCTTGTACTTCCTGGTTACTCATTAACTTTATATATATTTACTGCAGATGGGCTCAACAGCCAATCAAAGATGCTTTCACAGAGAATGAGCATCTGTGATTGGCTGTTGGCCTAATCTGGAATCAGCCTATACATTTCAGTCACCAAGAGCACTGCCGAGAAAATGGCTTCAGATGGGCTTGTGGTGACATCAGAGTCGGGGTCACCCAAGTTCAGAGCTGATGCAACAGCTGTGAACTCAGCTGACCCTGATGAACTGCATCACGGCACCCAGTAAAAAGCCGTAAGCGAGAGAAGCGCTCACTTTACGGCTGTTATCTGGGTGCCGTGATGCAGTTCATTGGAGTCATCTGAGTTCACAGATGACTCTGACCAAATGTTCCAGTGGGTTATCATCGGAGGGTTTTTGTTTTTTAGGTTACTAAAGGTGGGAACCAGGGATGTCTTTTGTGTTTTATTACAATTAAAAGTTTTTTCTCTGTGCTGTGTTTTTTTTAATGCTTACTAGAGACTCATAATGGGTGGGTCTAACTTTGGCCTGACAGTATGAATATGGGCTTAGAGCCAGCTGCCAATGCTAAGCTGGCATTAACCCCATATCGCCCAGGGTGGCCCCACCACAAGCGCCACTGGAAGATCATGGTAAAGCACCTGAAAATGGGGCTACATACGTGGCTGTGGGCTGTGATATTTAGCATGGGAGGCCCAGAACGCTTGGGCCTTACCACACTGATAATCCCAGCCCCCAGCTGCCTGGGTTTTACCTTGGCTGGCAATCACAAATAGGGCAAAGCTGATGCATTTTTTAAAATTATTTATTTAAATAATGAAGAAAAAATAACAAGCTTCCCTGTATTTTGATTGCCAGCCAAGGTTAAACCAGGTGGCTGGAGGTGGCAGCCCATAGCTGTCTGCTTTATCTGCGCTGAGATCAAAAACACTGCGAAGCCCTGTATCTTTTTTTTATTATTTATTTATTCTTACAGTACTATGATGTCAGTCAATGGGTGAGGGGTTGAACAGCCAATCACAGATGCTGTCACAAGGAGTGAACGTCTGTGATTGGCTGCTGGAGTAACTTAAAACCAGCCCATTCATTCTAGCATCTAGTATGCTAGAATGAATGGGCTTATTCCAGATTACTCCAACAGCCAATCACAGTCTCCCAATCTCTTTGACAGCATGTGTGATTAACTGTTGAGCCCTTCAGTAGTAAATACCCAGGAAGTTAATTAGCGGCCCGGAAGTACAAGTGGCGGGACGCCATTAAGTATAATGATGCTCTTCAATCATTGTTTTCTTTCTTTTTACAGCTCCCCTGCCCCCTAATCAAATTCGAACTGTAATACGGACTTCCCAGGGAAGTCCACGTTCAGGAGTCTTTGCCCAAACACTTAGTATTTCGGGCTCACCGATCAATACTGATGACGAGTTCGGCCTTAGTGGGTGGTTATATCAACTTGGCTGATCATTGAGTTATTTGTGGTCACATGTCAACCAGCTTATCATTCACTTCTGGAAATTTTCTTTCGAGAGAAGCATATGAGAAGAAAGCCAACACATAACCGGTAGTATGAAAATTGCATACCTGCAGATGTGTGACTATTGCTAGACCTGGAAGGAAACACTGTGTTCATTAGGATTCATCAAAAGTGACTTCAGAAATGTATGTTGAACCCAGAAAATTCCTATACAGCTAAATTTAGGTAACAGGTTTTTAGGCTGATTCGATGAGCTATATTGACCTTCACAAAATTACCCTCTTAAAAGATAAATATAGGTACTAGCTTTTTGGTCTTATGTGATGTGCTTTATTGATCTTCACAAAATGAATAACGCTGGTTTGGCCAAACTTTAAAGGAAAAAATATCACCAGGTCAGGTTTAGTCTTTGTCAGGGTCAGAATAATGACAATTCAACAACTTCCTTTGATTTTACATTTACGCTTTGAGTAACATTTAGATATTATCATTCAGTCTCTAAAATCTAATAGTACATAAGTGGTGACCTATTTTAATGTCCTGCTTTGTATCTGTCAGCTTGTTCTGTATGCATGACTGAACATATGGCACTGAATGAAGCTACAGCAGCTGCTTTTAATTCTCTCTGCACATGTTACAAAACATCTTAGGAGATAAGAGCTGTGCTTTATTGTTAAAGGATTTCTTAGTGATAACGTTTGATTTTGGTTTGTAGAGATTGTGATTAGATTTGATAGACGATAAGCTGTATAGAGTTTTCAGATGCCCTCATTTAACAACAATAATATATTTGCGTGCATCATCTGTCAGACATAAAAGACAATTTGAAACTATTATTCTGCTAGAAAAAACTAACTGTTGCCTGCAATTAACTCCACCAGCAATGTTACTAGGCGGTGCATAGTGGTCTACACCTTAAGTAACGGTTTGTCGAATGCTCTTTCAACCGACAGATATGTCTCCTAAATTCCCTATGAATTAGCACGCTCAGTATGGCCAGGCACGCATGTGTTCTCTGTAAGCAGGGGATAAGCAGCTACTGCTTGAGAACTCTTGTGGCAGCCTCAAGCCCAGGAAACAACAGGATCGGGTGTTGTAATTCCACATGCCTCATCATTATCCTTCAGATGGCTGGTATACACATTAAGTGGTCAAACTGACCTGACAAAATCTGCTGGTTGAGTTGACTTAATCAAATATATTTTAAAGGTCTTGGAAGGGTGTTCCAAAATAATGAAAACACTGCACACATCTACGATAACTAATATTTATTCTATCCAGTGCTGCATCACCAATGACTCAGCTTTCAATGGCTTCAGATGCTACTACCAAATACCCCACGTGAGGTCTGTAAATTATACTGCGGGGCTTAGGGAGACATTATTCTAGGTGCTGGCAGAGGGGAACATTATACACTACCATTCAAAATTTTGTGGTCATCCAGACAGTTTTGTGGCCACTCCATTACAGATAGAATACCAGCTGCCTGTTTCGTCTTTAAATAGTTCATGCGTAATTTGGAGGTGTGCTTTGGCTCATTGTTCTGTTGTAGGACAAAATTGGCTCTAATCAAGCGCTGTCCACAGGGTATGGCCTGGCATTGCAAAATGGAGTGATAGTCTTCCTTATTCAAAATCCCTTTTACCTTGTACAAATCTCCCGCTTTACCAGCACCAAAGCAACCTCAGACCATCACATTACCTCCACCATGCTTCATAGATGACGTCCGGCACTCTTCCAGCATGTCTTCAGTTGGTCTGTGTCTTACAAATGTTCTTCTGTGAGATCCATACACCTCAAACTTTAATTCCTTTGTCCATAAAACTTTTTTCCAATTTTCCTGTGTCCAATGTCTGTTCTTTTGCCCATATTAATCTTTTCCTTTAGTTAACCAGTCTCAGACATGGCTTTTTCTTTGACATTCTGCCTTGAAGGCCAGCAACCCAGAGTCGCCTCTTCATTGTATACGTTGACACTGGAGTTTTGAGGGTATTATTTAATAAAGCTGCCAGTAGAGGAGCTGCGAGGTGTCTATTTCAAACTAGAGACTCTAATTTACTTGTCTTGTTGCTCAGCTGTGCAGTGGGGCCTCCCAATTCTCTTTCTACTCTGGTTAGAGCCTGTTTGTGCTCTCCTCTGAAGGGAGTAGTACACACCGTTGTAGGAAATCTTCAGTTTCTTGGCAATGTCTCGCATGGAATAGCCTTCATTTCTAAGAACAAGAATAGACTGTCGAGTTTCACATGAAAGTTCTCTTTTTCTGGCCATTTTGAGAGTTTCATAGAACAAACAAATGTAATGCTCCAGATTCTCAACTAGCTCAAAGAAAGGTCAGTTTTATAGCTTCTCTAATCAGCCAAACCATTTTCAGCTGTGCTAACATACTTGTACAAAGGTTTTCTAAATATCCATTAGCCTTCTTACACAGTTAGCAAACACAATGTACCATTAAAACACTAGAATTGTGGTTGTTGGAAATGGGCCTCTGTGCACCTATGTAGATATTGCATTAAAAATCAGATGTTTGCAGCTAGAATAGACATTTACCACATTGACAATGTATAGAGTGTATTTTTGATTAATTTAATGTTAGCTTTATTGAAAAAAATGTGGTTTTCTTTCAAAAATAAGGAAATGTCTAAATGACCCCAAACTTTTGAACAGTAGTGTACTCAGCGCTGGCTGAGGGGAACATTATTCTGGGGGCTGGCTGTAGGGACATTATACTATGGGTGGCTGTGAGGAACATTACACTGTGTGAAGAATTATTAGGCAAATGAGTATTTTGATCACATGATACTTTTTATACATGTTGTGCTACTCCAAGCTGTATAGGCTTGAGAGCTAACTACCAATTAAGTAAATCAGGTGATGTGCATCTTTGTAATGAGGAGGGGTGTGGTGTAATGACATCAACACCCTATATAAGGTGTGCTTAATTATTAGGCAACTTCCTTTCCTTTGGCAAAATGGGTCAGAAGAGAGATTTGACGGGCTCTGAAAAGTCCAAAATTGTAAGATGTCTTGCAGAGGGATGCAGCAGTCTTGAAACTGCCAAACGTTTGAAGCGTGATCACTGAACAATCAAGTGTTTCATGGCAAATAGCCAACAGGGTCGCAGGAAGTGTGTTGAGCAAAAAAGGTGCAAAATAACTGCCCATGAATTGAGGAAAATCAAGGGTGAAGCTGCCAAGATGCCATTTGCCACCAGTTTTGCAATATTTCAGAGCTGCAACATTACTGGAGTATCAAAAAGCACAAAGTGTGCCATCCTCAGGGACATGGCCAAGGTAAGAAAGGCTGAAAAACTACGACCTTTGAACAAGAAACATAAGATAAAACGTCAAGACTGGGCCAAGAAATACCTTAAGACTGATTTTTGAAAGGTTTTATGGACTGATGAAATGAGAGTGACTCTTGATGGGCCAGATGGATGGGCCAGAGGCTGGATCAGTAAAGGGCAGAGAGCTCCACTCCGACTCAGATGCCAGCAAGGTGGAGGTGGAGTACTGGTATGGGCTGGTATCATCAAAGATGAACTTGTGGGACATTTTCGGGTTGAGGATGGAGTGAAGCTCAACTCTGGACCTACTGCCATTTTCTGGAAGACAACTTCAAGCAGTGGTACAGGAAGAAGTTGGTATCGTTCAAGAAAAACATGATTTTCATGCAGGACAATGCTCCATCACATGCATCCAACTACTCCACAGCGTGACTGGCCAGTAAAGGTCTAAAAGAAGAACAAATAATGACATGACCCCCTTGTTCACCTGATCTGAAGCCCATAGAGTACCTGTGGCCCCTCCTAAAATGTGAGATCTACATGGAGGGAAAATAGTACACCTCTCGAAACAGTGGCTGGGAGGCTGTATTGGCTGCTGCGCGCAATGTTGACCGTAAAGAGATCTAGCAACTGACAGAATCTATGGATGGAAGGCTGTTGAGTGTCATCATAAAGAAAGGTGGCTATATTGGTCACTTATTTTTTGGGGTTTTGTTTTTGCATGTCAGAAATGTTTTTTTCTAAATTTTGTGCACTTATATTGGTTTAGTTGGTGAAAATAAACAAGTGAGATGGGAATATATTAGGTTTTTATTAAGTTGCCTAATAATTCTGCACAGTAATGGTTACCAGCACAAACAGATATCCTCCTAAGATAGCCAAATCTAAAAAAAAACCACTCTAACTTCCAAAAATATTAAGCTTTGATATTTGAGTCTTTTGGGTTGATTGAGAACATAGTTGTTGATCAATCATAAAAATAATCCTCTACAATACAACTGTGGGGAACATTATATTGAGGGCTAGCTGTGGGGGGCCATCATACTGGGAACTGGTTGTGGAGGATATAATACTGGGGGCTGACTGTGGCAACATTATACTGGGGGTTGGCTGTGGGGGACATTATACTGGGGGCACACTAAGGGCAACATTATACTGGGGCCTGGCTGCGGGGGACAGTATACTGGGGGCTGTCTGGTGGCAACATTATACTGAGGTTGGATTTAGTGACACTATACTGGCTGGCTGTGAGGGACATTATACTGGGGGTTGGATGGAGGGGACATTATATTGGGGCTGGCTGTGAGTAACTTTTTACTGGAGGCTAACTGTGGGGAATATTATACTAGGTGTTGGCAGGGGGAGTTTCATATTGGTGGCTGGCTATGGAGTACTTTACAATGGGAGCTGGCTTTGGGAAAAATTATACTCGGAGCTGGCTGTGGGGAACATTATGCTGGGGTCTGACTGGGGAAAACATTATACTGGGGGCTGGCTGAGGTTAATACACTGTAGGCTGGCTTTGGGGGATATTATACTGGGTTTTGTGTGGGAGATTATACTGGGGGTTGTGGGAGACCTTATACCTTGGCTGTGGGGACATCATATTATATGGGGGACTGTGGGGGACATTATACTTGAGATATGGGAATATTATGCTGTATAGGGGGCAATGGGGGGCATTATACTTCATAGGGTGGCCATGGGGTATATTATACCTGGGGCTGCGGAGTTATCATACTATAAAGAGGGCTTTCATGACCATACTGTATAGGATGGGGGGGTGTGGTGACTATGCATTTGGGGATTTTAAGGAGCATCTTTAAAAGGTACTGTCACATGTGGAGATATCGCCGGGAAATATGCTAAGCAATCTCTGAATGCAGCGATATCGCTACCACATCGCTTGTGCGTTGCGACATGTGACAGGGCAATTTTACGGCGAGAAATCGCCGGTGGTGCATTGCCTGATCGCCCTGCTCTGCTGGGAAATCAGGCAATAACCACCTGGCGATCTCAGCACTTCATGGCATGTGACAGGGCGATAGCGATGTACACAGCTATCCAGAGAGAAATCCCGTAGGCGTGCTTAGATGTGTTTTTTTTCGCGCCGCATCTTCGGCGATTAGTGGGTGATACTGCGTTCCCATTGGCTGGCCGTGTCTAAGACGCTTTATTGGATGACCCGTGCCCTCATGCAAGGCTGACCAATTGGAACGCAATTGCGTCCACCAGTCGCAGTGATAGGGGCGTGGTGAGTCATACTATAGCACGCTCCTATCGAAACAGTATGCCCACATCGCTGCTACGATGGCTGCGTGTGACACGGAGATGTGTGAAGGGAAGATTGCCTCCACTCTTCTGCAGGTGATTTTCGGGACGCAGGATCGCCGTAGATCGCACGCGAGATGTCTATGTGTGACTGGGCGATGTGCAAAAAAATGACCGGAACGTGTGTGCTCACATCAAATTGCCAGACATACGGCGGCGATATTGCTACATGTGACGGTACCTTTAGGGGCTGTGAGGGATATTATACCATATAGAAGGCTGTGGTGACCATATTGTATATGGGGCTTTGGTAGACATCATAATGTGTTGGGGGATGTGGTGGATATCATATTATGTGGGGTTCTGTGGGAGATACTATACTGTATATAAGGAGTGTCATCCTGGCGTCTGAAAAAGATTGTGTTGATATGAACAAATAACTCCAATCAGAGAAGATGGCATCTATAAGGTACTTGGTTGTAAATGTTTATTTGAGATTCTGATTGTGTCTTAACAGAACTGTGGTTCCTGTATGATCTGCAGTCTGATGATGCATTCATGTACTGATGATATTCAGGTGCTGTATTCATGTACTGATGGTGGTTCCCGTGAGGCATTTATGTACTAATGATGGTTCTGGTGCTAAATTATGCACTATTGTTGATGATGATAATGTACTTGGGTATTTAGTCATGTACTTATGGTGGCACTGGTGATGCATTCACGTAATTATGGTAGATCTAATGATATATCCATATTCTGATGATGATCCTGGTGATGCATTCATTTACTGATGGTTTTCTGATGCCATATTTATGTACCTACAGTGATTCTTGTGACCTATTTATTTACTACTGATAGTTCTGGTGTTCTATTTGCATACCGATAATAATTTTGTTTAAAATTCATGCACTATTTATTGGTTTTGGTGATGAACTTGAGAATATCACCAGAAAAAAATGGACAACATAAATACATCATCAGAACCACCATGAGTACATGAATATTTCACCAGAATGAAAACCAGTACAACAATACATCACCAGGAAAACCTTTGTTGCAAACTGTATTGTTGCTTGATGAATGTAAAAACCATCCATATCCCTTTATCTATAATGAAGTCTCTTTAGTTTCAAATTAAGGTATCCAAAATGCTGGACACTTTAAATAGATCCAAATGGCCCTCATTATAGTACATCTCTGTTAGTTTCCATGATTGTGGTTCTGACATTTAAAATATGGAACATCAGGAATAAATATTGCTATTTGTCTCTTGTATTGTGTAGATAGTCAATAATTAATTTAATAATTCTATATCTAATTTTGAAAATGCACTCCCTGTTGAGCCTCACCCCTAAACTACACTACTTTTTTTTACTGTTACTGAATTTTGTTGGTATAAAAACCAACAATTCTAGTGGAATGCAGAGCGGCGGCTATAACTGTGTCCCCCGCATTGACTGACAACATCCTCTAATGCTGATCAGCATTATTATGTTTAATAATGACAAATAATACAAGAGATAAATATTGAACAAATGCAGAAAAAGAGGTGCAAAAAGCCATTGAAAGTCATGACACCAGCTGAAATCTATCAGTACACAGTTAGCCACCGCTCCCCGTTCCACTAGAATTGTTAGCTGCGACAGGGCAGGTATTGCTTCTGAAGGTAGTGCAAACCTTCTAAGTGGTCTGTGCTGGATCCATGGGGGGCACTCAGAGATGAGTATACCACCATTATTTTTATTCTATGTGTTTCCTTCCTGACTTTCTTTTTTTAAATAAACAATCCTTTTAAAGCTACCATATACATTAGACAATTATCGATTGAATAATTCTTCAACCGACATCTAAGTCTCCTGACTCCCTTATACACAAGAACTTTCAACTATACTAAATGTTCATGTGTTTTCAAAGTGGAGAACGCAGAAAGCCACTGCCAGACATCTCTGGAAATGGTTTATCTGCTGTATAACAAAAGGGTTTGATGTTAAAACTCAAATTGTCCCCCTAAATATCATCTGTCAGGTGAGAAATAGTAGGCCACAATACAAGTTAGACTATTGACAGGTCATTAACTTTGGGTAATTTGGACAACATTTATTAAAGTACATGGGGACATGAAGTCTTTTTTAGGCGGCCGTCACACGCTAAGATATCGCTAGCGATATTGTAAGCGATCACATGCACGCGCGATCGCTTACAATATCGCTCACATCGCTGGTGAGATGTCACACAGACAGACTCACCAGCGATGTGGAGCCGCGATCTCGCTGGTTACTATGGTACACATCGGGTTACTAGGCGCCGCGCATCGCTTAGTAACCCGACGTGTACCATAGTTACCATCTCCCAGCTTAGGCTCTGCCGCTGGGAGATCGTTCATCGTGGTGTTATACACCACGATGAAGCTGTTTGTAAAATCGTTCATCGCAAGATGTGAGGTCCGGAGCTCAGATCTCGATCTTGCGATTTGAACACTTCTCGCTTGTCGTATCTTGCCGTCACACGCAGAGACATCGTTCACGCGATGTTTAATCAGGCGCGTTCAAGCGATATCTTTCAAGATATCGTAGCGTGTGACGGCCGCCTTAGCATGATTTAGGGATGACCAACATCTAATTTATTGAAACAAAAAAATCTGTTGTGCTCCCTATGTATGTCAGATTCTTTTTCTTTAATGGTGGGTTTACACACACCAACTTATCTGTCCAACTTCTGACCAACTTGCTGGTTGCAGTGAAATCATGGACACATTGTAACATTTTGTGGCTGTGTACAATGGAGCAATGTGTCCATGATTTCACTGCAACCAGCAAGTTGGTCAGAAGTTGGACAGATACGTTGGTGTGTGTAAACCCACCATAAGTACAACGTCTAATTTATGTTTTATCTAAGGCTGCTTTCACATAATGATTTTGTGAATTCCGATGCTGTCCGATATAAATCGGACAGCATCGGATCCAAACTGATCACTGCAATCAGATGCCAAATAGGCATCCGATTCCGACATTTTGCAGGATCAGTTTGGCCGGCTCCTCCTGTCATCTCGCTCCTCTCTGCCTCCTGTCATCTGTCTATCCCCTGTTCTTCCCCGGTACTCCCGCTTCTCCCCTCTTCTCCCCAGTGTTTTCCTGTTCTCCCCCGGTACTCCCCGCTTCTCCCCCGGTACTCCCACTTCTCCCCTGGTACTCCCCACTTCTCCCCCGGTACTCCCGCTTTTCCCCTCTTCTCCCCTGTGTTTTCCTGTTCTCCCCCGGTTCTCCTCTGCTCTCCCCCGGTACTTCTGCTTCTGCTCTGTGTTTCCCCCTCTTCTCCCCTCTCCTTCAGGCAAAAAAATAAAAAAACATCTTTATTCTCACCTGTCCATGAGTCCCCCAGCGTCTCCAGCTATATCTTCTGATCCTAGGACCTCACGTAATGTCACAGTCACATGACCGGTCACGGCAGGTCCTACAGGCAGGAGGTGCTGGAGACACCGGGGGACTCGTGGACAGGTGAGCATACATATTCTTTATTTTTAACCCCTGCTTTACTTAATTTTACTTCCACAATGTATGTATATACATTGCGGAAGTGAAATTAGATGGTTAGGAGCATTTTTAGTGTACTGAGCATGCTCAGTACACTAAAATCGGGTTCGAGGAGACATCAGATGTTTCCTCGGACCCTGCTCCATAGGGCCCCATGTTAAAGGAATCGGATCGGATTTGGCCTAATTGCCATCTGATTTGTCAGATCCTATTCTAGCCGATTTTTTATTCGGATACAAAAATTGGAGCAGTCTCTGATTTTTGCACTGGAAAGTAATCTGAAAAAATCGGATCGGACGTAATTCAGATGCACATTTAGTGCACATCCGAATCGGTCCGATCCCCATAGGATTACATGGGGCAAATTCGGATCCGATGCTGTCCGATTTATATCGGAAAGCGTCAGATTTCACAAAATCGTTATGTGAAAGCAGCCAAAGCTACCTCTTTAGTCTTGTACAAAACTGATAACAATGGAGCTGGAAAAAAGTTACCAGTGACATTTTCACTTGAACATGACCTCTTTACCATGTGAACTACATCTTTATTTGTTCGTTTTATAACTTACCCCTCCTTTATGATTTACATTAAGTGTCCTCTGCCCTGCTGTACGTAGGCGATGAAAAGAATGATAATTTTGTTTTGCACAATGTTTCTAATGGGCTACATTTAAGGGTAGAATACCAGAAAATTGCTTAGTCCCAAAAGTATGTCATACGGACCAGTTACAAGATAACAAGCAGATTCCCTGCTGCTAAAATATTATGTTCCCACTGCTTCTGCTGTGCTTTGACATTGCGATAACAAATGGAAAATTACTGTTCTCGTAAGTCTTTTGGTTATACAAAGACTCCTGCTAGATATGTAAGATAATCTCACATTTAGTACAGGATGTTGCATGTTACAGTTGATTAATAGGACATTTATATAACCTTACCTCTGCAAGCATAAATAATGTCTGGTTATAACAATTGTGTTCTGTGTCTGTACATTGGCTGGTATGATGTGTGTCTCTTTTTGTATCTCATTATAAAATACACAAAAAAATACACAGGTTTTTTGGTGCAAATTGAATTTACCAAGGAGAGTTTATAAAAAATTCTTTCGCCTCTCCCTAGCCTTCACAATTAGGGATGGGCGAGCTGTTTTTTTTTTTTTTCCGGGTTCTTGACAAGCGGTGCCCTTATAAAGTAAGCAAACAGTTAATAACAATAATCATTAAACTTATCGGGTCCGCATTCTTTCTATTAACTGTGCTGCATCACTTCCGGGCTTCTCATTATCCTTTGGGAATATTCACGTGACTGGCTCCAATAGCCAATCACATATGCCCAAAAGATAAGGGCTGGGCTGGAAGTGACGCAGCTCCGCGGCTCAGCAGGAAGAGAGAACGCCTACCCGGTAAGTATATTACGTGTATTAATTGTTTATTTACTTTAACAGGGCAACGCCGGTCACGAACCCAGCTAAATAGAACAGTTCACCCATCCCTATTCATAATACCTGTCCTCAGTGGCGTAACTAGAGTTTGATAGTCCCGGTACATAATTTAGACCTGGACCCCTCATGCACACACATTGGTCAAATGTATGGGCCTCGTGTAATATTCTACATCCTATTTAGACTCATGAATTGACCCCTCATTATTTATTAATGTCCCTCATCCTGCTATATATATGGTTCCCCTACTTGAATATGCTATTATCCTGGTATATATGTCCCCTATCCTTGTTTATATGGTCCTCCTCCCTTGGGGACGCACATCCATGTGAAGCAGGTGCTGGAGTGGCAGGCATGGGCCATTGTGCCTCCGGGTCCTGTCACAGTCGTGAACCCTGCAACCCCTAGTGTTACACCCCTGACTCTCCTGCTGCTGCATCTCCTGCTTGTTTCTATTCATTTTTATCCTCTACCTTCTATGTTCTTGTTTCAGACCTTCAGCACTGTAGATCTTCACTAGTTCCATATTCCCCTGTTGGACACGTCACACATAATAGATGTTAACCCCTTCATGACCTTTTTTCATTTTTGTTTTTTGCTCCCCTAATTCCAAGAGCCATAACTTTTTTATTTCTCAGTCAATATAGACATATGATGGCTTGTTTCTTGCGGGTCGAGTTGTACTTTCAGATGCAATCATTTATTTTACCATATAGTGTACAGGGAAATTGCAAAAAAATTGTAAATGCTGTGAAATTGAAAAAAAGTGCAATAACACTTTTTTTTGGGGGTATTTTAGTCGCCATGTTCACTATATGGTGAAACCGACATGACGGGGTGATGCCTGAGGTATGTACGAGTTCGTAGACACCCAATATGTATAGCTTTACTGGTATCTACTGGTATTTACTGGTAAAAAATTCAGAAGTTTGAAAAAAAACAACTGACTTTTTGCGCCATGTTCTGCGACCCATAGCGTTCTCATTTTTCGGGATCAGGGGCTGTGTGACAACTTATTTTTTGCGTCTTGAGCTAACGTTTCTAATGATACCATTTTTGAGGGGATCCGCAGTTTTGATCGCCCGTCATTGCATTTTATAGCAATGTTGCAGCAACAAAAAAAACGGAATTTTGGCGTTTGGACCATTTTTTCCGTTACGGAGTTTACGGCTCTCATTAACGGATTTAATATGATGATATATCGGGCGATTCTGAACGCGGCGATACCAAACATGTGAATTTTTTTTAAATACTTTTATTGTGATTGGGGAAAAGGGGGGTGAGTTGAACTTTTATATATTTTTTTATTTTTTACAGGTTTTTAAAAACTTTTATTTTTTTATTATTTCTTATTCATACACTGCCCCATAGAGAGGCACCTTGCTCCACAGGCTGATCGCTTCTGGGAGATACCGATCATCTGTATCTCTCAGAATCGCGGACCTGTTGTGGTTGGCAGCGCTTGCCAACCACAACATGGAACTGTTCTCTGACAGCATCCGGGGTCTAGCCAGGATGTCACATGAGCGCCGAAGGTCCCGCGATAATATTGCGGGATCTCCAGAGCAGGCGAGGAACAGCGCGTTCCCCGCCGCGGCCACCTTGGATCCTGCTGTCAGTGATTGACAGCGGGATCTAGGGGGTTAACAGCGCCGATCAGATCCCGGAACTGATCGGTGCTGTTACCCTGACATTTCAGCTGATGAGAACAGCTGAGATGTCGGGTGTTTGATGTGAGCTCTGCGCCGGAGCTCACATCAAACCCCCCTTACCGGCCCATGACATTGTATAACGTCATAGGTCGGGAAGGGGTTAATGATGTTCTTAGCATGACACATGATGACGTGGGGAATGATGCAAAGGTTAAAGGGAACCTGTTAGGTAATTTATGCCCCCAAACCTATGCAACATGTCCCTGCAGCTTCCTACTACATCCCTAATCATCCCTGTCTTACCCAATTGTGAAGTATAATGGTTGTAAAAATGCTGTTTATAACTTACATTTTTCCCCCATTTTCTAGACCTGCGGGCGATGGGTGGGTGGTCTTTCAGCCTGAATGTCTCTCCTCACTCTGTTGTTATCACGCCTCAGTGGGTGTGATAATGTAATTCAGAAGTGTGGTCTGGCATTTCAAATCTGTGGATGCCTCCTTCTTGGTATAATGCTGTTGTGCATCATTTCCTTTCTGATGCATTGTGGGGGATTATTGGGTGTATTCCCTGGTGTTCGAATGCGCACTGCACATGCTCCGGAGCTAGTGAGTACACCCAATAATCTCCACAATGCGCCAGACCAGAAATGATGCGACCGCGGCATCATACATGAAAAGAGCCACCTACAGATTTGAAATGTGGGACCATGCTTCTGAATTACATTATAACGCCCACTGGGGTGTGATACCATGAAGGAAGGAGAGACATGGAGGCTGAGAGACTGCACACCTGTCACCCACATGTCTTGACAGTGGGGGAAAAAAGTAAGTTATAAACATCTTTTTTACAACCATTTACTTCACATTTAGCTCAGGCAGGGGTGATTAGGGATGTAGTAGGAAGCTGCAGGAGCAGGTAGTGATAGGTTTGGGGGAATAAATAACCTGACAGGTTCCCTTTAACATTAAAGATGTTTTCCCATGATCAAAGTTATTTTTAAAAAAATTTCCTGTGCTGAGATAGTCTTATAAATGTGTCACTGCTATGTACTGTGTAATGGATGTGACTGACCGTACAGGGACATGGTCTGATCATACTACATCTCCTGTGCTGACATAATCTTATATATGTGTCCCTGCTATGTACTGTGTAATGGCTGTGTCTGACCATACAGGAACATGGTGTGATCATACCACATCTCCTGTGCTGAGATAGTCTTATATATGTATTGCTGCTATGTACTGTGTAATGGATGTGTCTGACCGTATAGGGACATGGTCTGATCACGTGAAGAGGATTCCTCTTGCCCCCAAACGTCTTCCACAGAGACTTATAGGGCAGGTGTGGCCAACTACAGTCTACAAGGTCTGAAAACAGTGCACGTTTTAAGGATGTTCTTAGCATTGCACAGATGCTAGTTTCATCACCTGCAGAGGTGATTATTCCAGCACCTTGAGCAATGCTAAGGACATCCTTCAAACTGCTTGTTCTCACCCACAAAGCTCTTCATGGTGTAGCACCTCCCTACCTCTCCACCCTCATCTCTGTCTATCACCCCTCCCGTTCTCTTCGCTGTGGAAGTGACTTTAGATTCACTTCTGCATTAATCCGAACCTCCCTCTCCCGGCTCCAAGCTGCCGGGATACATGGGTCCGGCCGACGGTGGCCACAGCGCGGTGCAGCGGACTCCCACCGAAGCCTCACCGCAGCCTCCTGTTACTAACCCCCACCACAAGCCGCCCACTGACACCGGGGATCGGGGGTTGCCGGGGTCAGTGCTTCCAGGGTGCAACGAGAGCGCATCGTGCAGCTCCTCCACACTCTACTCCTTCCTATGACCATACAATGATCCCGGGTGTCCGCCTCCTGTCAGTGCAGCTGGGTGGCAGCAGCACATGACACCTGGGATCAACCTGCACACCGCCGCATCTGCGCCTGACTCTTCCACACCTACTCTGCAGGACAATGCCATCATGAGGGCCAGCACTGGGACAGCCAGGGGACGGAGAGGTGAGAACCCCTGTGTGTGTGTGAGCGCGTTTGTCTGGCTTGGGTGTGAGTCTGTGTGTGTATGTGTGTGGGTGTGAGTCTGTGTGTGGGTGTAAGTCTGCTCCTTCCGAAACCCCCGAGCGCCGCTTCATCCTCCTCCCCCTGCCGCTCTGTGCTGTGACCTCTCCCTGCCTGTGCCACTTCATCCTCCCCCCTGTCTGTGCCACTCCATCCACCCCCTGCCTGTGCTGCTCCGTCCTCCCCCACACCGCTGCTTCGTCCTCCGTCCTCCTCTCCCCGCCGCTCTGTGCTGCGTCCTCCCCCCTGCCTGTGCCGCTCCGTCCTCCCCCACGCCACCACTTCCTCCTCCTTCCTTTGTCCTCCTCCCCTCTGCCACTCCATCCTCCATCCTCACCCTGGCATTGCTGCTCCATCCTCCTCCACCCCGCCGCTTCGTCCTCCATCCCCCCCCTGCCTGTGCCGCTCCGTCCTCCCCCACGCCACCACTTCCTCCTCCTTCCTTTGTCCTCCTCCCCTCTGCCACTCCAACCTCCGTCCACTCCCTGCCATTGCTGCTCCATCCTCCTCCACCACGTCGCTTCGTCCTCCGTCCTCCCTCTGCCTGTGCTGCTCCGTCCTCCCCCACTCCACCGCTTCATCCTCCGTCCTCCTCCCCCCCGCAGCTCTGTGCTCCATCCTCCCACTGTCTGTGCCGCTTCATCCTCCCCCACCACACCGCTTCCTCCTCCTTCCTTTGTCCTCCTCCCCTCTGCCACTCCATCCATTGTCCTCCCCCTGCCTGTGCTGCTCCGGCCTCCTCCACCCCGCCGCTTCGTCCTCCTTACTCCTCTCCCCTGCCGCTCTGTGCTCTGTCCTCCCCCTGCCACTCCGTCCTCCCCCTGCCTGTGCTGCTCCAGCCTCCCCCACCCCGCTGCTTCGTCCTCTATCCTCCTCTCCCCCGCCACTCTGGGCTTCGTCCTCCCCCTGTTGCTCTGTCCTCCCCCTGCCTGTGCTACTCCGGCCCCCCACCCCGCCGCTTCGTCCACCGTCCTCCTCCCCAACGCTGCTCTGTGCTCCGACCTCCCGCTGCCGCTCCGTCCTCCCCCTGCCTTTGCCGCTCCATCCTCCCCCACCCCACCACTTCCTCCTCCTTTGTCCTCCTCCCCTCCGCCACTCTATCCTCCGTCCTCCCCCTGCCTGTACTGCTCCATCCTCCCCCACCCCACCGCTTTGTCCTCCGTAATCCCCCCCGCCGCTGTGTGCTCCGTTCTCCCCCTGCCGCTCCGTCCTCCTGTGGCGCCCCTGCGACCAGGAGGCCACATAGGGAACTGCAGCCAGGTAAGACAGGAAGACAGTTGCACCAGAACACCCTCACAGACATCCTACACTCCACTAAAGGGCAGCACCCAACCCGGAGCCCGGGACTCTAGACGGGCAAGTGGTGGTGGGTTTAGAGAACAGTGGTTGGGACAGCAAGTTGGTCAGGTGATAGATGGTAGAAATAGAGAAGGGGAGGAGGAAGGAGTCAGTAGGCCGAGGTAGGCTGAGCAGTACAGACCAGAAGCACATGTCCTGGAGGAGTGGGGTGTAAGGAGCGCAGAATCTGAAGAGCCCGTGCAGCCACTGAGAGAAAGCCCATCCGGAGCCAGCACCCCAGGAGTGTGAGGGAAGAGAGGACCAGTGATATTGGGTCCTAGAAACACAGCCGGGACGACAGACTGCAGGCGGAGTAGCCTTCTTATGGAACCTGAGTCACACAGTAGAAGGGAGCCTGATAGAGCCTAGCACAGCAGGACTATTGGAGGGTAGGCTAACAGCAGAGTGTTCGGCTCTAAAGGGGACCGACGATTCACCGGGTTTCCCCAGACTACCGACGGGGAGCTCTAACTCCACGTTAGAGTTCCTACCCAAAAGGACAGGCAGCTCAGTGGCAACCACGAGGGCCCACAAGGGTCCGAGCCACCGCCATACTGTCCGGAGACGCACACAGTGAAAGAGAGAGGGTAAAGCCTGGAAAGGACAGAGAAGGAGTGAGAGTTCACAGAGAGGAACAACCTGGCTGCAGGGAGTAAAGAGGAACCCGGAGGGGAGAGTTGTAACCCGTGTAAAGACCTGTACCTTGAACTGTAACTGAGCTGTTATGTTGAACAAACTGCTTAGTAAACACGGTGAACCCTGCCTCTGACTCCCTTGCATGATTCTCTATTGCCTGCACATGATTCCCTCCAACAGGACTGCAGAGAAATCCAACCTGGAGAGCCACAGCCTGTCAGCTCTGAACCCTGAGGAAAGGAAGGCTGCAGCAGCAGGACAGTAAGTGTATTGTATCCACTACAAGTCTACACCATACACTTGAATCATCACTGCCCCGGGGAACCAAGTTCTACTCTCGAAGAACTATTCCATCTATAGCAGCTTTAACATCATCCCCGGAGGTTCTGCAGCAGCGGTGGTCTCATTATTGACCACAAGCCGTGGGTGGCGTCACGACTGACATTTATCCCCTGTAAATATTTTACTTGCCAGGGCCCGGGACACGGTCCGGACCAGGACCTCCCTGACATTCCCCAGTAGCAACCCGGTCCAGTACTGAGTACCCCGTCCCAGTACCACTCCCCCTGAATGTGCCACTCTATCCTCCCCCACCCCGCCGCTTCCTCCTCCTTCCTTTGTCCTCCTCCTCTCCGCCACTCCATCTTTCGTCCTCCCCCTGCCTGTGCTGCTCCGTCCTCCCCCACCCCACCGCTTCGTCCTCCGTAATCCCCCCGCCGCTCTGTGCTCCGTCCTCCCCCTGCCTGTACTGCTCCTTCCTCCCCCACCCTGCCGCTTCATCCTCGATACTCCTCTCCCCCGCTACTCAGTGCTCCGTCCTCCCCCTGCCTGTGCCGCTCCATCCTCCCCACCCCACCGCTTCCTCCTCCTTTGTCCTCCTCCCCTCCGCCACTCCATCCTTCGTCCTCCCACTGCCTGTGCTGCTCCGTCCTCCCCCACCCCACCGCTTCATCCTCCGTAATCCCTCCCGCCGCTCTGTGCTCCGTCCTCCCCCTGCCGCTCCGTCCTCCCCCTGCCTGTGCCACTCCATCCTCCCCCACTCCATCGCTTCCTCCTCCTTCCTTTGTCCTCCTCCCCTCCGCCGCTCCATCCTTCCTCTGCCTGTACTGCTCCAGCCTCCCCCACCCCGCCGCATCATCCTCCATCCTCCTCTCCCCCGCTGCTCTGTGCTCCGTGTTCCCGCTGCTGCTCCATCCTCCCCCTGCCTGTGCCGCTCCATCCTCCCCCACCCCACCGCTTCCTCCTTCTTTGTCCTCCTCCCCTCCACCACTCCATCCTCCGTCCTCCCCCTGCCTGTGCTGCTCTGTCCTCCCCCACCCCACTGCTTCGTCCTCTGTCCTCCTCCCCCTGCTGCTCTGTGCTCTGTCCTCCCCCTGCCACTCCGTACTCCCCCTGCCTGTGCCATTTCATCCTCCCCCACCCCACCGCTTCCTCCTCCTTCCTTTGTCCTCCTCCCCTCCGCCACTCCATCCTCCATCCTACCCTGCCTGTGCTGCTCCATCCTTCCCCACCCCTTCCTCCTCCTTCCTTTGTCCTCTCTCCGTTCACCACTCCATCCTCCGTCCTCCCCCTGCCTGTGCTGCTCCGGCCTCCCCCACCCCGCCGCTTCGTCCTCTGTTCTCCTCACTTCGACGCTCTATACTCTGTCCTCCCCCACCCCACAGCTTTCTCCCCCTTACTTTGTCCTCCTCCCCCTCCCCCTCCGCCACTCCATCCTCCATCCTTCCCCTGCCTGTGCAGCTTCGGTCTTTCCCACCCCGCCGCTTCGTCCTCCATCCTCCATCCTCCTCTCTCCCGCCGCTTTGTGCTCCATCCTCCCCCTGCCTGTGCCGCTCCATCGTCCCTCACCCCACTGCTTCCTCCTCCTTCCTTTGTCCTCCTCACCTCCGCCACTCCATCCACCGTCCTCCCCCTGCCTGTGCTGCTCCGTCCTCACCCACCCCGCTGCCTTGTCCTCCGTCCTCCTCCCCCCCGCCACTCTGTGCTCCGTCCACCCCCTGCATGTGCCGCTCCATCCTCCCCCACCCCACCGCTACCTCCTTTGTCCTCCATCCTCCTCCCCTGCCTCTCCGTCTTCCCTCCTCCCCCGCCACTCCATCCTCCCCCTACCTGTGCCCCTCCATCCTTCTCCCCCCTGCCACGTCATCCTCCCCCCGCTGCTCCATCCTCAAAGTCCCTCCCTATTCAGCCCTCACCACCTTCCCCATGCAATCCCTATTTCTATATTCTAGAATACCCAATGTGTTAGAAAAGGGCCACCATCTAGTAATAAATAAATGTTAAAAAAAATCCTTTTTTTTTTACAGGACTGAGTGTTTTTGTCAGGTCTTCAGTCCTATGAAGCTTTTCATCAATCAAGTCAGTAATACAAGACCTTGGCTCCTACATCCCTGACTTTTTTATGATGAGCTCAGAAGGCTGAAAATGTGGCCCTTGCTCTTGTAATATAAAAGGCAGGGAATATGTTACCTCAGGCAGGCAAATGTGTTACCTCAGAAAGCCGCACCTTTAAGCCACTGCAGTTTTATTTGTATAGTGACTTATAATAATTGACTTTTGCTTTCACCTTGACCAGGAGATATTTATTGTATGCAATTATCTTGAACTACAGCAGTTCCGCATGGTCAGACATATTAAATAACAGTAAATAGCAGGGGCACATTTATATGATTATCTCAGTGCCACGACAGGTCAGCAGAGTTAAATACAAATGTAGGGAAAGGGATGTCTGATCTGTCCCCTGCACTAACCTTCATCCTAGAGGGATGCCTAAAGGTGGTGAGGTCTGAGCTGCCAGCGTAACCCTATCTCCTGAGAAAACCCTGGAACTAAACCCCACTCCCCACCCATAGGAACAGCAAAAAACCTAAAAGTTAAACTACTCAGAACCTGCTGCTTTGCTCCTGATAGCAGTAGGGGGAACGTCACCTGGTCATCTGATCTTCTTACAGCAGTAGCTCAAACACCTCCACTCTCCAGGCTGGTCCAGGTAAGGATGAGCTATCATGGACAACAGCTGAAGGATCATTTGACTACTTAAGGAGAGGTGGGAGTGGACACACACTGCAGCAAGCCTTCCTAGCACTACCAGCAAAGAATCAAGATTAACCCTCATTGGTACTGAATAAATTAACACCCAATGTAAGAACAAAACAAAAAGTTGTCACAGACTCCTGACACACACAGGAACATTTTTTTTTAACACATTCAATTGTGGAACTTATTGTTACTCGATCTATTAATTAAAATTCAATTTGTTTGTTTTAAGTGTAAGGACTTTTTTCAAGTCAAATATGGTATTGGATAAACAGAAAACTATGATTCATAGGGTAGAATCTGTAAACTAAAACTAAAGTAGTAAAGAAGATTTTTTTTTCAAAAGGGCTCAAACAAGTTTAAAAATCATGATAATTGATCGCCACACCTCTGTTTTTATGCTTATGGCCCCAATAGTCTCTACTTTTACAGTTAATAGCTGTCTGCAGCTTTGACCCACCAAAGTCAGCAATTGGCTGAAAGCGGTCATATTTAATGTGCATCAAGAAATGGCCAGGAAGTAGAAACCAACAGAGACTAGGTAAGCTTGGGAACAGGAGCAATAGGGATACTGTGATGGTGAGTGTTGCTTCTTTTATTGTTTAACTTTCTTTTGAACAAACTTTTAAATGGATTATCAAGTGAAAACAAGTTATCACCTGTACACAGGATAGGTCATATCTTGATCAGAGAGGGTGCAACTTCTGGAATCTGGAGCTTTTATTGTTGTTAACATGAAGTTCAGTGCTCTTGCTCGACCTATGCTCCAGTCATTTCTTATGGGGAGGCCAAGAACTGTGCTGGGCTTTATCCAGCAGCTACATAGAGAATGCCATTTCATTTTAAAATGGGGGTAATAGTTCCACATTGGGGATAAACATTTCTGAGAATCGGTGCATTTTTTAGATCAGACTCAGCTATTAAAGTCTATGGGGATCCATATGAAATGGATGAAACACAGAATACATGAATACATTAGTTACACTTCCATTTGTTCCATTTCTGTTTAGTGATAGGCGAATTAAACTGAAAAGTTTGGGGTCCATACAGAACACCTAGTGTTCGTGCACCAACCCCAAACACGGACATGCTTGAGAAGTTCATGTTACTGTTCAGGTTTGACTAAGAAGGCTGTAAAAAGAACCAAAATGGCGATTAAGGCAGGAGAGTTATACTTACCGAAGACCGTGCGCTTGTACCACTACTTTCGGGTCCATTCATTAGGCCTCATGTTAATTCACTGCATCCCCCCGCCCGCTCTCTGTGACATTCTCAGTCATTGGTTGTGTCAGTCAGACTGCAACCCCACGATCTCTACCGACGTTTGTGATTGGCTACCATACACAATAGTATATGGCAATGTGTTTGTCGTGATATGTGGTTAAAAATAAATAAATAATTGAAAAAAATTGCTCGAGGTCACTCATATATTGTGATATACAGCACAGATAAAGCAAACGGCTGCAAGCTGCAGCCCGCAGCCGTGTGCATTATGTTGGCTGTGTATCAAAATATGGGGCCCCATGCAGGTTTTTAAAATTATTTAAATAAATCATATAAAAATTATGAGGTATCCCCATGTTTGATGCTCAGCCTAGATAAAGCACACTGCTGTTGGTATTTTTTACTTTAGGGAGGCCCATAGTTATTGCCCCCACCAGGGTATGAATAGCAGCCCTCAGCCACCCCAGAATTTGATGCATCCAATAGATTCACCAAATCCTGTCGCTTACCTGGCTCATTCTGATTGCCGTGGTACAGTTGCACTCAAAGTAATAGAAGGGGTTAAAGACAGCTGAGAATTGACAGCTGTCATTAAGCCCTAGATTGGTGATCTTTAGGCCTCTATGAGACCACCACATTACAAATCCTGTAAGTAAATAGTTAAAAACACAGACACAGAGAAAAATCCTTTATCTGAAACAAAGCACACTGACTCCCTCTTTTACCCATTTATTAACTCCAAACATACCTAGGTCCAATGGTAAATCTACAACATGATGTCCCACAACAATGCTCGCAGACTCTGCTACATTGCGGTGAGCGGTAAAATTACAGTGCCTTCTCACCGCGAGCAGTGCTATCACACTGATGTTGTGGAGAACCGCATCAGTGAAAGCAGTAACGTCAGAGAGTTCATCCTAGGTCACAGCAAGCGTACTTACCACGGTACCTATGCCGTGCCCTTTCCAGTTAAAATGTCCTCCATCCTGGGCCTCTTCCAGTAATAATGTCCCCCATCATAGGCCCGTTCCAGTAATAATGATGCTAGCAAGCCCTTCACTGGCTCCCCGTCTCCAAGAGATCCCAATTCAAAACACTAACCATGGCGTACAAAGCCATACACAACCTGGCCCCACCATACATCTCCGACCTGGTCTCCCGATACCTACCCTCACGCAACCTCCGCTCCTCCCAAGAACTCCTCCTCTGCTTCCCCCTCATCACCTCTTCGCACAACCGAGTCCAGGACTTCTCCCAGGCATATGCCTTACTCTGGAACTCGCTGCCCGAACACGTCAGACACTCTCCCACCCTGAGTAGCTTCAAGTGTCACCCGAAGACTCATCTGTTCCGTCAAGCCTACAACCTGCCATGAGACCAGGAGACCGCCCCATACCTGACATTCCCCCATCCTACTGTATCCTAACCCGCCCCTCATAGACTGTGAGCCCTCGTGGACAGGGTCCCTGCCCCTCCTGTACCTGTACATCCTGATCACCTAGATTTAGTGTACCTGTTCTTGTCTCCCTTATCCTCATGTAAAGCGCCATGGAACCTAATGGCGCTATATAAATAAATAATAATAATAATAATAAAAAATAATAATAATAGCTCTGCCGCTCTTTTTTAATACATTGAAAAAACAAACAAATAAAACACAATTATTCTTATTTTTCCCTGCTCCCATAGCGCACAGCATCCTTTTCTATAGGTGGTAGAGAGGACAGCAGCACATGATATCACTGCCATGCAATGCCAGCGAGAAGCACACGAACGACAGCTGATTGGCCAGCGATGTATATTGCAGAGCAGGAGGACTGCAGATCTCTTCTTCGCTATGCATTTGAGCTGAATGTCCATACTTGGATGCGTATCCAGCTGGAATAGGCGATGGCATCTACAAGTCCCCCTCGCGAAGGCTTACAATCGTAATCTCTTCAACCACGATCACTCCTGGTCAGTGGCATAGTGCTTCTGAGGTTTAAAATAGAAGTGTGTGTAAATGCAGCCAAAGAGATCATCATTTAAACACCTTTATGAGAGCTCAAGAAATAATTGCAAAAAAAGAGTAGGATTTTATTCTTTGATTTTAAGAAAGTCAGAACTCTGAACTTTTTCCTAATATAATAGCGCTCCTAAACAGAAGAGTCAAACTAATGAAAAGAAACTGCCAAGTCACACCATATAGAGAAGAATTAAACATGGTAACTAGCTTTCATTTATCAGTGGACAGATTAGGTCCACAAGAGATGAAAAAGCAGATCAAGATCAGGTTGCGTTAGAGATTTTGTATGTCTACTACACATATAGAAACATAGCTGGATTCAATTATAGAAGAGCTGGTCTAGGTAAGCCTTTAACTGTTTGCCAACCACACCCCATATTAAAACAGAGCACAAGCAAATGGTTGTTATGTCTCCATGCTTTGTTTTACAAGGCAGACACAAAATGCATAAACACCCTCATGGTATCCAGAGAAAGCACAAGGCACATTTACAACCATCAACAGACTCTTATTTTTAGATGCTGCATAATAGAATCTTGTACTTGAAAATATGTTATACCGTACTCTTCTGTACATATCTGTTATTAACAAATATAAATCCTCAACTTTAATGTTAAAATTCCAATTAGTGGTCCCAGTCACGCTTGTGAGAAATTCCGTACTTACTGGCAATGACCTATGGAGCCTTGTTCTGAGAAAGTTCTCAGGATGAAGCTCCATAGCAATCGATGGATGTCGAGGGACATTCATTTTTGAATTACATCAGAATGCCTAGAATTAATTTTGCCGTAATAAATTGGTGAATCAGGGCGTGTGGGGTAGTCTTTATCCAAATAAACTTTTACTCTGATTGACAAAACAAAAAAGCAATTGGAAACAGCTGGGTAAAGAACCAGAATTGGCGCATCAAATGAATATGCCACTTCTGAAGGGGATGTGGGTTGTAGCCCTCAGCAGTCTTCTTTATCTTGGATGCGTATCAAAAACAAAGGAGAACCCACTCTGCTTTTTAAATCATTTATTTAAATATTTAAAAAACCAGTGTAGAATCCCCTCTATTTTTGATAACCAGTCAAGGTAAAGCAGACAGCAGATGTTTGCAGCCCGCAGCTGTTTGTTTTACCTGCACTGGCTATCAAAAACAGAAGGGAGCCCACGTCATTTTTAAAAAAAATTATATTCCTTATTCACATTTGTTCTCAAGGCAATTGCCCCCATTTTGCTCCCTTTTGCAGCTCCTTGGCCCTTACTACAACAATTTTACAGCCATTTTTCAGCCAGGAATTTAAGTACCCATGTGTCGGTTCTAGCGGTTCTGTACCCGAGCGAGTCCCCCGCATGCCTGGAAATACTCCATCTCTCCGTCAGGTCACCCATCGCCTCTTACTGGCCATGAGCAGTGGGGTGTTGCCTCTGGAGGGTAGAGCTAGTACAGATGCTCGCTCTAGCCATGTATTGTTCTCTGAGAGACTTACTTCAGGTTATGGTGTTGGTTTGAGGTGGGACACTGTTGCTCCCAGCGATACTGCTTCTCAGGAACCCCAGGATGTCAGGTTCTCTAGTGTCAGCTGTTGCCAGCAGATTTGGGATGCTATGTCTGCTGGTTCAGCTAGGTGTGGGGTGGTTCCTTCCACTCTGCCCTCCTCGCCCCTTCCTTTACTTCTCTGGGCTGAGGTTGGAGATTGAGCATTGTCTCAGTGTGTCAGGTGAGCCATAGGGAGGAAGATTTAAACCCACAATATCCTCTCCTCCGTGTTGAATATATTCAGTTGTGCTTGGGTGGTAAAGGTTAGTAGTTAGATGTGTTTCTGCTGGTTTGCTCTTTTGCTTTGGCATTTTGGTCTGGGCTCTTTCCCTAACCTTTCTAATACTTTGTTTTGGTCTGCACTGGTTTTCCTGTTTGTACTTTTGTATTTATGATATGGGAAGGGCTTCACCAAAGTCCCCCCTACCAGGACCAAAAGGTGGGTGAAAAGTAGCCCAGCCCTCAAGGGTGTGCATTTGCATGACTGCTACCACACAGTGTGTCTGGCATAATGCACTTGCTGGTCACAGTTCAGTCATCTCACTACCATTTACTTTTATGGGGTTGGGAATTGAGGTCAAAATCGAGTCATTGGTCTTAAACAAAGCATCTAAGCATCTCTAGTCAGACCGCTGCACCCATTAGTCTAAAGGCCCAGTTACATACACAGATAATTGTGCAGAGATTGTTCACAGATCTCTGGTTGCAGTGAAATCTTGGACACATTGTTCCATTTTGTGGCCGTGTACAAATGGAACAATGTGTCCATGATTTCACTGCAACCAGAGATCTGCGAACAATCTCTGCACAATTATCTGTGTGTGTAACTGGGCCTTGAGTGATACATTGTTGGATTAAAGGTTTCTTTGCCTACATCATGCTGTTCTCAGATGAGGTAGCAAAAACCTGCTGACAGATTCCCCTTATTATACAGCCATACTATCCAACCAGTTTCTAAGGTATAAGTATCAGAAGATCTTAGTCATGGACATAAAACATCACAAAAGTATGTTTTGTTGCCATTTTAGAGCAACTAACTCTGTTTATGTAATTGTGAATTAATCAATCAATCAATTAGGGTCAGTCTGTATACACCAACCTCTACCAAAAGAGAGATGAACCTCGAGCTACAAGAGTAAAATAAACAACACAAAAACATGAAAAAATATTATAGACTGTAGACTGATCATAGCCAATGATTTTTTATGTCCACTTGGCCACAGAGCTCAAAATTTACAAAATAAACTTACAGTTAAAACAAGACATTTATATACACTATGTAAACATATGCATGTTTTTATCACTATCTGATATGAAATTAGAATAAACCTTTTCTATTTTAGGTCAATTAGGATTACCATAATTATTAATATTTGCCAAATGCTTGAACATTGAGAGAGAGAGAGAGAGAGAGAGAGAGAGAGAGAGAGAATGTTTTAAGGAATTTTTATTACTTTCATCAAATTCAAATAGTATTTGGTGCCATTTCCTTTAAGCTGTATGACTTAGGTCAAATGTCTTGGATATCCTTCCACAAGTGTCTCACAATAGTTGGTAGGAATTTGGGCCCATTCCTCCTGACAGAACTGATGTAACTGAGCCATGTTTGTAAGTCTCCTTGCTTGCACCTGCCTATTTAGTTTTTCCCATACATTTTCAATAGGATTGAGTTCATGGCTTTTGACAGCCACTCCAAAACATCGACTTAGTTATCCTTAAATCCTTGTATCCAGTTTGGCAGTATGCTTGGGGTCATTGTCAATTTAGGAAGACCCATTTCCACCCAAGTTTTAACTTACTGGCTGATGTCTTGAAATGTTGCTTCAGTATTGCCACATAGTCTTCATTCCTCATGATACCTATGTGTTTCACAACTTAGGATGATGTCCTTAAGCTTTGAAGCTTCTCCTTTTTTCCTCCAATTAATGGTCATTATGGCCAAACTGTTCAATTTTAGTTTAAAAAATGTAGGTTTTTGTTCCTGTGTGCATGTGCAAACATTAATCTGGCTTTTTTATGTTTCTTTTGGAGTAAAGGTTTCTTCCTGGCAGAGTGGCCTTTCAGCCCTTGTTGATACAGTACTCATTTCTTTGTGGATAATTACACAATATTACCTGCTTCCATCATCATCTGCACAAGGTCTTTTGCTTTTGTTCTAGGGTTGATATGCACACGTTGGACCAAAGCACGTTCATCTTTGGGACACAGAACCAATCACCTTCCTAAGCGGTATGATGGCTGGACATTCTCATCTTGTTTGTACTTGCGTGTAATTGTTTTTATAGATGAACGAGTCACCTTCAGGATGAAGCAGGCTTTTGCAAGTCCACAATTCTCTTCCTGATATCTAGGCTGATTTTTTTTTATAGATTTTTCTATAATGGTGCACAAAAAGGAGTGTGTTTCAGGTGTACATTAAAATACATCCACAGGTGTGTCTCTATGTAAGGCGGCTGTCACACGCTGCTATATCGCTAGCGATATTGTAAGCGATCACGTGCACGCGCGATCGCTAACAATATCGCTCACATCGCTGGTGAGCTGTCACACAGACAGACTCACCAGCGATGTGGAGCCGCGATCTTGCTGGTTACTATGGTACACATCGGGTTACTAGGCGCCGCGCATCGCTTAGTAACCCGACGTGTACCATAGTTACCATCTCCCAGCATAGGCTCTGCCGCTGGGAGATCGTTCATCGTGGTGTTATACACCACGATGAAGCAGATCGTTAAATCGTTAATCGCAAGATCTGAACTCCGGAGCTCAGATCTCGATTTTGCGATTTTATCATTTCTCGCTCGTCGTATCTTGCCGTCACACGCACAGACATCGCTCACGCGATGTTTAATCTGGCGCGTTCAAGCGATATCTTTCAAGATATCGTAGCGTGTGACGGCCGCCTAACTGATATGTTGACAGTAAACCTACCAGAAGCCTCCAAACACATGACATCATCATGTCCCGAATTGTTCAAAGGCATAGTAATCTTAGTGTATGTAAACTTTTGACTTTGCAGAAGGTAATAAAAAAAGCCTTAAAACATTTTCTCTGTTTCGTTATTCTGGCATTTGGCAAATATAAATAATTTTGGTAATACTAATGACCTAAAACAGGAAAGGTTTATTCTGATTTCATGTCAGATAGTGAGAAAAACAGGCTTATGTGTCTTTTACATAGTGTGTTTAAACTTCTGGTTCAATTGTATATGCTATCATCTAATAGGTGGGGGAAATACGCACTACTGGAGACAAAGAGGTTTCACTCCTGATTTTAAAGGAAACCTATCACCAGGTTTTTCCAGTATAGTACAGTGCAGCCATCCCTTTTAAGACCTCTTTTACAACATTCTAGTAAGCTGCATATAAGTTACCAATATCTTCTACATATCACAAAAAAAATACCTTTTATTATATCACCCCTACGGTACAGTCCGGTCTGATAGATGTCTCCGGCCACGCTTCAGTGCCTCCTCTCTCATCGCAATCGACTTCTTACTGCTTGCTTCAGTATTTTGCAGGACAGAGCATAGTACATCTTCACATAAGCATAATTTGGGGACACTGTGTGGATGATGTAGGGTGCATCATCCACATAAAGCAAGGTAGGAAAATGACATTTGCAATGAAAGAGAAGGCACTGTTTTCCAACATTGATGATTGCCATCATAATTAAAAAGTATGTTTTTTTACATACAGTCACTTAGGCCATGAGCACAAGAATTTTTTAGTCTATTGTACCTCTTCAATAAACATTGTAAAGAAAGTGATTAAATCAAGTCCTACAAAAGACATTGATGGATCCTCTTTTGTACAGTTATAATAATTGGATCTTATGCCAGCTCGTTATAGGATCTTATTGACTCTAGACACAGCCGACAAGACAAAAGGTGGTAATATATGGTTATATATCCAACTTCATAGACTTGTTTATTTTTTTTCACATTTCTCAAATTCTATTTCTGTCTATATCACACGTTTTCTGCACGCCTAAGGCTTTTGCATGTTGCAAAATGAGGAAAACTAACACTTTTCTTTTACACTAGAATTGCACCATCAGTAAGAAAACATGCAGTCACATATATCCTATTAGGTTTATATACAGGCTTTACAATGCTCTGGTTTTAGGTGCACATGTTCATTAGACCCCCAGATAACAGGTAATATAATCTGTATATGTACTGGCAGGGGCGTAACTACAACAGGTGCAGTGGTTGCGATCGCACTCGGGCTCTGGTCCTGGGGGGGACCCAAACGTCCCAGTGGCCTATAGAAAAAGACTATTGCTATTAAAGATTTGCAATAATTGGGGGCCCCGTTGGAGCTCTTGCATCAGTGCCCATGAGCTTCAAGTTACGCCACTGTGTACTGGTATTCCATACTAAAGGAAATGAGTTTTAATGGAAAGCAGACTATATTAGCTAAAGCTTAAACCTCTGAATATTTATGGATTTTCGCAGTTTTCAGAGCTATCTTACAGAAAATGAATTATCGCAGACGATATACTGAAATGGCAAACATCGCCATCTGCTGGTCACCTCGGTGAGCACAGGCTTTAGATCTCAAGACATGTTACATTGATGACTATTATTATGCATTTCTTATAAAGTGCCAACATATTTCACAGCATTTTACAGAGATTATTAGAATAAGTGTGTTTGCGATAAAATTCTTACATAATCAGCTCCACCGGTTTTCATGTATTGATAAACCTCATTTACACACGTTCACTCACTCAATCTGACCCATCAGTATTCCATACTTAAAGGTAACCTCCAAACAAAACAGTCACTTAATATCCTCATTTATGTTGTGCTAATCCTGATATCATAATTAAATAATATACTGTAGTGTAGGTTTAATTTCTAACTATACATATTTGTATATTATATACAATATTTAGGAAGAGTCGGGACAGCATAGCGCTTCATTTTCTTAAAGGGACTGTTCAGGCTAATAAAAGTGGTTTGGGTATGTTTAAACCTGACAATGACTGAACTTACTAATATATCTTTACTTTCTAGGACCTCTTCTATAGCCCGATTTCACTTTTAGGACTGACAGTCTGACTCCCTTTTTGGCCCTGGTGCAAGGGAGAACTTCCCCCCTCCCTGTTTTGACATGAGACCAGTCATGTGAATTAAGGGGATTTGAGTACTTTCCTCTCTATAGATAAACCAGCACTGTTTTCCATAATGGCTGATTCAGAGACCTGAGAAGGAGGCTGGCTTAGCTTCTTAAATGATACTGTCGCCTTTATTGAATTACTGGTAACATGCAAACCTGTGAGGAAACCACATATTAATCCTATAAACTCTTATAAATTGAACCTCTTCATGATGTATTAATGTCCCCCATCCTATTATATATGTCACAATCCTGACATATGACCCACCCAAGGGCCGTGGGGTACTCGGTTCCGGGAGTTGATTCACGGGGGATGTCACGGGGGCCTGTGCCCCATCCCGTGGCCTTTGTGGTTGCTAAAAGTCAGCAAAAGTAATAAAAATAAAAGTAGTTTGTGACGACACCTACGGTTCTGGTATGGTTACCGGAGCTGTGGGTTAGACCTTCGGGGTGATGATAGGGCAGCCAGACGGTTACACTCCGCATAGGCGGAGCGGGATTACCGGGGCAGTTGTAGTCATTTTTACACAAGGAGGCAGCTTACCACATGGCCTTTTTTGCTTGTCTCTTCAATGCAGCAGTGTACAGCTCCTTAGGTGAGGGAAATAAAGTACGTCACACCAGTTATTAACTCTGATCAGGTTTTACTTGCAGCTCTTTAGGCAGGAAGACAGGTTACACAGTCTTTCGGGTCTTTCTCGCCTGGGTAGTCACCAGGGAACCGCGATGATTTCCTCAGGACTCTCTTTGGTGTGCCTGCCGTTCCCTACCCCTACCGGTCCCTTCACTGCGCTCAACTTCTCCTCACAACTGTGCAGCGCCTCCGCGCGCAGAGCCTCGAGCCAACTCCCCTTGGTCTTTT
The DNA here is from genome assembly GCA_033576535.1 of Allobates femoralis. Lineage (NCBI taxonomy): Eukaryota > Metazoa > Chordata > Amphibia > Anura > Aromobatidae > Allobates > Allobates femoralis. The sequence continues at coordinate 383,399,056 of JARQOC010000004.1, forward strand.
GTGGGCGACTTTCCTTTAGGTCCCCTGACCCTAGTTCGGTCTGCCTTTTCAAGGTATACGTCAGGACTTTGGCCGCAACTTCCTGCAGAAGCTCGGGGCCTCCGGCTTAACGGTTCGGGGTTAAACTCCCGCACCGTGTACAGAGCTGGTTCTCTGTACGTGACTAGACCCTTTTGATTGGTAGTACCGGGTCGATATTCGGGTGCACCATAACTCCTGGAGCTCCTAGGATCCCTTTCAGTCACGATGACCTTCCCCTGCTTCGTCCTCCGTCCGTATCTCTCTCTTACTGACTAACTGTCATCCCACCCATACACTTTTTCTACCCACATGACTCCTCCCACGGGACTGGGTCTTCCCTGCAGCAGGTTCACCCACGGTCCTCTATTCTAGAGTGTACATGAATGTGTGTTGTGAGGGTCTATTGTTTACCATCCCAGTTTCCTCAGTCTCAGGAATGCCACATACTCTTATTTGGGTGCAGTACCCCTCCATGGCATCCCGACCAGTGGGGCGCCACATATATAGGATCCCCATCCTGTTATATATGTCTCCATCCTGGTTTATATGTTCACTATTCTTGTATAAAGGTCCCCCATCCAAGTATATATGGTCCTCATCCTGGTATATATGACCCCAATCATGGTATGTATGTCCCTCATCCTGATATATATATGTCCCCCATCCAGGAAGAAATATCCCCCATCCAGGTATAAACGGCCCTCATCCAGGTATATATGATCCCCATCCTGGTATATATATCCTCCATCCTGGTATATATGGTCCTCCTGGTATATATGTCTCCATTATGGTATAAATGTTCCTCATCCTGATATATGTGTCCTCCATCCTGATATATACCGTATTTTTCGCTTTATAAGACGCACCTGATTATAAGACGCACCCCCAAATTTGGTGAAGGAAAAGAGAAAAAAAAATGTTTAATGTTATGTGGGGTCCGTCTTATAATACCAGTGTCCACCTTATAATCAGTATATATGTCCCCCATCCTCGTACACGAACCCCCCCATGCTGGTATGCATGTCCCCCATGCTGGCGTACTGTCCTTCCCATGCGGATGCACTGTTCCCCACCCTGGCACACAGGGCCCCAATGCTGGCATACAGAGCCCCCATCCTGGCACACTGCCCCCTATGCTGGCACACTGCCCGCCATGCTTGCACACTGCCCCCATTGCTGGCGCACTGCCTCCCATGCTGGCATAAAGGGCCCCCATGCTGGCACAAAGGACCCCCACCCTGGCACACTGTCCCTCCATGCTGGCACACTGCCCCCCATGCTGGCACAGACAGTCCCCACCCTGGCGCACTGCCTCCCATGCTGGCATAAAGGGCCCCCATGCTGGCACAAAGGACCCCCACCCTGGCACACTGTCCCTCCATGCTGGCACACTGCCCCCCATGCTGGCACAGACAGTCCCCACTCTGGCACACTGCCTCCATGCTGGCACAGACAGCCCCCACCCTGGCACACTGTCCCCTCAAGCTGGCACAGACAGCCCCCACACTTGCACACTGTCCCCTCAAGCTGGCATAGACAGCCCCCATCCTGGCACACTGTCCCCCTTCAAGATGGCACAGACAGCCCCCACCCTGGCAGACTGCCCCCCATGATGGCACAGACAGCCCCTACCCTGGAACACTGTCCCCCCAAGCTGGCAGACAGCTTCCCCTCGGCACACTGTCCCCCACCTTGGCACAGACAGCCCCCACCCTGTCACACTATCCCCCCCCATGGTACAGACAGCCCCCACCCTGGCACATTATCCCCCTATAGTACAGACAGCCCGCACCCTGGCACAATTTCCCCCCCAATGGCACTGACAGCCCCCACCCTTGCACACTTTCTCCAATGCTGCACTCTTTAAAAATAACAAACGATCTCATACTCACCTCTCTCCACCGCTCCCTGCAGCCTCCATCCCCGCTGCCTGCTTATACCGGGAATCCAGTCCTGTGAGCGGCGCGCGGTGATGATGTCACAATGAGCGATGCTCACATGACCGGAGGCCGGCACAGCTGAGCGGAGACAGCGGGAATAGCGCGGGCTGCAGGAAACGATATGAAGAGAGGTGAGTATGAAATTCTTTGGGTAATCAGTGCTTTCCACGCAATGAAAGCATGGAAAGCACTGACTGTTCACATGGGGCTGCGGACCGCTCCTGTCATATGCGCTGCTCCCGCTGTGATTGACAGCGGGATGCAGTGCATATTAGAGGAGATAATGAGCGGCCCCACGTGATCAGGGACCGCCGCTGCCGCCTCCTCCAGCCTCTCCACAGCCCCCGGACACCGCTCCACAGCCCCCCCCCATCCTCCTACTCCACAGCTACTAGGTTCGCTTTATAAGACGCACCCCCACTTTCCCCCAAAATTTGGGGGAACAAAAGTGCGTCTTATAAAGCGAAAAATACGGTATATATATATATATACATACACACACATGTAAAGAGAATACCGGGCACTGCTTTAATTTTCAGGGACAGCAGGTTCTGCTAGAATCACCACTATATACCCTTTCTGCTGCTGGGGTGCACGCCATATAAGAGTAATACAATTCAAATGAAGAAAAAAGCAGGCGGCACTCACCATTTAGGCAGCGATGTCTCTTTTATTTCAAAATGTCAGTGGACAAAGTTTATCCATGATGTGGTGCGGTGAGAGGGAGTGGAGAAGGACGGACGACGGCGAGCCGTTTCGCTGTAACTACAGCTTCAACGGGTCCAGCAAAAATATGGATTTCAGATAAAGCATTGTCTTTACCATAAGATTAAGAGTTCCATACAGACAACATGGGCAGTATAAGAGCACATTCATTCGAATGTATTTTCATTATTCAATGTATTATTCAATGTATTATGAAAATATTTTATAGTTTAGTTGTAAGATCAAAAATAAAAGTTGTGGAGTTATGGAAATCACAGGATTGATCCATTGATTTGGTTGTGGAACCAGTGTTCAAAGTGTCTCAGGACAACACCAGGACACATGATGTCGGTGCTATTGTGAGCAGCCTGTGTGACCTGAACGTACGACCACGGCAGGGTCTCCAAACATTTCTATCATTGACCACATCTGGGACGCCATTGTGTATACTGTATTGTATCTGTAATACCCCAGAGTTGGGTATTAACAAAGTGTTATATTGTCTTAACAATATTTTATGTTTGTGTATTTCATACTTGAAGTAGTATTCACTCTTTACACAAGGTATGCAGCGTACACCAAGAGTTAAACTCCTCACTGAGCCTGTTACTAGGCAGGATAGCTTGGTGGGCAGAGTCTTAGTGCACATAACTGCTGTTACCTCAGTGTTTAGTCAGAGTACAGTTGGAGCTCGGCCAGTACGCATAGTTAGGAAATGTAGGGGGACGCTAACCCACATTCCAGCGGGCTGTATGGGAACAGACTGACCCAAAGATACATGTAGGATCTCTTAGGACTTGCACACCTTTAGGCAAATGGAATGCATTGGTTAGCACAGCAACCTAGCATAATGAAACTTAAAGCTGTAGAGGCAGAAGAACTACGGGTCTGCAGGTGGATCCCCTATATAGAAAATGGACACACAGGGAGCCTACTATACAGCAAGGTTAGAGGGACCATGAACATAGGGTCTGCTGGAAGACGCTACTTCAGTTAGAATGAGCCAACTCTATTGTGTCAGCTTGGACAACATGGTAACATGGTTACACTTGCTGTCCTCATGCCTCATGTGACTGTTTCTCTGTATCTGTTTGCTATGAGATTGTCTGTGGAGCCATAACGCCTGAGCATGTTATCGCCATTATGTCCGTGTACCCATTCTTAAGGCCACGTTACACACACAGATATATTGGTCACAGATCTCTGGTTGCAGTGAAATCATGGACACTTTGCTCCATTTTGTGGCTGTGTACAATGGAACAATGTGTCCATGATTTCACTGCGACCAGAGATCTGTGACCAATATATCTGTGTGTGTAACGTGGCCTTTACTGTTTTATAAAGTAAAATACCACATGTTTCATAATTAAAATACCTCCTGACTCTCCTGTTTTTCCTTTACTGACATCAAGGGGCACGCCATTGACTTCTTAGATGACAGCGAAACAGTAACACTGGTGTAAACCCTGCAGGCCCACAGCCACATACTTTTCACTGTCAGGACACAGGCATGGCCACCAACACCTGTGACACATGCTAGGGGATCTGATTCATGCCCGACGTCTTGAGTACTTTGTGCTCCACATGTCATATATCTATGTGTAAGGCATTGTTGCTATGCTGGAAACACGCCAGTCTATTATGGCTATCATGTGAAATTTTTACATTACAAAGATTTTTTTTATCAATTTTTGCAATAACATTAAGAAGATACCTTTGTTTTATCCTTGAATGTGCCGCTCATTTTCTCTGTATTTATGATGGGGATGATCTGCTGGAGCTCGGGCACCCATACACACGAAGCCAGGAAGCTCTATATCAACTATGGACTTGAGCCTTTATAGTAAATACTTAATTTTTGCACATAGTGCTCATACTTTATACTGAATAAATTGAGATCCTTTGATCATTTTCCATTTTTTCATCATATCATTAAAGACAATCTGTCAGCAGGTATTTGCCATTTAATTTGACAGCACCGTGATATACTTGATAAAACCCTGATTCCAGCTATGTGTCACTTATTAGGCTGTATGTTGTAGTTTCAATGCAATCGGTTTTATCAGCAGGAGATGGTGGTCACCTTACTAGGTCTAATGTCCAGGTCAGTCAGACTAATCCTTGTGACCCTGCCCCCACCACTGATTGACAGCTTGCGGACAATGAACAGTGTTCACTGCTACATCTACAACTGAAAAAACGGGAACACTATCCAAACAAGCAGTGCAGTAAGTGATACATCTTTGGAATCAGGACTTTGCTCCTACATCATGCTACTCTCAGGTTACATAAGCAAAAACCTACTGACAAATTCCCTTTAACATGTCTATTGATCATGTGATTTTCATAATTCCATGACTTTTCCTTCTTTGTGTTGCTATTTCAATGTTGAAGAGTGAATAATCTATTTTAATCCCTCACCATTTAGTAGCTTTCTGTGACTGTCAGAGAATTAAATCTTCCTTGTTCACATCTAGTAATTAAAAACCTGTTCTAAACATAGACTAACAGCCATATTGGAATAAAGAGCTTGGATATTTTGTAGATTTTGAAAGTATTCGTCTTCTGAATGTAGATATGACCTCAATTATTGATAACCACCGTAACCATAGATCTTTAACCGCTAATGGTACCTTTACACGCCGCTACAGAAGGTAGAAAACAACCGGGTTATGGAGACAAATGTATCTTGCACCGTCAAATCAACCCGAGGTGCCACCCGTCACTTTCAGCACCTGTTTCAGAGCAGTGCTCTAAAACAGGTTGATTTCAACCCGATGGTAACGGCGTCTAAATACGGTAGGGTAAGATTTTTTCACCACCTAGATAACTCCCCGGGGCGTGACACAGCCTCCGTGAAACCACTCCCCTTCAGCGATCATTGGTGGAAGCTCCTGCATTACGATTGGTTGTCGCTGCATAGGGTGGCATATTTAAGGAGCTGACCAGTCACATTTGCTATAGCGTCATGTATTAGCCAGCCTTCCTGCGCTGGCTGGCCAATCATGATGCTATTGCTTTGTCCAATCATCGTACGAGGGTCTCGTAATCCACAACTCTGGCACGCCTATGTGTTGTCCCTGCTGCCTCAAGTCCTCCCATATTACCTTCTGTAGCGGTGTGTAAATGAGGGAAGGTGCTCTACAGAAGGTAACCTGCGGCACCCGTTGGTGCATCCAGAGATAGATTAAACCTTCTGTAGAGCACCTTGTAGCGGCGTGTAAAGGCGGTATCGGGTACCGTTTGCAACCGTTGGTGCATGCTCATGCACGTGAAGCACCCGGTTGTTTTCTACCTTCTGTAGCGGCGTGTAAAGGTAACTTTACTGACATCTCTCATACATGTACGTCGGCAGCGGGTACATGGAGCAGACTTATAAGGTTGGCTTGTCCTCATACATGGCAAATAATAGCTGTGAGTTACAGCCAGGACCTGACTCTTAACAAACACGGGTGGAGCAGAGTTTGTTAATCTGTTAAATGCCATTGACAAACTTATTGTCACTATATGCATAAATGGGCTTGGCGCTAGACATTTTAAAACCAATGGCATAGATAAAAAGGGAAGGAATTACCAGGGTTCATCTGACAAACTGAACAGAACTCCACTGAAATCCTGCCTGTGGCCGGCTTCACAAGAAACTGTGATTTTTGCTGTATACAGCAGTACTATGGGATTGCTGTATACAGCACAAATGATCAGATGATTGCAGGTTCAAGTCCCCTACAGAGACTAACAAATACAGTAAAAAGTGAAAGAAAGTTTAAAAAATATGAAAAATATTTAAAAATATAAACATTCAAACCACCTCCTTTTACCTCCATTAAAAACAAGGACTATAAAAAAACACATACAGTATGTGGAATCACCATGTTCAAAAAAGTCCAATGTATAAATATATAAGAATAATTAACCAGATCAGTAAACGCCGTGAAAAGAAAAAAAATCCAAAACATTAGTATCAATGTTTTAGTTCACTGCAATACCTCAAAAAAATGCTGTAACAAGTGATCAAAATGTCATATTTATCCCAAAATTATATCAATGAAAATGAAATCTTGCTCCACAAAAAATAAGTACCCACGCGGCTTTATATAAAACAGTCAGCCATGGTCTTCCAAAGTATAAAGATTTACTGTAGAATTGTCAAGACCACCTTTAGAGCAAATAGTATGGGGGTTTCATGGGATTGCAACACCAACTCCTCCTCTTTACTAATGCCTAGTCTATTTTTAGGGGGTAGTCTTGGTATGTCTCATTAGTTGTTCTCTCAGTAGTGGGCTTCTATTCCCTCTCCCCCCTTCCTTTGCTATTGTGGCGCCCCACTGGTCGGAGCACCACTAATAGGGTACTGCACCCAGACAAGCGTGTGTGGTATTTCTGTGGCCAGTGAATGGTGAGGTTAATATGTGGCTTTCACCCTGCATTCACACACACTTAGCTTCAGGGGACCAATTGGTTCAACCTGTTACCTAGGTAACTGGTCCCAGGGGGAGGTTCTAAGAGTGCTAGTGGAAGGCAGGAAGCTAGAGCAGAGAACAGAACACAGGGTACGAGAACGTCTGAGGAGAGAGTCGAGGAAGACCCTTCAGGGGGATGCACAGAAAGGGCACCCAAAAAGAGTGCTGACCCAGACAGAAGGAGGAGACCTAGCACCAGACCATATGGTTAACTGGTCTGGGGGAATCCTAGTCCGCAACGGAGAAACGGCTCCAGGAGCGGTATGGGCAAGTTCAACCCCGAGCCACCAACACCGGGCGGACCCAGGAGAGTCTAGCCCTGGGTCGCCTGCAAAACAATAATGCTAAGGGTACCTTTACACGCCGCTACTGGCGGGTGGATACAACCAGCTACTTCACGTGCACGAGCACGCACAAACGGTTACAAACGGTAAACGCACCACCTTTACACGGCGCAACGAGGTGCGCTACGCTACGTTACATCTATCGCTGGATACACCGCCAGGTGCCACAAGTAGCCATCTGTAGCTTACCTTACCTCATTTACACACCGCTACAACAAGCTAATATGGGCGGACCTGGTGCAGCAGGGACAGCACATAGGCGTGCCACAATTGTGGATTACGAGACGTCCGTACGCTGATAGGACAAAGCAAGAACATCATGATTGGCCAGGAATCGCAGGAGGTTGATTAATACATGACGCTCAAGCAATTGTGTAGTGTGACTGGTCAGCTCCTTAAATATGCCTCCCTATGCAGCGACTACCAATCGTCATGCAGGAGCTTCCTCCAATGATCGCTGATGGGGCGCGGTAACCCGGAGCCTGGGTCATGCCCTAGCTACATACCAGGTACATAGCCTGGTGTCCACACATCCCTTCTGTTCCTTCTTTACACGCCGATACAGCTCGCTACAATCGCCTGTGTAGCCACCTGTTTCAGGGCAGTGCTCGGAAACAGATGTATCTACTGCCGGGTGACTCCTACCGTCTTCACACGCCGCTACTATGGGGTACATTGCCGATGCAAGCTACATTTTTAGCATGTAGCTGGTTGTATCCACCCGCCAGTAGCGGCGTGTAAAGGTACCCTAAGAGCCAGGACCCGCGTAAAGCCACAGAGGTAGCAGCAATCCAGAGAGGGTTCTTACCTATGTTACACAAAGCAGGACAGGAACAAGGAGACCAGGTCAGATTTAAAGCCAGCCAGGCTTCACCACAACAGGACAGAGAAAGGACAGCGTAGAGGGACATGCTCTTAAGCCACATAAAGACACCCCATTCATTGGGCACTACCCAGGCCAGCTACCCTTGACTGTGTGACTGTTAACCTGTTGTTGAACTGTGTTTACCAAGTAAATACCAGTGCAGAGCAAAGAAAGCCTCTCTTGTCTTTTCACGGTTAAATTACAGTGCTGCTACCACGACAATCAGCACAGAAGCAACGCTGCCCCAGGGATCCTGCTCCACCTGCAGGGAGCAAGACCAACTGGCTGCAATAACATCATCTCCGAAGGTCTGATAACGGCGCTGGTGTTATCATCAGAAACTGCAGATGGCGTCATGAACAATTCAATCCAATGTATTATTTTATTTCAACACTTTTTCAGTGACCACCAGGGCCACAGACTCGGGCACCGGCCACCAGTGACAGTACCCCAAAAATATGTTCGAGATCTGAGTACCCCTGCCTGGTTGAGTCACTATGTAATGACTAAAGGTACTTATCTTTTGTAGATTGGTTCTCAGTCTTCAGGTGCCAGGCAGAAATGAGCGACAGGAGCCTGATTGGTGGACAGATTTTGGCTGGAAGGAGGAGAGCCTTTTTATACCCTGCATTCCTGTCTGGGGACTCACAGCAGCCAGGACTCTGAAGAAGCAGCTGCCCGCCCTCCATTAAGCTTTAATGTCATCGCAGTATTTATTAGATGGGTTCTCGCCAAGCTGTGCTGGGTGGAGACTGGCTGGTTTTAGTGTCTATGGAGTAATTAATGTTATCTTTATTTAATGGTTTAATATATTTAATGTTTAAGTAACCATTAATAAATACCGCAACCTTTTATTTGCACATCATGTGTCATGTTTCATTTTATTTGGTAAGTGGTGGATGTTGTGTTGTGGGGTTTGGTGCCTGCCATCCCATGATATACTACCCTTCATCTGCAATATGTAAATTTGAGCTAGAAATAGGAGTATGGTGACCCAAGAATTGGAACATTTTAGGTGTAAATCTATAATAATAAGATTGGGAATCATTGCTTCGGATGTTACGGGGTTAGAACTGTAGCCTTCCATTACTGAGTTCTTGGGTTCAAATCCAACCAAGGAGAAGAAGAATTTTACATGTGGGTTTCTTCTTGGTTCTCGGATTTCCGTCTACACTCCAAAGACATTCTGATAGGGAATCTAGATTGTGAACCCTGTGGGGACAGTGATTATCACATGTGTAAAGAGCTGTGGAGTTAATGGTGATACACGGGAGTCAAATAAATAAATGTTAATATAGATTGAAAATTATGATACTATTCAAAATGACTGTGTGCACGAGGTCATTTGCAGAGTCCTACTCTATCCATCTGACAGCAAGATGAAAAGGAAGTGTGTCAGCACAAAAAAACTGCTCAAGCTATATGTATTCTCTCGATGCACCCTTGATATGGCCAAACAGCACAGAACTGTTGGCCTACGTCAAGGATAGTACAAATTGACTTTACTTTCAGCAGTCATTTTGTACTGAAAGACTCTCTTTAACGCTGTAGTCACACTATGGTGCAAAGATCGCATCACAATCCTTGGTCTGGCTGTTGGCTCTCCTGACCTGAGAATAACAGCTGCATAAAAATACATGAAGTCATCTTGCTTAGGTCAGGGAAGCCGACGGCTGGTCTGGGAGTGCGATGTGATCTTCAAACAAGTCATACGGTACTGTGACCCCAGCCTAGGGGTCGAGGCACATCACAGAACCTAAACAAACCTCAACAGAATTGATGAAACCTATTGTTACGGAATTATTTCCCATATCTGTCCAGATTTCTAAATCGAATAGGTCTTTGATGTGATTCATTGCAGTTGAAATGGCAAATGAATACACTGGAGCATTCGGAATATAAAGAAATAATAGAAGTCTCAGAAGTATTTCTTTCAGTTCATAAAAAATGCTTTCTGCACTCGGTATGGAAATGTCAGCTGTCTAAATGCTCAGAGGCTGAAACCTTTTATATGCCATGTTTTATCACAGTTGTGCAACTCTGAGAAGGTCAATAGTAAGACATTACTAAGCCATCCAAATGGAAAGTACACATCCCACACGTCACAACAAGACGCAGGCAGAAGGAGCAGGGATTCGGGTTGCATCCTGTTGAAACATATATTCCTAATCACATTATTTGCGGATGTTCTTCTAAAGAACAAATTGTTAGAAGATTATGGAGACAGAACAGAACATATAACTAAAATATGGAATCAGATGTGCTTAGTAACCCTGAGGTAGAAAGAGTTAGGCTGTGTCCACATGTATGTATACCAAGAATTAGACTCCTTTGTTTTCCTGTGTTTAATGGAAGTAGAGGGGCCCTTTTTATTTTACATGCTGTCTACTTTCTTTCTGTTTATCTTTAGAGCAAAAGAAAAAGTTCTGCATGTGAGACTTTTTTTCCATTCTAAAAATATACAGCAAACGGAAACCAGGCAGACCCCAAATAAATCAATGGGATCCCTTTAACAAAGGAATGCACACGATGGTAATGTTGTTCATCTGTTCTATTTCTTTGTTCTAAATTAAACAGAAAAGACATACGGACATGTGAATAGAGCCTTAAGCCGGCCGTACGCATTAGATGTCTTTCAACAGAATGATGCTTAGGAGTGCTTCACACTAAGCGAGATCGCTAGCGAGATCGCTGATATCTCACAGTTTTTGTGACGCAACAGCGACCCCGCCAGCGATCTCCCTATGTGTGACAAGTAGCAGCGACCAGGCACCTGATGTGAGATCGGCGATCGTGTTGGAATGTCCTAGACCATTTTTTGATCATTAGGGTCTTGCTGGGCAGCATGCATCGGTGTGTTTGACAAGGACAACGACCAACGACCTCAATACTACAGGTCTGAGTGACAGGGTCCCAACAACCTCCGTATCGTTGCTGCGTCGCTAGTGAGATCTGACTGTTTGACATCTCACCAGCGACCACGTAGCGAAACACCAGTGATCCCTACAGGTCGTATTGTTGCCGGGATCACTGGTGCATCACTAAGGGCCCCTTTACACACGGCTACATTTCTAGGGTGGCTACAGGTAACTTACTGGTTGCAGTGAAATCATGAAGAGATGATTCCATTTGTACACAGCAACAAGATAGAACCTTGTCTCCATGATTTCACTGCAACCAGTAAGTTACCTGTAGCCACCCTAGAAATGTAGCCGTGTGTAAAGGGGCCCTAAGTGTAATGGGACCTTTAGTCTGATCCTTCGGCTGACAGCCGCCTCATTTGATTCTCCCATACACAAGATTTGTTATTCAGCCGAGTGCATCTGTGTTCTATATGGGAATCTGAATACCAACCTCGGTAATAATAAAGAAAGGTATATTTTCACTGAACTATTTAATAAGCACTATACCTAATTATAAAAGTAATTTTTATTAATTTACATTAAAAAAATGCTAATGGAATCAAATACATAAATACAACATACAAAGTGCAATTCATAAAACCTCTTTTTCAAGTGAACCCCAATGTTTCTTCTATAGACACACATAAGAAGAAAATACAGAATCTGATATTATCCCTAGAGATGGACCAAAAATAGGACACAAAATAGTCCTCTGCAGTAAGATTATTCCCAATAGTCACCTATATTACAAATGATAATGATAGGATCGTATTCAGTATTGTTCTAGATTTATATATAGGTCAATCACCACTCAGTCATTTTCACAACACAGAACATAATTCACACTTAATTTTGTGTGATAAGTTTTTCATATATCACTCGACGCATTTCCCCCAGCCTATGGGTTCATCAAGAGTGTTTGATGAACATGTTATGACAGAGAAGATCCTATACAGGAACTAGGACAACACAAACACCATATCATATGTTTATGTTGGTCTCCCTACTCCATGCCCATAGAACTCTTTATCGGTCTCTCACGATGTTTGCCAGTAGATCGATATTTTGGGACTAATTTGATCTTATTCAGTTGAGGTTATCTCTGGTATAGGAAAAGAAGCACATGCCATCAGAAGAGAAGCATATGATGCATGGATAATTTCAAGATGTTTCTTCCGACATTGGATATTCAGGGTACTCATAAATTATGGGCCTTACACACAGTATATTTAATTGCTTCTAGGACTAATCCCTATATCTGCATGCCTCCAAAGAAGTTCCCCTCAATATTAGCCTCACAGGCCCATGGTTGGAACTTATGTGTCCCAGGCTGTAAGCATACTTGTAGTCCTGGCTCAGCTTGGATCTGCTGGGGATCTACTGTCAGCTCATCTCCAGGAGAACTATGTGATCAGCAGTCTAAAATCAGACATGTGCTACTGACATCTCTCCCAACAATCAGTTGGCCATAGTTCCCATGCACATTAGACCATCTGCCTAACTTGTCAATATTGGTGGGTTCAGCAGACATTAATGTCTTATGTGCTTTGGAGCCTCTAATGTGGTTTCTCTTTGCCTCATATTTTACCATACATTTTCTGCTATATTGATCTTGCACATACACACAGACACGGCCTCTCTATTTAATACATCAAAAATTTTAGCATATGGAGGTTTTATCATTCTGGAAATTTTTTCACCATATGGTAACATGTTACAGCCTATAACAATGAATTATTTAAAAAATTACCCTGCATCTCACATACAATGTTAATTTTTTAATATTTTGTTTTTCTTTCTTGTCCTCCAATCTATGTCCAATTTACCAATATTACTGGTCTTTGTCGAGTTTTCAAAATGGTGAAACTGGATGAAAATATATTGATTATTAAATACTATTTTTTGTATACCAGTTCAATGAACTGTTACACAACTGCTAGGCGTTTCATCTCTAGAAGCTTTTTTTTATATAACAGAAAACCTTTATATCATTCCAATAATAGAAATAAGATAATCAAAAAATTAACCCAAGGCTCCAGTATGAGATGGTTATTAATTGCATTAATTGTCAGACTGGTTGCGATAAGTAATGGAGGAGTGGATACAGTGGCTAGAGATAAGCAAAGCTTTCAAGGTTCAATTTGATTTGGGTTGCCAAGCTTCCCTGTGTTGAGGAAACCTGTTTGGTTTGGGAGTTCGGGTGCTTTATTTTTGCAAAGCACTGGAGCGAGCAAAGCTGTGGTTGGGTACAGTTGCTGCTTGGCCCAGTGCAAGCTGCGTGTAGTGTTTGATCAGCTCGCTTAAAAGGACAGTTTTTGGGTGTGGTGTATGTCTATAATTATTCTGGAGAAAAAAAAACACTCTCCCACCTCTGGAAGTGTTTCACTTATGGCTGGTTGTATGTGGGTGGAGAGGTGAACTGCCAAACAGTGACTTGCATTGAGGTTCGGGTCGAGTTTGGGGTCCCAAACAATGTGCTAAAGAGTTCGGCTGCACCACCTGAACAAACTTCAAAAGGTTCACTCATACCTAACAGTCAGTGCATCATACAAGAAATTAAGTCTTATCAATAGAGATGAGCGAACCTTCCCCGAACATATTCACCAATTTCAAATTCGGCAAAAACATTACAGATTCTGTTGATGATTGGAAACACGAGCAATTAACGAACAAATCAATGAATGCGGCTTTGTTCAGGAATAGGTTTGACATTTTAAAATTGTCCTAAAACTTTCCTTGAAGGTTTGGGGCTAAAATGCTTGCTGGAAGACCCAGTGGCTGAGAACACGCTTAAACTAAAGTTAGATGTTGTTCACAGCCATCGGGTCTATTGGTTTCCTTCAACTTGTAGCATTTACTGGAACTTTTAAACAAAATTTTTAAACTTTCTTGAGTTTTCAGGTGTTGGGACACCAGCAGGCGGTGGATTTTTGGAACAGTGCCAGATGTGGCAGCAGCTGTGAAGTCCAGGAACCTTAAAATCTCCTTTAAACATCCCTTTAAGGCCGGGGTCACACACACAGATATCTGGGCAGATATTGTTCACAGATCTCTGGTTGCAGTGAAATCATGGACAGATTGCTCCATTTGTACACAGCCACAAAATGGAACCATGTGTCCATGATTTCACTGCAGCCAGAGATCTGTGAACAATATCTGCCCAGATATCTGGGTGTGTGACCCCAGCTTAAGAGAGCTTTTAATTATTTTTAAAATATTTTTTCTTTTTTTTGTTTAGAGAGCAAACGTTTATTATTGCAGAGGGTCAGCAGCATGGGAGACCACCTCTTCTACAGTTATCTGTTAACTATTCAGACAAAAAAAGCACAAGTTTGTCATTAATTAGCATTCATCTTGGACCTGTCAGTACATTGGTCATTAGCCTTATTCAACATTGCAGATGAATTTTGGTGGCGAGCTAAAAAACTATTTTCTTTTTCTTATTTCTCCTTCAAATATGTAAGGTTTCGATAATTTCTTCTCCCTACCACAAGCTCAGGTGTTACCTGTGGCATGGGGAATGGGATTTGTAAGTCAGGTGCCTTCTGAAGCCCAACCGTTGTAGGGGTTAAAGGGAACCTGTCACCTACTAAAAGCCACCTAACCTATCAATACATGTCCCTGCACCTTCCTATTATAACTATCCCTCTCTCTGCTAAATGCTTGTTTTCAATGTTGGAAAAAACGTTTTCATACTTACTCAATAGGATGATAATGAAGTGGGGGCTATATGCAATAGTCCCCCTGGGTGTGTTGGTTTGCAGCCTTCATGATCCTTTATCATGCACCGATGGGCGTGATATTGTAATAAGATTCATCTCTGTGTGCTGCTTCTGCTGTATTCGCACTGCCCTCCCCCTTTCTATCACTCACAGCATGCAAATCATTTATCCTGATGTCAGCTCCAGAGTCCTGCCCTGACAAAGCATAAACATCACAGCAAGAGGTGGCACACAGAGAGGCAGAGGGGGAGGGAATGGCCACAGTCAATCAAGCTACCTCCAGCCACAGTGACTACCTCCATGGCTTTTAACTGTAAGTTTTACAAAGGCTATATCTCGGAGTACACAGCACACATGGGGGACCCCTTCCCGGAATGCAGCAGACATGCTGCATTAAGTGCTGCATTTAGATTGCCATGCAGCAGGGGGGTGACAGGTCCTCTTTAATGAGGAGGTAGGCAACAAAATTTGAAAAACAATAATATACTGTAAGCGATTGATTCCTAGGGCTGGAAGAGGTGGGTCCCTATGCAAAGGAAGCCACCAAATAATTTCCAGCCCAATGCAACCTTTTCAGTAGTTTAAAATCCTTTTTATTTTCATATTTTTTAAAATTAGAGGTTCATACCTCTGTTATAATCTCTATGTGCGCACTGTTTAACCATTAGGATTACCTGTTGAACCTCTAATTTTAAAAAATATGAAAATAAAAAGGATTTTAAACTGCTGAAAAGGATGCATTGGGCTGGAAATTATTTGGTTGTTCCTGTGTCTTGAAACAAGAGGGTGTGCCTCCCCTTTTCCTTACAGACTCCAAAAACGCATGTACCATTTAGTACCATATAAAAATGCATGCGTTTCCCATAGGGCCCCATTTTAAAAAAACGCATGCGTTTTTGAAAAAGCACCAAAAAATGCTGCTTGCAGTATTTTTTGGTGCTGAGCCAAAAACGCATCCCAAAAACGCATGGTACAGTTAGGCCTTTTTCACACATACCTGCGTTTTTGGCACTCTCTGCGTTTTTTTGCAGTTTGTTAAAAACGCAGATGCGTTAACGCATGGTACATTTAAGTGTACATGCGTTTTTTAGCTACATTTGCGTTTTTTCTCCCCATTCCAAAAAACACTTTTTTGGGTGCTGTAAAAAACACAGGGGTTGTTTCAAAAAACGCATGCGTTTTTTTAACATGGAGCCCTATGGGAAACGCATGCGTTAATGCATGGCACATATAGGCACCTGCGTTAATGCATGCGTTAACGCATATGCGTTTTTAATGAAAAATGACAAAATTCAAAAACTGCCCAAAAACGTTCAGACCATCAGGGGACACTATTTGGCACACTTAGAAAAACTGCTCAGTTTTTCTAACTGCTAAAAAAACTGATTGGTGTGTGTGAACAAGGCCTTAGACATGCGTTTTTGCTATTGGGGCATGCGTTTTTTGCATGGGGGCCTATGGATGCATTTTTGCAAGCGTTTTCACAAAATGCAAGTCTCAAAAACGCATGTAAAATCTGCAAGTGTGACCCTAGCCTTACACAGCATATGAATTCACTCTGGCACAATCTAGAGTCATCTATGGTGGTTCTCTGGCAATCCTTCTGAAGAGGCACTATATCTTATTGACCCACCCCAGGGCCATGGGGTACCCAGTTCCGGGCATTGGTTTCACGGGGGATGTCACGGGTGGCCTGAAAAAGGGGTTAGGCTAGGGTCACACATGCCATGCGTTTTTATAGGTGCTTTTTGGCACCCATGTGTTTTTCCCTGCTTTTTTACATTTCTGCATGCATTTTTTTAGGTGTTTTTTGACACCCTGCGTTTTTCCATGCGTTTTTGAATCAGCACCAAAAAATTCTGCAAGCTGCGTTTTTTGGTGCGTTTTTGAAAACGCATGCGTTTTTTTTAACATGGGCCCCTATGGGAAATGTATGCGTTTTTGCATGGTACTAAATGGTACCATGCGTTTTTGCATGCGTTTTTGCAGGCAGCTCCTTACTTAACTGCAAAAACGCATGCCAAAAACGCATGGCACTTTAGACATGCATTGTTGCCATTGGGGCATGTGTTTTTTTACTTGGGGGCCTATGGGTGCGTTTTTGCATGCGTTTTTAGAAAACGCAGGTCTCCAAAAACGCATGAAAAATCTGCATGTGTGACCCTAGCTTAAGGCTAGGGTCACAAATAGAAATTTTACTTGCGTTTTTGGAGACCTGCGTTTTCTAAAAACGAATGCAAAAACGTACCCATAGGTCCCCATGCAAAAAACGCATGCCCCAATAGCAAAAACATGTCTAAATGGCACATGCGTTTTTGCATGCGTTTTTGCCTCAGCACCAAAAAATACTGCATGATGCTCCATTTTTTGAAAAACGCACCCAAAAGCGCATCAAGCAGCGTTTTTTGGTGCTTTTTCAAAAAAGCATGCGTTTTTGTAACATGGGGCCCTATGGGAAACGCATGCGTTTTTAAAAGTCTCAAAATGGACATGCGTTTTTGCATGCATTTTTAAACAAAAGGCATGCGTTTTTAAGGGCGTTTTAAGGGGGCCCCCACACCTAACAGCAAAAATGCAGACAAAAACGCAGGTGGCCAAAAAACACCTAAAAAAACGCATGGCATGTGTGACCCTAGCTTTAAATAGAATTAAAAGAGTTTGTGACACCACCTACGGTTCCCGCTAATGATACCGGTGCTGCTTGCAGACCTCCGGCGAGATGATGAAGCAGCTTTGTTGGAAACGCTCCCCGTAAGTTGAGCGCTGTCCCTGAGGCAGTGATGGATGAATAGGCATTTTACGCACGAAGGCGGCTCGTCAGGCTGGCCTGTCAGTACTGCTAGGAAGAAGGGTGGCTCCGCAGGTGGGAAGAAATAAACACTCCACACACTCTTAACTCTTGCACAGGTTATACTGGTGACTCAGGCAACAAACAGTCTTTAGACAGTCAACAGGTATTGCTGGACTGGTTAGTCACCAAAGAACTAGGACGTCTGACTTGGGACCCTTGGTGATGTGCCTGCCTGGTCCTTTCATCTGTCCTTGCTGTTGTGGCACCCCTCTGGCTAGGCGCCACAGAGAGGTATTACACTTTACAAATATAAGTGTTCCTCTGTAAGTTGTGGGTTTAGGGTTTAAACTATGGAGTCTGTTTTCACACACACACACACACACACACACACACGCGCGCACACAGGACTAGGCCACCTTAGTATAGAGTGACTGATTATTCAGTAGGTCCAAAAGGGGGTGGAGCCTAGGTTAGTGCAGGAAGACTTGAGTGACAGTTAGTTTAGTTAGTGCTGGGAAGGCAGCCAGATAGGACGTGCCTGGCAGGCTGCAGACAGGTGGGCATCTCTCTCCAAGTGGGGGACCCAGAACAGAGGGGGACGATCCAGGACCAGTTGGAGCCGGCTGAAAACATCTGGGGATAGCAACTGGCATACCGGAGCCGAGGCACTGAGTGGTCTATCACTCACTGCAAACCGCATGACTATGGGACTGAAATAAAGGAGCCGTAGTGCCACAAAGACGCACCTACACCTCAGTTCCAAAACAGGTCCAGGACACTCTAGATAACAGGCCAAATTCCGGTGGCGGGAGGATTTGCTGGGTGTCGCTCCCGTCCGTACTGGTAAGGAACAAGCCATATCTACTAGTAACAGACCAGGGGACTGACGAGGGAGCTCTGCAAAGGTGGTTAAGCAAGTGAAAGAAAGATTGAGACCCCGAAAACAAAAGGAAGGTACACCAACAGACTCTATAAGGCAACCCCAAACCTGTGGCTACGTTCCTGTTAAACCAGACCGTTACTGTGTAATATAACATCTGGCAGTACCAGTAAAGTGAAGTTGGAGCTGAGTCGGTGTCTATCTTCCTTCCTGCCGGCGCCCGGAGGGTCTCAGCATCATCATCATCTCACTGGAGGGGTAAGAACAACTACCCCCCTCATCCCCTCTTCCTCCATCACTGCTGCCCTGAGGTAAAAGCTCCACCAGTGGGCAGCTGGACCACACTGAGCTGCACCCATCATCACCTCAGCGGGATCCACAGGTGGCGTCATGTACTCTTTACCCCTGTAAATATTCCCCCACCAAACAAATGACAGCCAGGGCACGGATCCGGGATTCCGACCACTCATGATTTCCCCAGTTAAATCCATCAAACCCAGGCCCGGTATCCAAGTACCCCTAGCCCTGTGCTCATTATTTTCTGGCGTGTACAAACAGGATTGAACCAGCCTGGTAAAACCAGCTAAAGTGAGCCTAAAGACTTTATTCTTTATTGACTGTTTGTGTGGCCGCCATTACATTGCCTCATAATTTCAACTGCGTCACTAAAGCAGGAGAAAAGAACGGGAAGATAAGCTCCATCCCTCCGCTCTGCCAAGGAGTGACAAAGTGTAGTGGTGGGCTCCGGAAAGGCCCAAAGGACTCGCCTATAGGATTTTCGTGGTGGGCGGGCCTAAAGATGTAAAAGAACTATGTGCTGGCCTAGGGGCGTGCCTCGGCCCCTCAGCATACATGGGCCATCCAAGAGGCGCCAAAATGTCTCCTCGACCCCCTTGCTATCAAACAACCAAGGGGCCGGGTCAAGCACCAGCCCATACCAGTTTGGGACTTGTACCGTGGGGATGTAATAACGTATGAGCGCCATGCAGGTCCCCGCGGGTGGTTCGCCATCCGGGTGAGTAAAGTTGAAAAGTGAAAAGTCCAGTGACCCGGTATTGCATTGTCAAAAATGCAAACAGTTCTTTTAAATGCCTTTTCTTGCAGTGACTTGTTGATGTTTTCTTGCAGTACATGGACATAAATGTATGCAGATGTTTTCTTAAACCTGATGAACAATAATCAGAGACTCATTACCCCGTCCCTGTTGGTCCGATGTTGACAAAAATGTTATTATAGTTTGCAACATTTAAAGCACAGTGCCTCCAGCAAAAAGGAAGATTATTCAAAGTATTCTTATTATTGTTATTTTAAAGTTACCTGGTTAACCTATTAATAAAAATGTCAACTAACGCCCGGTTTGATTTTAACACCTGCAGACGGGTGTATTTCACCAAGGGGGTGTGTGGTGCCCCTTTGGTTAGGCGCCACAGAGAAGTATTACACTTTACAAATGTATGTGTTCCTCTGTAAGTTGTGGGTTCAGGGTGTAACCTATGCAGTCTGTTTTCACACACACACACACACACACACACACACACACAAACACACACACAGGACTAGGCCACCTTAGTATAGAGGGACTGGTTATTGAGTAGATCCAAAAGGGGTGGAGCCTAGGTTAGTGCAGGAAGACTTGAGTGACAGTTCAGTTAGTGCTGGGAAGGCAGTCAAAGAGGACGCGCCTGACAGCTCTGCGACAGGAGGGATCCCCATCTCTAAGAGGGGGCTCAGGACAGAAGGGGACGGACCAGATCCGGTTGGAGCCGTCTGGTAACGTCTGGGGAACACCGGCGACATGGAAGCCGAGGTGGACAGCGGTTTATCCCTGGATGCAAACCGACGAGCTGCAGGCCCATAATCACCGGGTAGCCGTAAGCGCCACAAGAAGGTACCTCGCCCCTCAGGCCTAAAAATAGGTTCAAGATTACAGAAGTATCGGTCCGGATTCCGGTGGCGGGAGGATTTTGCTGTGGGTCGCTCCCTTCTGTACCGTAAAGGAACACCCATGCTTCATCGTAGGCGGGAGAGCTCTGCAAGGGTGGTTAAATAGTGAGAAGGACAGATTAGACCCCGAAAGACTTAAAGAAAGGAACATCTGGAGACTCCATGAGGGTACTCGGAACTGACAACTATCACCCGTTAAACCAAACTGTACTGTGTTTCACCTTAACATCTACCAGTACCCAGTAAAGTGGAGTTGGAGTTGAACTGGTCTCTGTCTTTTTTCCCGCCATCGCCTGGAGGGCCTCAGCATCATCATCATCTCACCGGAGGGGTAAAAACAACTACTCCCCTCAACCCCTCATCCTCCATCACCGCTGCCCTGAGGTAAAAGCTCCACCTGTGGGGAGCTGGACCACACTGAGCTGCACCCATCATCACCTCAGCGGCTGGCCTGCAGTGCCGGTACCCAAATTACCGGGATTCACAGGTGGCATCACGTACTCTCTTTATCCCTGTAAATATCCCCCATCTAACAAATGACAGCCAGGGCACGGAACCGGGCACCCGACCAACTGTGATTCCCCAGTTAAATCCATCAAACTCAGGCCCGGTATCCGAGTACCCCTTGCGCTGGGCTTTTCACTGTGCTCTCCCCCTGTTCCTTCCTTAGTGCTTCCGCGCACAGAGCCCTCAGCTGGTCCCCACGGATCCCTATGGAAGATTCCTGTTTTGGGCCTCCGGATCCTATATGGGGCCATAGGGGATTATGCCAGGTGTTGGCCGCAACTTCTGAAGAAGTCCATGCCCACCGGTTTGGCAGATCGGGGATAAACACCCGCACCGCTCTCGGGACCGGTCCTCCATTTCTGGACTGGATACTTCCTGGCCGGGAGTCGAACCGACATGGATTTGGGTGCACCTCAAAACTCTAGGATCCCCTTTTATCTCTGGGCCACCTCTCCTGAGGTGCCCTCCACTGCACTAATCGCAGGGTCCTCCTCCAACTGACTTCTCTTTCTGACTCCCGTTCCCGCTCTCCACTACCCATCTAAGCTCCGCCCACTGGGACCTGTTCCCTAGCAGCGGTTAACCCTATTGGTCCCCTGACCTACGGTGTGTGATGCGTGTAATGAGGGTCTCCTCTTGACATCCCAGTCCCCTGGTCACATGGATACTACACACTCTGGTTTGGGTGCAATACCCCTCCGTGGCATCCTGATCAGTGGGGTGCCACATTATCAGTCAGGGGAGGACTCTGTCATTTGTTTTATGGTCATACATTGACAAATTGAGGATGCTCTGGGACTATTTGATGGCAAATTAGCTTTAGAAGTAGGGGTGGACTTAGTGTCCCTTGATACAGTTGCAAAATAACAATTTGTTTGTCCAGTAGAAGAATGGACATTACCCTTTTTATGGTTTGCGTTATTTTGGTAATATCCCATTGTTTCCTTCATTGACGTGAAAGTTGTTTTTTTCTATAATCCTTAGCACTATAATCTTATTTCTATTGATAATTATAATATGGTGTGTGCACATTTTCCTTTTCAATAAGAACAGTGTAACCAGTACGATTTTTTTTCCTTTGCAGTACAGATAGAGGCCCCAGACTTCCTAAAAGTTTGTTCGTCAGTAACCTTCCTTCCCGACTCAACAAAACAAGTCTCCGATCCCTGAAATGCTGGCAGTTAGAATAACAAAGCCATGTCACTTACTAAAATTGCAAGTAGAGCAAGTGAGTTAGACAAGAGCAATTAAGTTGAGGTTCAGTATTTAGTCCACGTATGCAGGAACTCCTGGCCAGTATCGAATACGCCCAAATCCATTGTTATCTTTGCCTTTCCTTCCATTCAAATACATTTCAATGTTTCAATGCAGTACTTTACTCTTTGTGACACTTCTGGGATTGTTGGTAATGAAGTCTACCTCTTTAATCACACACAATTTCCTGTGAAATGTTTGACAGCGCCTTGTCAGGTTTTAGTCTATAGTAGGTATCGGAAGTAGAGACACGTATATTTTTGTGTTCCTGTACTGTACAACAAATAAATCTAACTTATTCACATATTGTAGGAAACATAGTGGGGTTTTCTAAAGAATATAACACTATTCATCTTAGTTTATTTTTTCATTACATTAGACTCAGCTGTAAGGGCTGGTTTACACGTAGCGACGCACCAGCGATCCAGACAACGATCTGACCTGGGCGGCATCGCTGGTGAGTCGCTAAATGGTCGCTGGTGAGATGCCAGACATGCAGATCTCACCAGCGATCACCCAACGATGCGCCCACACCCGACAGTCGTTGGGATCGTTCAGGGTCTCGGGCGCACACTGGGGATTGCTGGTTGCTGCCCAGTCACACACAGCGATGCAGCCTGGCCAGCGGGAGATCGCGGATTGAAAAACAGTCCAGGCCATTTAATAAAGATCAGCGATCTCCCAGCGGGTGGCTGATTGCTGCTAAGTGTCACACGTAGCGAGATCGCTGGCGAAGTTGCTGCTACGTCACAAAACCGGTGACGTAGCAGCGATCTCGTTAGCGATCTCACTACGTGTTAGCTACCCTTAAGTGTTCTAAGGGGTCCAAAACTAAACTTACAAATATATTCTAGAAAAGAAAACAAGCAGATAATAATGGTAATGAAGCTTAGCTTGTCTTATTTGGTTTACAAGTAGTAATTAGAACTCGTATCTGCAAAAGCATGTCATACAATGAGAAGAGTGGAGCAGATTTTATTCATTCCTATACCTGTTACTTCTATTCCGAGCAGATCTTATTTATTGAAATACCTGTTTCTTCTATTTTTAGAAGTCTAGTAGACAATATTAATCAGTGATTGACACTTATTCTGGTGTGACTACAGAGAAAGCAGTCAAGAGTGTGCAGAGGATATCGCCTGCAGTGACCTATCCTAGTCAACAGGGGAATTGCTGAGCAGCAGGTATAAAAGTCCTGGACGCGCCATCGGCAGAGAGACATTAGATGAACCCTACTTTAACAATATTGTGACCTGCTGTTGTGCCAAATGATCTCAAACAGCAGGATGCTGTGTATGACAGAGCCCCAAGATTAATCACGGATGGGATGCATTATAACAGATTCAGCTCAGCATGGGAAGGGTGGGGCTCTCCCAAATATGCCAGGAGACAAGCAGCTAAATGGAATACAGACAAAAACTGAGCTAGAATATAACAGTGTGAACAGGCCTGTATAGCAAGTTCACTAAAACCACCAAATCGTATAAACTGACTAAAGAACAAAAAACTAAAGAAGTATATGCGTGTAGTGTCCAAATACCTTGCAATAAGTAAGTAAAAACAAAAGTAGTTAAAAACACAAGGTACATACCATTTTTGCAAAAAAAAGTACTGAAGCCATCCCACCAACAACAAGCTGACCCATTAGAGTCAGTAGTGTATGGACTTGTGTTGGTAGACTTTCATTCCACTGGTCTTCCCTGGTGGTCTTAATAGAGACTGTAGGCTGATTTGTTGTTCCATAGAGGAGCCTCTCTCGCAAAGAAGTCATTAATGTGTTTCCAGAGTAAGGGTTGGACCAAAAAGAAGAACCCGGGTGCCATCGGCAGGAGGCTGGACTATTGTACCTTGAGCGGAGCCTGGTGGAGACAGTTCAACTGCTGGAGAAGGCTGCAGCTTGATCTCTGATGTGCTTGTGAGACCCAATTTTGGAGGAGTCCAATTTCCCTGTGTATTGCAACAGAATCGTGAGTCGCCGAGCTTGGGCCCTGCAAAAGTTTTTGGCAGGTAAAGGTACAGACATCATGGCACAGAGTTCGGCTGCAGCCGGTTGTTCACAGGCCTGTGTCGGGCTAAAGTAAGATTCTTATGGTGTCAAAAGCTAGATACCCAGGTATTTTTTCTGTTAGGGTGTAAATATTGTGTAATGTCTATAGGATTAATATAGGATTGTGAATCATTGTGCTACTCTAGAGACTTCCTCTGCTTTGCACTCATAGAATTTACATTGTTCTGGTATTGACTTTGTTTAGTTTTGGTTCCTTTTTGAGAAAGGCATATTGTTCCAGACGTTCTTGGTACATTTGTGGGAGTCCTTAGTGTTAGCATTTTGATCCCAGCTCTCTGGGTTGGATTTATGTAAACATTTTTGTGGTGAAACCGGAGAATGTACATATGGAGCATATCCTATTCTTCTTTCCCCTGATATTTTAAGTAAAGATCATGTTGAATTGATCAATTGATCATTTTCCGACTCTACTCCAGTTGGTGACTTGCTGAATGCTTATCAGACCCTTCGATCTTCACAAATCAATGAGTCCATGACTGCTAAGAATAGAATGAGCAATTAAATGACTATATTAAAGATATATGAATCGTTTCCCACAAATCTATAGTAGTCTTGCAGCTCACACTCATTCTTTATACGAGCGTATTGTGCCTCTTACCAACTAGACTGAAATGTTCTTTACTAATTTGTTGAGGGAATCTTGAACAGCCTTCTGCACATGGGCCATGAACCTAAATCTGTAACATTAAAGACTATGTGCTTTTTGGGCATATATATTATTGTATACATTTTTTACATTTTTGCATTTTTCCTCTTTTTCCATGAGACATAA
The DNA here is from genome assembly GCA_033576535.1 of Allobates femoralis. Lineage (NCBI taxonomy): Eukaryota > Metazoa > Chordata > Amphibia > Anura > Aromobatidae > Allobates > Allobates femoralis. The sequence goes on from JARQOC010000004.1 coordinate 383,424,232, forward strand.
CAATTTCTGAGCCCCCCAACAAAGTCAGTGATTTGGCATGTGACATAACTCTACAATAGCATCTCCTCTGTTGCATCACACATTTAAATTTCTTAACAATTTGTGTCAGAATTGAGTGCCATTGGGGTCATGCATGTCAGTCTGCTGAAGAGAACTTGTCACCACAATTTTGTAGTGTAAAGTAAAGGCTGTAATTATACTGATCAAAAATATACCTGGTCTTGTTCTTCTGTAATCTGCATATGAACTTCTAATCTTCTTTGTGGTTCTTCTATAATCTGCATATGAACATTTCTAATAATGAGGTCTTCTCCTCCCTTTCTGTGATTCCCCTGACCCTTCCACGTACTTCAAGTATTTGAATGACAGGTCATTGCGGAGATTTCAAAAAGAGGAGGCAGAAAATTCAATGGCTGAAGGCAGGTGCAGGGGTCGGGGAATCACAGAAAGGGAGGAGAAATCATGTGCACTGTTCTCTGAAATCTAATTAACAGAATAAATCAGCCATGTTTTTACTTTACATTACAAAATTGTACACACAGGGTCTCTATAAAGTATAAAGTTTGCATGGCCTAGTGCAAGGATTTGAACACATTTATAAAATGCAACAGATTTATTAAAATAGAGACATGTCATAACATGAACATCAATTGACAACATACACGCTTCAATATTGGGAATTGCTACCGTATGCCAAGAAAGAAAAGTTGGGGAATTATGGAAGTCATAGAATGGATTTAGATTGATACATTAATGATATATTAGGCTGCGTTTCATGCCATGCGTATTTTATGTGTCTTTTTACTGCTTTTCCCCCAAAAGCGCATCTGCGTCTGCGCTTCCAGGCAAAGTGAATGGAAATTCACTTTTGCTATTCAGACACTGCGCTTTTTTTGACCACGCTTTTGTGGCCGAAAACGCGTCTGTAAAAAGAATCAACATGTCAATTGTTTACGCAAATATGCGCACGTTTTCTCCCATGAGCCCCATTATAAGCGCTGGAATTACACATCGACGTTCAGACAAAGCGCAATTCCAGCGCCTGTAACGCGGGTGCATGAGGAAAAGCAGGAAGTGATGTCACACAGGGGAGGAAGAATCCACCCGTGTGAAATGTTGGGGCTGAAGTTTTGCTTTCATGGTGTATCTACATACACTGCGAAAGCGAAATAAAAAGAAATAAATGTATTAAAAATAAAAAAAATAAATGCTCACCTCTCCGCTGGCTGTCCGGGACATGAGATGACATCCGATCACTGCCTGCCAGGACCTTAAAATGTGATTGGCTGGTAGCGATCAGATGATTTGTTACGTGAAATATCACCTGATCGCTACTGACCAATCACATTTTAAGGTCCCGGAAGGTAGTGATCGGATGTCTTCTCGGGTCCTGGACAGCCAGCGGAGAGTTGAGCATTTATTTTTTTTATTTTTAATGTATTTTTTTCTCTTTTATTTTGCTTTCCCAGTGTATATAGATAGTGTATGTAGATACACTGGGAAAGCAAAACTTCAGCCCTGACATGTCACATGGGGGAGGAACACAGGATTCTTCCTCCCCCTGTGTGACATCACATCCTCCTGCACCTGCTGGGAGAAAAATGCAGCCATAAAAAAAACGCGGTGTGTGAATGCACTTTTTTACCGACGCTAAACAGCGCATCAAAAAACGTGGGAAAAAACGTGCCCGCAAAAATACGCGGCAATTACTCCACGTGTGAATGCAGCCTAAATGATGAAAAAATAAAAGCTATTTGAATTTTAAATATGCATTGCACACCAGTTTACGATGGCATGCGTGTACAAAAACGCATCAAATACGCGGCATGTGAACGCACCCTAAAAATCAGCACAGTGGACATGAGATTCTATAAATCCCATCCACTTTGTTGGAGCTGTAAGATGGTGCTTTAACACAGCAAAATTACTCAGCGTCAAAAACTTACTAAAAACTCATTATAAGCCCAAAACATCTTGAAGAGTAGAAAATGATAGATATTGTAATATGCCACCAAACCTGTTCATTTTATGTCTTGAAGATTTTATACTGTCCTTAAAAATCATTGGGGTAATACAAAATACTAGGCATAGTAGTTTTTGATGTGGGGTGTTTTTATTTTTGTATCAACTAAATTTTACTTTTCAAATGGGGTGTACTCATGTATGTTGAGCACTTTACATAAAGCGGGTGAAATAAGTATTGAACCTGTCCCCAATTTTCTAAGTAAATATATTTCTAAAAGTGCCATTGACATGAAATTCTCACCAGATGTTAGTAACAATCCAACCAACCCACAAAGTCAAAGAAATCAAACTATAGACGTCCATAAATTACATAAATTAACTTATGTGTAATAATGAAAATTGAAAAAGTGAAAAAGTATTGAACACATGAAAAATAAAGGTGCAAAAGCCATGGAAAGTCATGAAAATCTATCAGTGTTGAGAAAGCAATTTTGCCACTTAGTGAAGAATATCAGCTGGATCAGCTGATGGCCTATAAATAGGTGTCTCATTACCAAGAAACATCTCATGATGGGTAAAACCAGTGAGCTGTATCAAGACCTTCACAGCCTTATTGTTGCAAAACATACTGATGGCATTGATTACAGAAGAATTTCTAAACTACAAAAGGTTCCAGTGAGTGCTGTTGGGGACATAATGTGGAAGTGGAAAAAACATAATTGTTAGGGCCCCATGGCACCACTTCCCAGCTCATCTCTCCCGGGTCGGCATCTCCTGCTCCTCTGCCGACCGGGCGTCCGGCATCCAGGCGTGCTGTGGCTCGGAGCCGTCGCCATGTTCCCTTCCTGTCAGCTGACCGCCGGGTTCGCACATGAGCACATTACTATGGTCATTTTCATGAGCCTACTCAGCGGCGCGCTAGGTGCACTCCTTCCCTGTGACTCTAGGGGCCGGCAAGGTCCAACCTGACACTCCCCTTGATCAATAGCTGCTCTTCCCATGGTATATCAGGCCACCTCCCCTGATGGGAGGTGCCTGATTATTAAGTCAGTATGCTTCTGCCTTGCTGACTGTTGGTCAGGCCTTCCTTGTGCTCTGTGTCCTGGAACCCTCGCTGTGCTCTTCCCTGGTAGCATCATTCCTGTCCTCCAGCCTTGTACTCTGTTTCCTGGAACCCTTGCTGTGCTCTTCCCCGGTAGCACCATTCCTGGTCTCCTAGCCTTGTACCCTGTTACCTGGAATACGTCTCTGTTCCTTAGTATAGGCTAACCTTACGAGCCGCCCCCCTGGTACTAGCTGCTGTGGTATTTAGACCCCCTGGGCTTGCCCCTGACAATCCCTGTATAGGAGTTGGGTAAACTAGGATCAGCTCACCCAGGGAGTTCGGTACCACGGCCCAGTGGGTCCACTCTAGGGCGCCTTCCCCCGGAAGCGTGACAATAATTTCACCATAAATCGGTCATGACCAGGTGCTCTCTGCAAGATTTCAGACAAGGCAATGAAAAGAATGATCAGAAATGTTGTCCCACACAAGGACTACCTGTGGAGAGCTAAAGAAAGTCCTTGAGCCAGTAGGCATCTTAAAGCTATTATCACATACAATGACCTTTGTAGAAAGTACAGTGTTTCCCCAAAAATAAGGCAGTGTCTTATAATGTTTGGCTCCAAAAGATGCACTAGGGCAAAGTCTTACACTTTGAATTAATTTTTTAATTTACACAAGTTGCAATCACTGACACCAGCAGAGGGGTGTATGGGATTATGGGGAGGGGAGGGGGTAAATAATAATTTTTTCAATCATTTAGGTCTAGAGAGGAATGGGTGGGACTATGCCCAGGGAAAATGGTGAATATGCAATCCATTAACTAGCCGGCATGTGACTTAAACTTTACATCAACACAATCAGTCAATGAACACTAATAACAGTCTCACATCCTGAAAGGGCTGCACAAGCCCTATATAAGGATACTGTTAATATGGTAGTCCGCAATTAGAACTTAATTTTGGAGTAGGGCTTATATTTTAAGCGTGCTCCAAAAAAGCTGAAAAATCCTGCTAGGGAAAAACAGTAGTAAATAACTTTCAGTAAACGTGTTCAATACTTTTTCCCTGTTTCATTTCTCATTATTATTACCTAATTTATGGACATCTATGGTCTCATTTCTTTGCCTGTGTGAATCGGATAGGTTGTTATTGACATCTGGTGAGTATTTCATGTTAATAGCATTATGAGGAATATATACAGTATGCTTAGAAAATTGTGATGTGAGCAATACTTATGTCACCCACTGAATATATGTAGTAGTATGGAAAAATCACAAAATGCTATAAAATGGTTTGCATCTATTAAATATTAAGTAAGGATGTTCGGGGATTTCTATATGTTAAGGCAGATAATGCTTTTCATTTCAGGTGCATTTCTATTGCTTATAAAGACAGTTTGAAATCAATGAATAATGCGCTTAACAAACTGTTGCTCTTATTATGATGATATCTGTGATTAGTCCTACAATAACAACATGTTCTTTTTATACAAAAACAACCTGGAACTGTTGCCAAGGTAAGCCACAAGCTGTGCAAATGGGGCTTCGCTATGGGGAGATCTTTGCTGACTAGGTCATTTAGAAGTACATCGTGTCACAAAAATAAATGATTCCTTTTACGGAATATCATGATTCATGCTTTATATTATTAATTTTTATTTTATATCTTGTATAGGATAAAATGGCACGATGCCAGGTCAGGATACAATGTCAATTAGATTATATTTCTTTGTATAAACTACTATATAGCAATTACAGGGGCATCTCAATGAATTAGAATATCATCAAAAAGTTACCGTATATACTCGTGTATAAGCCGACCCGTGTATAAGCCGACCCCCCTACTTTTGCCCCCAAAATCTGGGAAAACCTATTGACTCGTGTATAAGCCGAGGGTGGACCCCAGCACAGGTATACAGCCCCCAGCAGTGTGGTATACAGCAGCCTCCCCAGTGGTATATACAGCCCCAGTGGTAGTATCCAGCAGCCCCAGAGGTATATACAGCCCCAGTGGTAGTATACAGTAGCCCCAGAGGTATATACAGCCCCAGTGGTAGTATCCAGCATCCCCAGAAGTATATACAGCCCAAGTGGTAGTATACAGCAGCCCCAGAAGTATATACAGCCCCAGTGGTAGTATACAGCAGCCCCAGTGGTATATACAGCCCCAGTGGTAGTATACAGTAGCCCCAGAGGTATATACAGCCCCAGTGGTAGTATCCAGCAGCCCCAGAAGTATATACAGCCCCAGTGGTAGTATACAGCAGCCCCAGAAGTATATACAGCCCCAGTGGTAGTATACAGCAGCCCCAGTGGTATATACAGCCCCAGTGGTAGTATACAGTAGCCCAGAGGTATATACAGCCCCAGTGGTAGTATACAGTAGCCCCAGAGGTATATACAGCCCCAGTGGTAGTATACAGCAGCCCCAGAAGTATATACAGCCCCAGTGGTAGTATACAGCAGCCCCAGTGGTATATACAGCCCCAGTGGTAGTATACAGCAGCCCCAGTGGTATATACAGCCCCAGTGGTAGTATACAGTAGCCCCAGAGGTATATACAGCCCCAGTGGTAGTATACAGCAGCCCCAGTGGTATATACAGCCCCAGTAGTAGTATACAGTAGCCCCAGAGGTATATACAGCCCCAGTGGTAGTATACAGCAGCCCCAGAGATATATACAGCCCCAGTGGTAGTATACAGCAGCCCCAGAAGTATATACAGCCCCAGTGGTAGTATACAGCAGCCCCAGTGGTAGTATACAGCGGGCCCAGTGGTATGGCTTATATTGGCAGCCAGCCTACTTACATACACATACCCATACATACACACATATACACACACACACACACACACATATACACATATATACACATATATACACATACACACACACATACACACAGCTTCCTACCTTGTCCCCCGTTCTGCAGTGCCTTCCGGTGTCCTCCGTGCTCCGTTCCCGGTCTGCTGTGCCTTGTGGTTCCTCCTGCTTCGGTTCCATCATCGGTGCTGGGGGCTGCCATCTTCCTTCTTCCCTCCGCCCCCGGCCAGTGATGTCAGACAGGCCGCGCTGTGATTTGCTAGCACCCGTGACATGTGATCACGGGTGCTAGCCAATCACAGCACGGCCTGCTCTGACATCACTGTGACATCACTGGCCGGGGGCGGAGGGAAGAAGGAAGATGGCAGCCCCCAGCACCGATGATGGAACCGAAGCAGGAGGAACCACAAGGCACAGCAGACCGGGAACGGAGCACGGAGGACACCAGAAGGCACTGCAGAACGGGGACAAGGTAAGAAATACTGCGCACGCGCCCCCCACCCCCCGCCGCCCCCTCCCACCATAGGATTACCGTATTGACCCGTGTATAAGCCGAGGGGTGGACTTTTCAGCCCAATTTTTGGGCTGAAAAACTCGGCTTATACACGAGTATATACGGTAATTTATTTTAGTAATTGAATACATAAAGTGAATTGCATATATTATATAGAGTCATTACAGAGTGATCTATTTCAAGTGTTTATTTCTGTTAATGATGATGCTTATGGCTTACAGCCAATGAAAACCCAAAGATCATTGTCTTAGAAAATTAAAATAGGGAGGATGAAGGGTCGGAGAGATAAAATATGACCTAAATAGGTATCAGAGGCTTCACTTTGCGTGGTTGTGAGAGTCACAACCACTATAAAAGCATATCACGACTGCTGCAGTTTCCAGCGTGGTGCATATAGAGTATGAAGGGTTAAAAACCGCGCTGCCGTATTTCATGAGACATCAATGGATGAATATAATATTGATTTATTAGTCAAGGCTTTTCAGGGTTCCCTGGCTCCTTCCTCAGGACAAATCAATTTCATACGGCTATATTTCAGGGCGTTTCTGGAGCCTTGAAACACGTTGACTAATAAATCAATATTATATTCACCCTTTGATGTCTCATGGAATACAGCTGCAGTTTTTAACCCTTCATTTTCCATATTTTAATTTTCTGAGATAATGACCTTTGGGTTTTCATTGGCTGTAAGCCACAATCATCAACATTAACAGAAATAAACACTTGAAATAGATCACTCTGTTTGTAATGTCTCTACATAATATATGTGTTTCACTTTATGTATTGAAATACAGAAATAAATGATATTTTTGATGATATTCTAATTTATTGTCATGCACCTGTATGTTCTATTACATTGAATCAATCCTTTTCTTTTGTTCCCACAAATAAAATATCAAAATGATTTTTGGGAAAAAATACATGGCACAACAAAACAATTGTCTTGCTTAAAGGAGACCTTTAGTTTCACAAGAAAATTGTTGTAGTGCAGTATAATCATTTTTTGTAAATAATTTTCTGGTATTTTTGCTGAGAACCTGCAGCACAGATGGCCTGAAATCTATACTGTGGGTTACACTAAACTAAGCAGCGTCTTGCTTGTTGCTCTTTGCTGCCATTTGCAATTTAGTAGTAAGGTCTGTTAAATTCTATGACGTTTGTTCACTAGCTCTTACACTAAGGACGGTAGCCTGGTGGAAGGGAAACGATGCTGCTAAGTTTATAGTAGTCATCGGGCAGTCCATACAGTGGTTTATCAGCAAAAATCGCTAATGGCCACTTTACACGCGGCAACAGGAAGACAATTGTACCTTTTACCTTCAAAACACCTAGAAGTGGTTGTGTATAATTCAGGTATCTGCAAGGTGTTTTGAAGGTAAAAGGTACAATTGTCTCCGACACCTGCCGTTTTCTATCTTCCTGTTGCCGCGTGTAAAGTGGCCATAAGAATGATTTAGAAAAATCAGTATACTGTGGAGTCCAGTGATGTAATCATTTTCCTGTAATACTGGAGGTATGTTTTAAATAGAATCTGTCAGAAGATTTTTAATATGTAATCTGACAGCAGCAAGAGGTAGACACAGAGACTCTGATTCCAGCGATGTATCACTTAATTTACTGGGTGCAGCAGTTATCATACACAATTTTCAGGTGCATTTGCATCAGAGCTAAGTTCTTGAGCCCTAGATATCCCTGACCACACCACAGTTTTCTATGTACATTGACAGAAAGCTGCTAATCAGTGCTGGAGGCATGGTTGGGCTACTAGGCACAAGGCCAGTTGTCCTGCAGTGATAATTTCCTGCTGATAAAACACTGATTGTATTGCAAATGCAAAACACAGCCCAGTAAGTGACTCATCGCTAAAATCAAACACTCTTCTCCTTTGTCATGGTGCTCTCAAATTACATAGAAAAACCTGGTAACAGAGTGTGAGGATCTGAAGTTGTGGATTGTAATAATCACCTAGGCAAGTTAATAATGCAACAAGTTTTATTTGTATCCGTACATAATATTACTGCAACTCCAGGTAGATGGCCACAATTCAATGCCCCCAGTCCACAAGATCAGAAAACAGCTGGCAAGAATAGTTCTTTGGTTCCTCCAGATGATGGATATTATGACCAAAGCAGATACATCAAGTTCCACAATAGTCCTTAGAATAGTTCCTTAAATCCCAACAGTAGATATTACAACCAACACACATGTATCTTACTCCCAAATCTAAAGACCATTCATAAGCTCAGTACTGCCCTCCTTGTGCTTCCAATTCCCAGCACCAAATGACCTCCACCAAGCATGTGCCTTGTTCAATTCTCCTTCTCTTGGAATCAGCCACTTAGTTGGGAAAACATAAATGCACCCAAGCCCCTTAACATTCAATTCAAAAGTTCAGTTCATAAGAAATTCAATGGATACCTGGCTTTGGTATTCCCTTGTCATATCTTTAAACTCGTAAAAGAGCTGGATACTGACTGAAAGGGCCACTTAATATGGTGGTTATGGTGTTCTCTGCAAGGAGCCACCCCTTGGCTGGGTCCTTCCCTGGAGGGATATCTGGCTAGTCCTGTGTTTGAGACTCCAAACCGAGCCTCCACAGACTCTATTTGCATATCCATAATTCCCAGGGGGCAATGCGCCTAGGAATTCACTGTATTGAGCGCTTTAGCCAGCTGCCCGCAGTGTTTTCCTTGACTGGTCTCCCTGAGATCAGTGAGTGCTTTGTGATGTTGGTCTGCCAGGCATTGCTCCCACCTTGCCAGAATTCTACTCCACACTGATGAGGGACAACACCCCAAAACAGCTGTTTGTGCATGGACACCTGGCCTTGGTGCTTCCTTATCATATCTTTAAACTCGTAAATATGGTGGTTATGGTGTTCTCTGCAAGGAGCCACCCCTTGGCTGGGTCCTTTACTGGAGAGATATCTGGCTAGTCCTGTGTTTGAGACTCCTAACCGAGGCTCCACCACGGACTCTGTTTACATATTCAAAATGTTTTTCATGACATTTAACTGCTTTTTTGAAGAGGTAAAATGATGGAACCAGATATTTCTTTAAAATATATCTGCTGCAACTGCCAAAACTGCACTTACCGCGAGCTCCATAGACAATGCATGGGGCTTGCCGCAAGTGCAGCTGTTAGGCAGGAAATGCAGCAGATGTGGTTTTTTGATCGGATCTGCCGCATTTTTTCAAAACTGCCAGTGTGAAAGCACCCTTAGGGAGATTTCTTAAAAATGTATACATTTTAGTCAAAGAGTAGAAAGTGTTGGCATCATGCCTTCTTTTTGTACACCTTGCCTCGCAAACAGCAGAACAAAGAAAACATGATATGCCTCAAACTACTAGTTAAATTCCCTCTGGCTTCTATAGCAATGCACCGGTGCCCTGCTGGTCATTATTCACTTTGCACTATCCCAGAAGGGAAAGGAGTACCAAGCAGTAAACTTCAGCTTTTTTTATTAGCTTAAAAAAGAGGTGCCACCGAAAGAGTGAACAATTTTCACCTACTACAATTTCGGCTGAGTACCCTAATTACATGTAATGTCATAATACAAAGGTAACTAGTCAATCAAGGTGTCCATGCAAGGACCCCATACATGAATGCGCTACAGGTATAGTCAATAAGGTACATATGTAATTATGGCAAATCTGCTCATATGAACATTACCAAGTGGAGTGACCTGTGCACATAAATATCAACATAGAAATGACATCCAAACTGCAGTCTCAAAATGCTCAGTGCATAAATAGTAGCATAACTTCACAAAATTCCATATAAATGAGACAATGCAGATGGAAGTCATTACCTTGTACTTAGAAAGCCAGAACCCAGTATATCAAGGGTTAAACATGCCCAAATGGAGGTGAAAGGAGAAGGAAATAGACACACGGAAGCCCAACGTATGTTTCACCTGCCTAGTGCAGGTTTCTTCAGGGGAGTGTAAAGATTCCGGTGTTCTGACACATTCCCAGGGGCTTCTTTTTATGCCCATGTGCACCCATCTAGTAATTGCTTACATCTGTGCATCTGCTGCTTGTAATGGCGCTCAGCACAGGAAGCCGCGTCATCCACCGCCGGATGCAGCGTCAGGGCGAATGTACGCATGCGCGGGAGTTGGGACGCGTCACCATAGCTCCCGCGCATGTGCAGATGCCCGCAGAGACACCGCAGCTCAGCGGGGAGAGCGTTGATACCCCGAGCAGAGCGCACAGCAGACAGGGGCTGTGGAAGACAATTCGGACACACAAACCACCCTTCACATGAAATATAAACATCACAAAATGATCATGAATACAAAGGAAATCCCTTATGTAGTATTTCTGTAGATCTTGTGAGTGATGGTAATATAGGAGTCCATAGTCCGTATCCAAATTCATTGCAGGTGTTAACATGGGTTCAATAACTCCCTGGGTTATAAGACAAGTCCTAAGGTGAATTAATATAAAGAACACATTATTAAAAAAACAGAATCAAAAGAAAAAAGGAAAAAAAAAAAGGAAAAAAGGGAAGAAAAGGGAAGGAATACGACACATAACAAACAATGATGCTAGATCAAAAAATTACAAAAAGGGGCGAATGACAACGACTCATTATGCCCAAATGGGGTGATGGTGTTAAGCGTGGCAATCCAGCGAGCCTCACATTGCGCGAGTAGTCGCTTAAGATTAACACCCCTGATCCCGCCCCTCATCATGTCAATCCAACGAAATTTCAAACCACTAGGATCACAACCGTGTTTTTCTTTGAAATGACGTGGGATAGTTTTTAATAAAGTGCTGTCGGTCACCTGCACTGCCCCCTCAATGTTTAACACGTGTTACCTAATCCTCACTTTCAACTCGCGTGAGGTGAGGCCTACATAGATTAAAGGGCATTCACACATCGCATAGTAAATAACATGCGTGGAACCAGAAGTAATGCGATGTCGGATCTCATAAGTCCGCGAGTTATCAGATGAGAAGAAGGAATTGCACCGTGTGACATTCGGGCAAGCAATACAGCGGCCGCATGGATAGCAACCAGAGATGGGCCCCACTGACCCAAATGGACTTGTTATGCGTGCCACGTAATGATGCACCCTGCCATAGAGCAAAAACTGTGAAAACATTCCTTGAAAGAAGACACATAAGGTCAATGTCATGGCCTGCAAATAGTCCAGATCTCAATCTAATTAAAAATCTTTGGTGGAAGTTGAAGAAAATGGTCCATGACAAGGCTCCAACCTGCAAAGCTGATCTGGCAACAGCAATCAGAGAAAGTTAGAGCCAGATTGATGATGATTACTATTTGTCACTCATGAAGTTCATGCCTCAGAGACCGCAAGCTGTTATAAAAGCCAGAGGTGGTGCCAGAAAATACTAGTAATGTATTTGGGTGTTGTTTTGTGTGCTTGTTTTTCATGATTCCATATTTTTTTCCTCAGAATTGAGTGATTCCATAATTTTTTCCCTCTAATTGGTCTGAAAAAATTACCCTTACTGACTACCACATTTTTTATCTTGATTTCTTTTAGGGCCGCTTTACACACACCAACTTCTGTGTCCAACTTCTGAACAGATCTCTGGTTGTAGTGAAATCATGGACACATTGCTCCATTTTGTACACAGCTACAAAATGGAACAATGTGTCCATGATTTCACTCCAACCAGAGATCTGTTCAGAAGTTGGTCACAGAAGTTGGTGTGTGTAAAGCGGCCCTGAGTGTTTCTAAAGGTACCTTTACACACAGAGCTATATTGCTTGTGTGGCGCCCCTGCGGGTATTAGCCACAGTATAAGATCATAATAGTTGCACTCACTTAGAAAGCCATGCCACTGCACTACCACCTTTGGCCAGTAGGGGGAGCTCAAGAGACACCAGAGACTTCCCTAGAGATAAAACACTGGTCTGAGGTAAATTTTCAGACAGTTGGAGCCAGGAGCTCAGAGTGACAGGAGCTGCATTGAGTTCCTGAGGACTGACTGACAATTTCCAGGGCCAAGCCATCGGTCTGAGGAGGAGAAAACTGATAAGAGAAACACTTTCAGAATCGGGTAGCATCATTATCTACCCTAGATAAAAAGCGCAGATACGGATACCGGATCCGTGGCTGCATTAGTTATATACAATACAGCAACCGGAAAAACGTGAGGTAACAACAAGCTTCACAGGGCCAGACACAGCAACATACTAAGAGTTCAGCAGTACTCCCGGAGGGGGTAAGCAGAGAGAGACAAAGGACTCAAGTTGCCTGTTGAGTGGGACCCAGAGAGGACAGATTTGGGCCAGCAGCGAGTTCACACACGGCAGCAGGGCCACATAGACAGCGCAAGCAGGAGGTAAAGGACCCGGTGGGGCCTGAGCAACTGAACCCCTATTGCAGACTCCGGAGACGGGACTTGTTGTATTATAGTTTGGTTGAAAGTAAACCAGTTAAACCTCATCTGTGCCTCAGCCTCTGATTTAACAGCTACCATCTATCCAGGATTGGGACCATCACCGCTGAGAGAATTTGCTGTGAATCAAGTAAGTGTCTGTGTCCTTAACATCTCCTCACCATACTTCCATCTTCATCCATCATTAACTTTAACATCACCTGTCCAGGGGACCCTACAGCCCTACCCGGAAAAGGGCTATACCATCTCAGCTGCCTCTCACCATCATCCCCTGGCCAGTACAAGGCAGCGGTGGCCATATATAGCCACATTATTCTGGGTGGCGTCACGACAATAACATCTACAAACTTTATAAATTATATAAACTTCTAAATCCCCTGTAAATACCCCCTTTTAGGAGTGTGCCAGCCTGGGGCCACGGCCTGGGTCCAGCCACCAGTGACTTCCCCAAGGAAAGGGACCCTGCGCCGGGTATCCCGGTCCCCTAAGCTGGGCGGCACACTTGCAACTCACTGGTTGCAGTGAAATCATAGACACATTGTTCCATTTGGTTGACGTGTACAAAATTGAACAATGTGTCCATGATTTCACTGCAACCAGTGAGTTGCAAGCAATATATCTCTGTGTGTAACGGTACCTTTAAAGTCAGAGAGTTTCCATTTGAAATGACTTTAGTTTTGTGCCATGTCTGTGATCTTCTTTTTTTCTACAAAATTAAACAACTGAATGGACATCCTCCGAGCCAGGTGATTCCATAATTTTTGCCAGGGGTGGTATCATATCAAGTTATTCTGCTTTATTCTCCATTTATGAGCTACTTCTTACCCTCTCCAATACCTATTGAACTTGAACTTCAGTCTTAAAAAAAAACAGAGGAAATGTATCATATTTTTTAATGCAAGATGAAAAGATGAACTGCCAACAGTGAGGTGCCAGATCACATAGCCTTCTATACTCCGTTGACTATAGTGTTGTAGGAGAGGGAGCAGCAGAGTGGGAATACAGGAAAAGGAACACACAAAATATAGTGCTAAAATTTCCTCACCTCAATTCTGGATTCACATCCACACTTACCAGTTCTTTTATATAACTTTTGCAAAGCAGCTGTATCTTTTCTCCATGTGTTATAAGGAATGAGCAGTCCATTCCTGTTTGTTGTGATGTGTATGGTACAGACCATAGCAGATGGCCTCTTTCCACCAGCTCAGAGTCAATTGAAAATCAAGAGATAGAGCTCGCAGAGCTGATAACTGATAAAAATTCAGGATATAAGAGACATAGTGGCCAAAGACAGTTTTATTCCTCTTCCACATGTTACAGAATAGCTTATTCTCAAAATGTAAGTAAAAATACCCTATCCCTTTAAAGTCATAGTGTTAATAATATTATTTTGCAAAACAATCATTATCCATAGACCTTAAAATAATGTAATTTCCTAATTTACTTTATTATACTTTTGAAGTTATATAAGTAAAATTAATATTAGAAGCATAAGGATTATACAAACATCTAGAGATTTCCTCAAACGAGATGTACAGAACAAAATGTTCCATATGATACAATGGGTTGTAAAAATTATACTAATAATTACTGTTAGCTGGATGATGGTGCATACTTCAATGTGTTTCTGTAGATGGGGATAAAAAGATGTGGGAAAGTGAACGTTGACATTTTCCTTTTGCTTTTATGGATTATTGTTCATTGTTAAACTTTTCAGTCTTCAGTCAGTCAGGTACAATGTTAATGCCTGGGGTGGTTATATTATCTCTTTGAGATTGGATCAGCTGTTAATAACACAGACAGTTCCAAAGAATGAACAGGTCAGGCAAGCTTTTCCGCTGTCAGCTGTGGTTGATGTGGGTGTGGGTGCTCAAGTGTAAATTTTGTACACTAAGCGTAAAATAACATGAAACAAAATATTAATATTCAGTTACATACAGCGGCTTGAAAAAGTTTTCATACCCCGTGAACTTTTACACATTTTTGTTCAGTACGGCCACAGATGTTATTGCATATTATTGGGATTTCATGTGTTATACCAACACTAAGTAGCAAGCATTTGTGAATTGTAAAGGAGGAATTCATACATGGTTTTCTAAATATTTAAAAAATCTAAATATGAAAATTGTGTTGTGTGTTTGTATTCAGCCTCTTATAGTTTGATACCCTTAAATAAAACACTGTAGAACACACCAGGCAGGTCAGGGATAAAGTTTTGGAAAAAACTATGGATGTGAGTGAAATATCGCACTGCACTTGGATGACATCTGAGTGCAGCGCGATATACGCCGAGACTGCTAGTGGAGAAGATGGGGAGATTAATCTCTCCCTCCCTTACGCATCTGTGATCCAATCACAGGATAAGATCACAGTTGCAGGACACCCAGCAGAGTCTAAGCTGAGTGTCATTAGCATTTTGCATCCAATACTGCAGTGGGACTCCGGCCTTGGTTATATATTCCCCAAATCTGGCCTTTATGGATGAGTGGCAAGAAGAAGCTAGTTTTGAGAGCAAATTATTAGAAGTACCATTTGCAGTTTGCAAAAAGTCATGCAGGGACACAGCTAGCATGTGGAAGAAGGTGCTCTGGTCAGTTGAGACCAAAGTAGAACTTTTTGAGCTAAATGCAAAATGCATTTGTGTGGTAAAAAATTAAAACTCTATATTTCCCTGAAAACACCATTCCCACCGTCAGTGGTGGTAACATCATGCTGTGGGGAGGCTGTCCTTCATCAGGGACAGGGAAGCTGGTCAGAGTTGATGTTAAGATGGACGGAGCTAAATAAGGGGCAACCCTGGAGGAAAAGTTGTTAGAGGCTGCAAATGACTTGAGACTGGGGAGTAGATTCAAGCAGAATGATGACCAAACAGATACCGCCAGAGCTACAATGGAGTGGTTTAGATCAAAGCATATTCATATAAGTTTGAATGGCCCACCTGGGTTGTCTTGACAGCGAGGGATCAGATGAGGACCCACGTGTCTGTGATGACGAACTTCCTGGGAAGGAAGCCGGCATTCACAGGAGATCATCAATTATGCTGCACAGAGTAGTGCAAATGCACTGGACAGCACAGCGATTGGATAATTGCAGTTTAAAATCCCTTAAAAGGACTAGTAAAAACAGTAAAAAGTGGAAAAAAAGTTTTTAAAAATATGAAATAATAGAAAACGCTAAAGCTCAAATCACCCCTCTTTTGCCACAGAGCAAATAAAATAATAAAAAAATGTAAAATACACATATTTGGTGTTGCAACATTCAGGAATGTCAGATCAAAAATATAAAAAAAATAATCAGAATGGTAAATAGCAAAGTAACAATAAATATCATAACGACAGAATTATGTTTTTTTGGCCACCGCAACATTGCAATAAAATGCAACAACAGGTGATCAAACATCTCATCTACCCAAATACAATATAATTAGAAACCTCATTTCAAGACGCAAAAAATAAGTTGTCACACAGCCCAAGATGCTGAAAAATGAGAATGTTATGGTTCTCGGGAAATGGCGACAGACGTGGTATTTTTTAGACAATTTTATGATTTTTTTTCTCCACCAATTAACCTTTTCACCCCTGGTCGATTTTCCGATTTTTTTATTCATTTTTATCTATCCCTGCTTCCAAGAGTCTTTTTTTTTTTCCTGTCAATATAGCCATAAGACAGCTTGTTTGAAAAGTTGTATTTTTGAATAATTTATTTTACCATATAGTCTACTGGAAACGATAAAAACTTGCAAGTGTTTTTGTTTATTTTATTTAGCATGTTCACTTTATGATAAAACAGACATGTTAGTATGATGCCTTGGGTCGCTACAAGTTCGTAGATACCAAACATGGATACTTTTTCTTTTATCTAATTGGTGAAAAAGTGAGAAGTTTGTAAAAAAAGAAAATGCATAGCGCTTTAGGTGCCATTTTCAAAGACCCATTAGCGTTCTTATTTTTCGGGATCTGGGGCTATATAACGGCTTATTCTTTGCAGCTTGAGCTTACGTTTCTAATGATACCATTTTTGAACAGGTGCAATGTTTTGATCGCCTGTTATTGCATTTTATTTCAATGTTGCAAAGACCAAAAAAGCATAATTTTTGCATTTTGCCTTTTTTTTCTGTTACACAGTTTAGCAAATCAGGTTAATCGATTTTATATTTTGATAGATCGGGCATTTCTAAATGCAGCAATACCAAATATGTGTATTTTTTATGGTTTTATTTCCAATGGGCAAAATGAGTGAGCTTTGAACTTTTAGGTTTGTTTATTTTTTTTCCATATTTGTTAAAACTTTATTTCCACTGTTCCTTTATTTTACTAGCCCCCTTGGCCGCCTCAAAACTGCACAGTCTGATCACTTCTGCAGTACAGAGCCATGTTGTTGTATGTCTCTGCGCTGCATTTATGATCATCTCTGAGAACACTGCTGCTCAGGCAGCGTTCACACGAAGTGAGTCATGACAGCAACAGAAGTCATCATCTGACCCCTTGCTGCCTTAAAATACCTTTACACGCCGCCACTGTGGCTAGCAACAGGTATCCACCGCACGTGCACGCGCACGTTTTTAATGGTGGATACCGATCGCTGATGTCGCATATAGACACCGCCATTGTGTTGTCAACTGAAGGTATCTTTGTTCCCCGGAAGTTCTGACAGATCCTGCGGCTTACTTCCTGTTGAATACCTTCCCTGCTTTACACGCCGCTACCACAAAGGAATATGGACGTACATATTTCGCGCCACAAGTACATAGGCGTGACAGAGTTGTGTATTCTGTGACGCTAATACGCTGATTGGACAACGCAATAGCATCCTGACTGGCCAGCCTGCGCAGGAAGGCTGGCTAATACATGACGCCATTGCAATTGTGTAGTGTGAATGGTCAGCTCTTTAAATATGGCGCCCTGTGACGGGACAGCCAATCGTAACACAGTAGCCCCCACCAATAATCGCTGATGGGGCGTGGTATCCATGACGCTGTGGCACGCCCCTGGGAAATCACTAGGCGACGCAACATCCATGCCTGTGCCCCGTTTAGACGCCACTACCATGGCAATTGTGCCTTTCTGTTGCCTTTGGTTTTTGAGCACAGCTCAGCAACAGGTATCTGAGTGAACTGCAGGACACAGGAAGGAATTTCCCTATTTACACGCCACCATTTCGTAGCAATTTCATGGCAACAGGCATAAATATCCCCAATGCCAGGCTGTTGCTACCTTTCAGTGGTGGCGTGTAAAGGGGCCCTTAGAAACATATTGGTGCCCCATGATCGCGTCAAGGGGTCACCGATGGTGGTAGGGAATAGCATGATCCTCGCTGCGGCGTGTTACATCACGCTGTCTGAGTTTGACACCGATCAATACGCACTTATTAGCTGCACATGTCAACTGATCAGATCAGCCAGCATGTGCAGGGAATGATGTGAGCTTGGTGTGTGAGCTTGCATCAAAGCAGGAAACATGACATGGTGGGAAGGGGTTTAATGAAAAAAGAAAACTATACATGTTTGGTATCTACGAACTTGTACTGTCCTGAAGAATCATACTACCAAATTAGTTTTACCATATAGTGAACATGGTAAATAAAAAACTCAAACTGTTGTGCAATTGCATTTTTTTTTTTGCAAAATAGATTTTTTTTGTCCGTTTTCCAGTACACTATATGGTAAAATGAATGAATTCATTAAAAAATTACAACTTGTCCTGCAGAAAACAAGCCCCCATATGGCTATATTGATGTAAAAATAAAAGATAGTTAAGGCTCTTGGAAGAAGCGGAGGAGAAAAACAAAAGTCTCAAAGGGAAAAGGTAAGGTCATGAAGTGGTTAATCCAATGGTACAAAAAGCCATCAAACCATGTTTTTAGCAATTCAGCATTTCCCATAATTCCATGACTTTTCCTTGTTGGTGTTGCAATTTCAATGTTGGGGAGTAGGGATGTTTTTTTTACGATTATGCACAGCAAAATTATTTAATAATAGGTTGGGGTGCAACTGATGCATGTGAAGTACATTAATTTAAAACTAAAGAAAAGATCATGCATCAATTATGCACACCACTGTAATGTAGAAATTGAGCTTTATCAAAGAATAGGGATGGGTGAACTGCTTAGGTTTGTGACCGGGGTGGCTCTGATACACCAAGTAAAGAGTCCTCATTAAACTTACCGGGTCCACGTTATTTGGTCCAGCTGTGCTGCGGAAATGTGTCTGATGCACCACCAGGCTATGGGGTACTCTGGATCGGGCCGGTTGCGGTCTCTCGGGGATATCACGGTAGTCGTGACCCGGTTCCGTGGCCTGGGATCAGTCCAAAAAGAGGTTATATACAGGGGATTGTCATGACGCCACCCAGGGTATGTGGTTAGTAGATTCTTACCATCCATGCCATAAACATAAACCAAGTGCACTTACAGGACGCAGTCAGAGCCCAAATGTGAAGCAAGCCCAGCTGCTGGCTGATAAAATCACCTCTACCAACAAGATGTGGAAGGCGACCTGCCATGCATATACTAGGCCTGCATAGGGCACCATTCACACTGATACATATGATGCAGAGTGTCTGAAAGCCACCCAACCGCTCCGCTGCCTGAGCATTGGGCCGCACAGTACGATGCTTCTGCACCACTAGATGAATGGCGCCCCTATGGGCCCAACTGCACCCTGGATGGATAAAAAAGTGCAAAAGTTTTTTATATGATAAATAAAAAACCTTTATAGATGGGATTTTGGTTCATGTGTTGGCCCAAGACATTTAAGCTGATGACCCACGGTCAAGGGATCCCATGCTCACCAGTCCTAACAAAATTGTACACAAACTACTAGAAAAAAAGCAGCATCAAAAATTCTTACCATCCATGCCATAAACATAAACCAAGTGCACTTACAGGACGCAGTCTGAGCCCAAATGTGAAGCAAGCCCAGCTGCTGGCTGATAAAATCACCTCTACCAACAAGATGTGGGAGGCGACCTGCCATGCATATACTAGGCCTGCATAGGACACCATTCACACTGATACATATGATGCAGAGTGTCTGAAAGCTACCCAACCGCTCTGCTGCCTGAGCATTGGGCCGCACAGTACGATGCCTCTGCACCACTAGATGAATGGCGCCCCTATGGGCCCAACTGCACCCTGGATGGATAAAAAAGTGCAAAAGTTTTTTATATGATAAATAAAAAACCTTTATAGATGGGATTTTGGTTCATGTGTTGGCCCAAGACATTTAAGCTGATGACCCACGATCAAGGGATCCCATGCTCACTCACCAGTCCTAACAAAATTGTACAAAAACTACTAGAAAAAAAGCAGCATCAAAAATTCTTACCATCCATGCCATAAACATAAACCAAGTGCACTTACAGGACGCAGTCAGAGCCCAAATGTGAAGCAAGCCCAGCTGCTGGCTGATAAAATCACCTCTATGTGGTTAGTAGAACCACCGCTGCCGAATTCCTGCTGTGGATGGTGACTTGGGGCAGCGTGGATGGTAAGCCCTCCTCGGGTAGGGCTGAGGGTCCCCAGGGCAGGAGTAGGAATGTTAGATTGTGAGGGATCGTGCTGGGTACAAGTCACTTACTTCAAAGCTGCAGCTCCTCCAGCCAGTGTGCACGGACGACCTTCTGTGGCTCCTCAGGTGGGATTCAATTGCAACATTTGCTGCTGCAGGTCTCCACAGTGCTGGTTGTCCTAGTGCTCCCGCTCCTGTCGCTTGCACCTGAAAAATATCTCCAGAATTCGCCCTTTCCTCACCATGGAAACAACTAAAACCCTCACCGTGGCCCTGATACATTCCCGCCTTGACTACTGTAATTCTTTATTAGCTGGCCTCCCCCACAGTAAGCTTTCCCCTCTCCAGTCTATCCTCAATGCAGCAGCCAGGATCACCTATCTAGCAAACCGTTACTCAGATGTTTCTGCTCTGTGCCAGTCACTACATTGGCTGCCCGTACACTATAGAATCCAATTCAAATTGCTCGTTGTCACCCACAAAGCTATTCATGGTGCGGCACCTCCTTACCTCTCCACCCTCATCTCTGTCTACCACCCCACCCGTCCGCTTCGCTCTGAACATGACCTCAGACTAACATCGGCATTAATCCGAACCTCCCATTCCCGACTTCAAGACTTCTCTCGAGCTGCACCAAAACTCTGGAATGCTCTACCCCAAGAAATTAGGACCATCCACAACTTGCATAGCTTCAGACGCTCCCTAAAAACACACCTCTTCAGGGCGGCCTATCCTTCTCCCTAACAGTAGTCACTTAGACGTAAGATATTCATTGTTATAAGCCCCTGTACTTTGTGTTCCCATCCCGTCTTAGATTGTAAGCTCCTTCGAGCAGGGTCACCTTCATTTTCTGCCTTTTTTATTGTATTTCCTAAGTTGATTCTATGTTTCTTGTATGTAACTACTGTTCTGCATTACGTTTTTGTACCGTATATTTTTCTTATATGTACCGTTGTACTGTAAAGCGCTGCGGAATATGTTGGCGCTATACAAATAAAGTTTTATTATTATTATAGTGCTGGACGTGGTGCTGGAAAGGAACAGTCTAAGGCAAGTGTGAGCTTACTAGGTACTTTACTTGATCTCTCCACAGCAGTTTCACAGTTTACAGTTCACACAAGTTACACTTAAACACTTCAGCACTACTCCGGGTTACTCAAACTGTGCAGCTCAGGTAGCTTTTCTGTGTTGCTCCCTCAAAGTCCTTTCAGGTCTCTCTCTCAGTATTAACATAGTACCTCACCCACAGGTTCAGTCTGGTCGTCGAGGACTTATGGGTGAATATATTTCCCTTGCAGTCAGGGTCACCAGTCCTAGTATGACAACTGTGTTCCTAGTCCGTGGTGGAAAGTTAGGCTGCAGCACATAAAGTCTCTGCCCCACACCGGTGTGTCTCGTGATTAGGGTATAGAATCCCTAGTCACCTCTTCAGAGCCGGTTCTGTGGTGTTGGCCTAGCCCTCCAGTGTCCCAGGTTCAGATATTTGGGCACACCAGGCTCCTTCTGTCAGTCACTGTGCTAAGGGTTCCTCCACGCAGCACGGGTCTATCTGGCTGTCGGACCCTTTTCCTCCCAACCTTCCTTAGCTGTGAGGTCTCTTTCAGTCTTTCCCCTTTCCGTCGCTTGCAGGCTGTGAAGTAGGCTTTCTCTTCTGGGGTCTGTGCCTCTCAGGATTCTGCGTCTCCAGGGAGCCGGAAACTGTCTGGGAAGTCTCTCTTTGTTCTCTTTCCTGTTCTTCTGCTACTCTGCTTCTGCTTACTACCCTTGTGTGTTTTTGGGTTTTGTTTAGGTCTCTCCACCCACTTTGTCAGTGTCCACCTACATTCAACTTACTTCGCTACACCCGCCACCCCTTGCCCAAACTAGAGTCCTATATGTAGGGTCGGTATTTTTGCAGTGTGGGTGTGTTTTGCAACCACCTTGCTTACCTGGCTGCACTTCCCTCTTGTGGCCACCTGGTCGCAGGTCACTTTCGGGCTTCCGGGGAATAGTCATGTGACTGACTCCAACAGCCAATCACATACGCCCAAAAGATAAGGGGAGGTCCAGAAGTGAAGCAGTGCGCGTCACACCAGGAAGAGAGAAGGTGTGCCCGGTAAGTATATCAGGTGCATTAACTCATTACTTGCTTTAATAGGGCAACAACGGTCACGAACCAGGTGAAGAACAAGCAGTTCTCCCATCCCTATTGGGTGTGTATTTCTTAATAATCTGTAATGCCGGAATTTTTTTAATTCATATCATCCATAAATAGTATATTATTGTCCAAATGAAAAGTAAGAATATTCTGTGAATGTGAACAGCAAAAAGTGAAGGACTACAGAAAGGGCTATAGGGGATATACAGTGCGTTGTGAAAGTATTTGGGCCCCTTTGAACTTTTAAACCTTTTGCCACATTTCAGGCTTCAAACATAAAGATATAAATTCTAATTTTTTTGTGAAGAATCAACAGCAAGTGGGACACAATCGTGAAGTGGAACGAAATTTATTGGATATTTTAAACTTTTTTAACAAATGTGCAAGCGAACATAGTGAAATGGAAGGAGTATCAGACCACTGCAAATCTACCAAGACCCGGCCGTCCCTCTAAACTTTCATTTCGAACAAGAAGACTGATCAGAGATGTAGCCAAAAAGCCAATGATCACTCTGGATAAATTGCAGAGATCTACAGCTGACATGGGAGAGTCTGTCCATAGGACGTACACTGTAGAAGTCTGGCCTTTATGGAAGAGTAGCCTGAAGAAAGCCATTTCTCAAAGATATCCATAAAAAGTCACATTTGAAGTTTGCCACAAGCCACCTGGGAGACACACCAAACATGTGGAATAAGGTGCTTTGGTCAGATGAAACCAAAATCAAACTTTTTGGCCGCAATGCAAAACGGTATGTTTGGTGTAAAACAACACAGCTCATCATCCTCAAAACACCATCCCCACAGTCAAACATGGTGGTGGCAGCATCTTGGTTTGGGCCTGCTTTTCTTCAGCAGGAACAGGGAAGATGGTTAAAATTGATGGGAAGATGGCCAGAGCCAAATAAAGGACCATTCTGGAAGAAAACCTGTTGGAGTTTGCAAAAGACCTGAGACTGTGATGGAGATTTATCTTCCAACAAGACAATGATCCCAAACATAAAGCAAAATCGACAATGGAATGGTTCAAAAATGAATGTATCCAGGTGTTAGAATGGACAAGTCAAAGTCCAGACCTGAATCCAATCTAGAATCTGTGGAAAGAGCTGAAAACTGCTGTTCACATACGCTCTCCATCCAATTGCACTGAGCTCGAGCTGTTTTGCAAGGAAGTATGGGCAAGAATTTCAGTTTCTCGATGTGCAAAACTGATAGAGACATACCCCTAGCAACTTGCAGCTGTAATCGCAGCAAAAGGTGGCGCTACAAAGTGTTAACTCAAGGGGGCCGAATAATATTGCACGCCCCACTTTTCAGCTTTTTAATTTGTTAAAAAGTTTAAAATATCCAATAAATTTCGTTCCCTTTCACGATTGTGTCCCACTTGTTGATTCTTCACAAAAAAATTAGAATTTGTATCTTTATGTTTGAAGCCTGAAATGTGGCAAAAGGTTGAAAAGTTCAAGGGGATCAAATACTTTCACAAGGCACTGTATGCCACTGTGTCTCAATCAAAGCCATTAGTAAGTATCAAATTGGTCCTGCTGAAACATAACAAGACATGATTACCACATATATACCACATTGATCATTTGGAATCTGTGAGGTTCAATTAACGATTAAGAAAATGTTATTGTAGATGACAGTTCTTATAAAATTCAATATTTACTAAATAGATTTAGATTAGAAAGACTAACAAGGCCCAAACCTTACCAGGCCGAATAATAACTCAACGGACAACAATAACGTTTTCAACTTTTAATTGAGAGGTATCAACATACATCCAACTTAATTATCAGCTTCTTTTCTGGAAAATTTAAATTTGGCTGCAGCACCATGTAGGCAACAAATCCGCCTAAAAGCTGAGTGAGTATAAGCATTCTGTCACTGGCCTTCCAGCACAGGATGACCTATTACCAGGTCACTCTCTACACCGCTGCGACTTAAGCAAAATCCAGCTAATAGGGAGGGAGGGTGGGCGAATGTTACTCCGAATAACTAGACTGGGGGAGAGGGAAATTGTCCTCTCTGTAGTGCATATATACCCGCAGGGCGGGCAATCCAGTGGGAGGAGAGGAAAACTTTAGGATTGGATGCCAGGATCCAGGGGAGGGATGTTATTATTTGGCCAAACATAATTAACCTTTAAGAAGGCTTGTAAGTCAGGGGGCAGCGGCTAGCAGCCGCAGTGCCCCACAAAATAAATGGTAACAGTAAAGGTACTGTTACACACAGAGATATATTGCTTGCAATTCACTGGTTGCAGTGAAATGATGTTTCATTGTTCCATTTTGTACACGGCAACAAAATGGAACAATGTGACCAGTAAGTTACAAGCAATATATCTCTGTGTGTAACAGTATCTTAAGATCATGCATATGGTGCAGTAAATCTGTTTCAGGGGTCTGGGCTTGTTTCAGTATCTGCATTGCTTATGTAACTCTGATTGTCAGCCTTATTATTGTTTATAGTCTTCAGTACTATGGGATGAACAATCATGGCCCCTCAGGATCAATGTTTTCTGTGCGAACATGCACAACCTTACACATGGATTTCTTCAAATAACGCATGATAGAACAAGAAAACTAGGACATGTCCGAAGCACAGCTGCTCTAAAATAACTTCATGTTACTTTGCTTAATGGAAATCATATGTGAGTTCCTTCTTGTAGCTGCTTTTAAGGCTTTCCGGCATAGACTGAGGAATTTTCATATTTTGATTAGATTGCTTGCTCTCCACTTCAGAGATTTTTTGTACAGGAAAATTGATTGGAGACAGAGAGTCTAATAGAGATTACAGATCTGAATGGAAGAGTTGAGCAAACAAATATCCCCTATCCACTTTCCTCCAATGACATTTTCCTTTGCAATACTCTGTGTGCTCAGAGTCCATAGAGGTCAATAACCTCTATATGAGCATTCATTTACCCTATGCCTTCCTGTCAAACGTAACAAATGAAAGGACTAAAGAGAATGCCCTTGTATAATGGTTTAACAACAAACAGTAGGAATGGCTTTAAAACAGAACTAAAGTAGACCAACAGAACCCTGTACCATAACATAACACTATCATATGTAAAGTTTACACCAGGGGGCCACCGACGTCAGCGCTTTTTTCAATTGAATATGCATCCTTGGACACACATTCAATTGAAATGTATTGCTGATACTGCACAGAGACAAGCTCTCTGAACAGCTACAAAAATACCTAGCCACCGACCAATCAGAGGACAGCAGCTGACGCCAGTATACAGCGGCTGGCATTGGTATAAGCCGCGCAGATAGCTTGTCTCTGCGTGGTTCCAGCAATACATTTCAGTTGAATGTGCGTCCAAATATGCACATTCAATTGAAAAACAGTACTTACCTTGGCAACCCCCTGGACTGGGCCGTGATCAAAGAGGAGTCTACTTTACCTGCGAGCTGCATGCATAGAAGAGAGGACACCAAAGGAATGGAGGATAGGTGAGAAGCATTTTTTCTATGTATATGTGAATAATGGCACAAAAACGGACATTATTACAGGATTGTATCACTGCTACACAAAGGGGAGCAGGATGGGGGAAATTAATACAAGAAGTAGACAAGTATGTGCACATTACTACAAGAATAGGACCAGGATGGGGCATTACTACAAGAAGGAGACCAGGATGGAGCATTACTACAAGATGAGGACCAAGATGGGGACATTACTTCAAGAAGGGGATCAGGATGGGGACATTACTAAAAGAAGAAGATCAAGATGGAGCAATACTACAAGATGAGAACTAGGATGGGGCATTGCTGCAGTATTGGAATAATTACATCCAAAGACAAGATGAGGGCCAGGGTGGGCTCATTACTACGAAGATGGGGACATTACTACAAGAAGAAGACCAGAATAGGGACATTACTTCAAGAAGTGGACAAGGATGGGGACATTACTACAAGAAAGGCATCACGATGGGGCAATACTACAAGATGAGGACTAGGATGGGATAATACTACAATATGAGGACTAGAATTGGGCATTATTACAAAATGAGGACTAGGATGGGGTATTACTACAAGAAGGGAACCTGGATGGGGCACATTACTACAAAAAGGGAATTAGTATGGGGCATTACTACAAGATGAGAACAAGTATGGGGCACATAACTTTAAGATGAAGATCAGGATGGGCACATTACCGCAAGAATGGAACCAGAATGAGGACATTACTACAAGAAGGGGAGCAGGATGGGACACCACTGGGGTATCACTAAAAATGTCACTTTGTAATGTAAAGAATTTGGCCCCTGAATTAAAATTTTTCTGTGCTGTCCTAAGATCAGTTAAAATTTGAGACCCCTGGTTCACACTAAATCAGTATTCAAAATATTATACTAACTATTTTACATTTGGGCACATTGCTCTTTACAGGTTCTCCTTTCAACAAGTTAAGTGTAGTTGAAATATTATATAAATGAAGGTGAATCATAGGGATATTCATATCTCTTAAAATGATTTGCTCAGTTGCATATTGTAGCACATTTAGTGCTTGGGCTCTGAGCTGTAAAAGTAAACACCGGCTGTCTCACCTAGTCTAATCTACAAGTGGTAGGCAAATGCTTGGCTGTGTTTCAATAAAGAACTCCCACTGACTTTACTGATTAAACAAGGCTACATGGGGTTTACTTATTGTGCATTCACTGAAATAAAGTATGTCATAATCAGTTGATGCTTAAGTAAATACTGTCATGGCCTAGTTTTGAGATTTACACAAATTTTGGTTTGACATACACGTTTATACATGCACATAGGCAGAGACCTGTCAATCCAGGGTAGCAGGAAAGAAGAGTCCACCAGGGTCCTGAGTGTCCAACTTGTCTACAGTGCAGTCTAGTCCTTGGTGGCTCAAACATACCTTTGCTGAGATCACACAGCCATTGCCTGCCACATGATGTCCACCGATTAAACAGCATGTATCAGCTTTCAGGTTCACTTAAAAAAAATTATATTTGGGCACAGATCACATTGTTAAAGGGAACCTGTCATATTGTTTATGCCCCCCAGCTGTCTACTCCCCATAGGATAAACATGCATGTCAAATACTTACATCACATCACTGCACAGGACATCAGTGTGTGGGGGTGGGGGGTGGGAGTTGTATCTTCCTCTCTGCTCTCTGTGTTTGCAGCATCCCAAGAGGTGAAATACAACACAGAAACTGTCACAGAAGGGATATCTGCTTAGAGAAACAAATGGAGTCTAGATAAGGCAGATCTGTAATAGCTCTCTCCCTCCATGTCCTCAACAGAACAGACCTCCTGTAAGTGAAACCTGACACTGCACTGTTAGCAAAGAGAGAAGGGAAGAGGGCAGCTGCTGAGAGGGAGTGCATAATTACATAACAGTTTATACAGCAGCCAGACTATTCCTCTTTGCTTATAATGGAGAGGACTAATCCAGGAGCTCCCTGCAGGGTCTGACAATGCTGATAACCTGGAAACTACAAACGATACAGTAATTATTGTACATGTTTTTAAAAGGTCTGCCCAGGCACCATTCAAGGGTAATATTCGTATCATATTGAAAAATGACCTGACAGTGTCCCTTTAAGAAGGATTTGTAGAGTTTGTACTCATTTTCTGCTGAAAATCAATAAAGTGTGAACACACCCAAACTTACACAGAGTTCTTAAAGCAGAAACTCAACTAAATCCTCCTCATTATCTCAAAACTAAGATTTGAGTACTTTTAAGTTTTAAAATGGTTGGTACGTGATCAGAACCCATTATCAGTACAGAAATACATCACCTGCTTAGTACCATGAAAATATTGCAGTTCCAGGTCAGCCCCAAGAAAGACTTGTATTACATGAACCTGCAACTCCCAGTATGCCCTTAACAATTGTAATGGTAGTGTCACACCAGGCGATGTCACCCGCGACATCGCCGAAAAGTGACGTAACAGCGATGTCGCGGGCGATATTGCAGGTGCGTCGCGCTGTGTGACAGCGCGACGCAACTGCAAATTATCGCTGGTCGCAGGTTGACAGGTTTATGACGGCGCGATCCAGCCTATATCGCAGTGGTTCTGAGCCATCGCTCGCTGGGCTGAGCCCAGCCCAGCGAGCGATGGCTCCGCCCACATCGCCGCCGCGTCACCGGCAACGTCGTGCCATGTGACAGCTGGCCTGCGATGTCGGAAGCGAGCGTGCACCTGCACATCGCTTCCGACATCGCAGGCCAGATCGCCTGGTGTGACACTACCTTAAGGAGATACTGGGAGATGTTATCCGCCATTAGACTTTGGACCATACAGGAACCACAGTACTGTTGAGAAGTATGTGAGAGTGTGCAAAAGATGCATGCAGTGTCTTCTCCCATCCAAAAGAGGGGTGTCTGTGCAGGCAGGGACAAAGACTCTCTGTGGTTGTGTATAGTTTAGTGTGAGAACCCGGCCCTCAGCATGCAGATGTATGGCGAGCTGCTGTCAGTCCACTCGTCGAGTGTGCTAGAATTGATATTGACTGTCTGCTGAGCCTGTTTGAAGTATTAAATCCACAATGGGAGAAAGGGCATTTGCTGCCATACAGAGAGAACTGAATCCCAGAAGAATCCCTGTTTGTCGCCAACATGTGACCCCCTGCTTGTCTTGTTCCTGAGTGACTGTCTGTTGCTGAAGATAGAGATTTTCTGTTTGGACTTCCTGGTATAGCCTGGGACCTGCTCCTGAACCAGTTGTGTGGTACTGTAAACTCAGGCCATATGCAAATATTTTTTTAGTGGGAAGTGGGTACACTTTTGTTAGTTTTGGTTTTGGCAGGCTGCAGCCATTTATACAGAACTGATCTTGGTTGGATGTGAAACTGCCATTATTAAGAGAGTTTGGTACCGGGGTAGCCTGCTGATGTGTGGGGGGTATAAGTGTGGCGCCCCGTAACGAGTGCATCACAGGAGTGTATTGCAGCCCAGACTGCAGCTGCAATATTCTCTGACTAAGCAATGACATGGTTAAAACTCAGAGCTTCATATCCTACATGCATCACCAGCATAGAGGGCCAATAAGGTCCTGGTGGGCGGAGTGTAGGAGTAGAGTGTGGAGAAGTTAGAGGAGTAAAGAGGAAGAAGAAAAAAATGTAGGAGAAGGAGGAAGGAGAAGAGGTGGCGGGGAGGAACGTAGGAGAGGGAGCTCTGCACAGTTCCGTGCAGCCCCTAAGCCACCACCGGTTGGGCGCCATTACCCCGGTGCCTCAACAACCGGACTCTGGGCGAACATCCACGGGTCAAAATACACCCGCGCTCATCTACAACCGGATCACTGGTTCCGAAGCTGGTAGTCGTTTATCACTGCTATGCAAACCAGGAGTGGAGGGACCGCTCTACAGGAGTACCCCACCGCCGCCGCAAACAGAGCCGTCTTGCCAGCAGAGTACCCACCAAAAGGACCCAGGTTACCCCTCACACCGGAACGTACACACCGGCAGGGAAATTTAAGTAAGCCCTTGTACCCGACCTTGGCACTCAAAGACGACATCAGCAACTCACTTAGAACGAGCTTAGAATGGAGGAACACCGCGGAGCTCTGAGAAACACCGGTCATTGCTAAGTCCACCCGGTCCGTTACCCGTTACCTGTATACCATGTATCACCTGCTGGTTACAGTAAAATACCCGTTGCAGAGACTACCAGTGTCCGTGCCTTTTTCAGAACTGTCCATCTCCGCATGTTAGAAGTAAAGCAGCTGCCTCACAACATCTTGTGCAGCTCCTGGCTCCGGGGACTCCCGCTCATCCTGTGGGGAGCGTCTCATCTTGCTGCATTCCATCCCCCGGAGGCCCAAGCAGCGCCGGTGAACTCACCGGAACTCTCACAGGTGGCGTCACGACAAGATATAACCCCTTATCTGTTCGGCCAACTTTATTGATCTGGACCACCGGGCCCACACAGCCTCGGTACTGTGACAGGGAGCAGCGACAGCCCGAGACGTTCGCTACCCGGCTACGGTGAGTCATAAGGGAAGGGGAAGTTAGGCTGCTTTCACATCAGCGGTAATCGCTGATGGCGACAGTTGCGGTGAAAAAACGCAACTGTCGTGATTACTGCATAACGGCCGCACATGCGGTTCACCTGCGGCAAGCCCCATGCAATGTCTTTGGGGCTTGCGGTAAGTGTGCGGCAGGTGCGGCAAGTGCGGTTTCAGCACTTGCAGCAGATGCGGCTGCGAGAAAACCGCGGCTGACCGCATTTTTTTCACCGTCGCATCTGCCGCAAGTGGCGAAACTGCAACTGTACCGCACTTGCCGTACCTGCCGCAAGCCCCATAGGCATTGCATGGGGCTTACCTCAGGTGAACCGCAAGTGCGGCCGTTATGCGGCAATCGCGGCAGTTGCATTTTTTTCACCGCCACTGCCGCGATCAGCGATTGCCGCTGATGTGAAAGCAGCCTTAGTAATATTATTAAGTTTGGAAATCATTGTGCTGATCTAGTGACAGGTTCTGCTGACACCTAATGATTTACTCCTCACTTAGAATAAAAGTAGCACCTTAGTACTGTTTTGGGCTGCCTGTTAATTAAATTTTTCCTGTGATCTCTGGATACATTGGAAAGTGTCGCCGGGGCGGCACATTGTTCCTAGTCTCTTTTGACCTGGTGTATGTTACATTTTCTTGTGTTAATCTCTGTGAGGTAATTTGTTATTTTGTTCCCCAACATTGTCTGACCTTGTTCCTGATCTGCGGCCCACTGTATTCTGGTAGTAAATCAATTTTTCACACAGTCACTGTCACAAATAAACATTTTCATGCAGGTACGTTACAGAAGACATCTTCTCTGATTGGAGTCTCTCCCATCTCTTTTGTCTTTAACTCTTTTGTCATAGTAATATCCTATTACTTGCACTTTTGTTGCAGGTTACTAAGCATTTAGCTTAGTTATTTTCAAAGTATTAAGCCCCTTTCACACTGGCATTTTCAAAATGCTGCTGACCGCGATTTTTTTGTGGCCGCAACTGCCCCAACTGCCCCAACCGCACTGGCAAGCCCCATAGACAATGCATGGGGCTTGCCGCAAGTGTGCACTTGCAGCAGATGTGTTTTTTTGTCCGGATGCGCCGGATCCGGGCAAAAACACCTATGTAAAAGGGGCCTAAGGCGGCCGTCACACGCTACGATATCTTGAAAGATATCGCTTGAACGCGCCAGATTAAACATCGCTTGAACGATGTCTGCGCGTGTGACGACAAGATACGACGAGCGAGAACTGATCAAATCGCAAAATCGAGATCTGAGGTCCGGAGCTCAGATCTTGCGATGAGCGATTTCACGATCTGCTTCATCGTGGTGTATGACACCACGATGAACGATCTCCCAGCGGCAGAGCCTATGCTGGGAGATGGTAACTATGGTACACGTCGGGTAACTAAGCGATGCGCGGCGCCTAGTTACCCGATGTGTACCATAGTAACGAGCGAGATCGCGGATCCACATCGCTGGTGAGTCTGTCTGTGTGACATCTCACCAGGGATGTGAGCGATATTGTAAGCGATCGCGCGTGCACGTGATCGCTAACAATATCGCTAGCGATATGGTAGCATGTGATGGCCGCCTCAGATGGATTTTTGGATGCTGAAAGTGACCTGGTTGACACAAGCTGAAAATATGTTTAATGGTGTGACTACCTTGGTCACTATAACTTTTCTACGTGAATTGAAGAATAGACTAAAAAAACAACTCCATAAAAGAGCTCAAATATGGTGGAACAAGATATTCCTTGAGAATGATCTTAAAAAGAATCTTATTCTTAGAAGACTCCGGTTCCAAATTTTCCATCCTATGGCAAAGAAAATTAATACTTTATATCCACATAGGAAGTTATTTGCAATATATGTTCCCAATCCTTTCTCAGACTAATTATCAAATTCAACACGCAGACAAGATACAAGATGAATTTTATAAGCTACTTCCCTTGACATAGAAAGACAAATTTGAGAGAGAAATGGAGGATCAACATAAAATATGAGAATAAAAAAATGAAAGAAACAACAACTAAGAAATTCAAAAGTGATGCTTAAAGGTACCGTTACACATAGAGATATATTCCTTGCAATTCACTGGTTACAGTGAAATCATGGACACATTGTTCCATTTTGTTGCCATGTACAAGTGGAACAATGTGTCCATGATTTCACTGCAACCAGTGAATTGCAAGCAATATATCTCTGTGTGTAAAGGTACCCTTAGACAAGGAAAGAAAACCAGGAATATAAACGGAAAATTCCCAAACGTAACTTAAGAAGAACAATCTCTATTTCCACAATTGAATCATATGGGTCCAATGGAAAAAGGAGACAAGTCCCAGTAAATACGCAAATAACAAACAAATTATCATCACACACTCTAAGGGTACCGTCACACTTGGCGACGCACCAGTGATCCCGACAGCGATACGACCTGGTAAGGATCGCTGGAGAGATGTCAAACAGTCAGATCTCACCAGCGACGCAACAACGATCCGGAATGACACGGAGGTCGTTGGGACCCTGTTTTTCAGACCTGTAGTATTGAGGTCGTTGGTCGTTGTCCCTGTCAAACACACCAATGCATGCTGCCCAGCGGGACCCCAACAATCAAAACATGGTCCAGGCGGCTCTGACACGACCAGCGATCTCACAGCAGGGGCCTGGTCGCTGTCAAACATAGCGAGATCGCTGGTGAGGTCGCTGTTGCGTCACCAAACTTGTGACTTAGCAGTGATCTCGCATAGTGTGACTGGGACAAATGAAGACAAAACAATCTTCAGGATAGCAAATCCTTCTGATATAGAACTCCTTAAGGCCCAGTCACACATAATGATATTGTTAGAGAGATCGTTGTAACTGTGACGTTAAACGATCTCTCCAGTGATGTCGTTATGTGTGACACTTAGAAGTTTTCAGGTTCCTTGCTGTGAGGTCGCTGATCGCTGCAAAGTGCTCTGGGTCATTTTTTGATCGTTGGTTTCCCACTGGTCAGCATCCATCGCTGCGTGTGACAGGGAGAAACCAGCGATCAGTGACGTCACTGACTGGTAACTATGATAAATACCGGGTATCCAGGCAGCGCGCGCTGCCTGGATACCCGGTGTTTATCATAGTTACCAGCGTCCACCCTGCTTAGCGCTGCCTGTAAGCAGGGAGGATGCTAGTAACTATGATAAACAGCAGGTATCCAGGCAGTGCGCGCTAGGTGGACTTCCCAAACTGCACTGATAACCTGGTTACCCTCCTGGATCGTGCCTGTTACCGGATATCAGTAAAAAGGTATCAAAACAGAGACTATTGTGCGTGTGTGTGCCTGCTTCACCGCTGCTGCCTGCAGCGTTCACAGCAGAACCGCTACTACTACTCCCCTCATCCACCCGCTGCCCTGAGGTAAAGCTCCACCTGTGGGGAGCTGTACTGCCAAAGCTGCATTCCCATCACCTCAGCGGCAAGCCGCAGTGCTGGTAACTCTATTACCAGGTACCACAGGTGGCGTCACGTTACAAATCCCCCATCATCATCACCCCCACCCCGCCACTGAGGGTCCAGGGCACGGAACGGGGAACCGACCAGCCGTGATCCCCACCGAAGTAACCCCTTTCTCGGTATCCAAGTACCCCCTACCCTGTCAACCGACTCACATACGGCATACGGTCATAACGCAAGTGTCACCCTAGCCTAAGTGAGCACTGAGCACCTCAAGAGGATTCCAACATCTGTTCCTACACCTAACTGCAACCTGGAACAAAGACTAGCCCTACAACAACTTGCTTCTAGAACTGATGTCATGATCAAGCCTTTTGATAAGGGTGATAATGTTGTACTAGGCCCTGTGAGATGTACCTCAAAGAAGCATACAAGCAACTGCACAATTCTATATGTTATCAAAAACTAATATTTAATCCTTGGCTTTCATACAGTGAGCAGTATAAAGCGAACCTGTCACCCCCTCCAGACATCTAAAAATACCATAGCCACGTTCTGCAGCACTAAGGGTACCTTTACACACGGCTACATTTGTAGCTTGTCACCAGGTAACTTACTGGTTGCAGTGAAATCATGGATACATCATTCCATTTGTACACAGCAACAAGATAGAACCATGTATCCATGATTTCACTGCAGCCAGTAAGTTACCTGGTGACAAGCTACAAATGTAGCCGTGTGTAAAGGTACTCTAAGGCTGCATTCTGACAAGGTGTCTATAGCATTTATGCTCCCTTGAGTCACTGAAATAAAGACTTATATAAAATCTGTTTCAAACCTGACCCAAGACCGGGAGGCGGGTTTTCAAGCGTCTATCTCCTTCCTCTGTGGTGTCAGTCATCCCTCTCTGCTCTCTGTGCACCGCCTCCAGGGCCATCTCCCTGCATTACAGAGTTTTGTCAGCTCTGCTACAACACAGAGCTGCTGTTATAGGAGACCCCACAGTAGTAAATCTAGCAGGAGGATCCTGAGCAGAGAAAGCACTGCCTGCTACATAGCAGCCCTTGAGCTGTCAGCAGTGCAGCAGAGTTGAGTTTGTGCTTTAGATCAGGGGCTGAGGACGGAGCAATGCTGCTGGGTACAAGAAACTGAAAGTGAAAACTGCTCAGCTCAAGGGCTGCTACGTAGCAGGCAGTGCTTTGTCTGCTGTTCTGCTCACGATCCTCCTGCTAGATTTACTACTGTGGGGTCTCCTATAACAGCAGCTCTATGTTGTAGCAGTGCTGACAAAGTTCTGTAATGGAGGGAGATGGCCATGGAGGCGGTGCACAGAGAGCAGAGAGGGATGACTGACACCACAGGGGAGGGAGACAGACACTTGAAAACCCACCTCACGGTCTTGGGTCAGGTTTGAAACAGATTTTATATAAGTCTTTATTTCAATGAATCAAGGGAGCATAAATGCTATAGACACCTTGTCAGAATGCAACCTTAGTGCTGCAGAAGGTGGCTATGGTATTTTTAGATGCCTGGAGGGGGTGACAGGTTTGCTTTAATTCTCTTCTGACAACAGCTGTGGAATCTAGAATTATCACCAAGAAACAAATAGAATACCTTATTGTTGACCATCCCAGGAAATCCAATTTCTACATACTACCAAGGGTACATAAGAACTCTGAATGTCCACTGTTCCATGCTATAGTATCTGGTAATAACAAAGTTTGTCAAAACATATGCAAGCTCATTGACTATGCCCTTGACCCCATAACTGAAACTGCTATCTTATCTAAAAGACACAAACGATGTTTTGAAAAAAACTAGATGGACTACACTTGGAGGATGACATGACCTTGGTCACCTGTGACATGTAATGGCTGTATATTTCAATAAAACACAATGACAGATTAAAATGGTAATTGTCTCCTAATCATGTGTAATAAGGATGATGAGTTAAAAAATGTTATCACAAAACTCCTGCAATTTTTTCTTACACATACAGGTGAATCTCAATGAATTAGAATATAATCATAAAGGTAATTCAATTCAGTAATTCAATATAAAAAGTGAAACATGTACTGTATATTGTCATTACAAACAGAGTGATCTATTTCAAGTGCTTATTTCTGTTAATGTTGATGATTATATCTTACTGTAGCGCCCCTGTGAATAGGTGCCACAGGGTAGTATTGCACCTTAATAATAATGTGTTAACCCTGTAAAGTTGCCAGTTCATGGTTCACCTTATGGAGTCTATTTTTACACCCACCTAGGACCAGACCACTTAGAATAGGGGGGCCGGTAATTTAGTAGGTCCCAAAAGGGTGGGGGTGGAGCCTAGGATAAAGTAGTGGGAGGGAAAGTTTCAGTTCAGACAGTTAGTGCTGGGAAGGCAGTCAGCTAGGACTAGCCTGACAGCGACACTGCTGAGAGGAACCCCAACCTTCAAGGGGGGAACCAAGACAGAGGGCAACAGGCCAGGACTAGTTGGAGCCGGCTGGTCACGTTGGGGAAGTATCGGCAGTGCGGGTAGCCGTAGCAGTCAGACCTTTATCTCTGGCTGCAGACCGACGAGCTGCAGGCCCATCACTAAAAGGGGTAGCTGACAGCACCACAAGGTACCTCACCCCTCAGGACCAAAATACTAGAT
The DNA here is from genome assembly GCA_033576535.1 of Allobates femoralis. Taxonomy (NCBI): domain Eukaryota; kingdom Metazoa; phylum Chordata; class Amphibia; order Anura; family Aromobatidae; genus Allobates; species Allobates femoralis. The sequence goes on from JARQOC010000004.1 coordinate 383,460,655, forward strand.
CCAAGATCACAGGGGCAACGGCCCGAATACTTGTGGCGGAAGTGCCAGGTCTCCCCTTAGAGCCGGAAAAGGATACCCGTGCCCCACCGTGGGAGATCAAGGGACTGGCGGGAGAGCTCTGCGAGGGTGGTAGAAGTGGAGAAGAATAAGTTTAACCCAGAAAGCCATAGAAGGAAGAACATCTAGGGACTCCATAACGGGAAACCTGGAACTGGTGACAGACCCCCGGTAAGCCACACTGTATTGTATACCATCACCACCTGCCGGTACCATTAAAGTGGAGTTAAAGTTGAATTGGACTCAGTCATCTTTATTGCGGTGCCTGGAGGGCTCAGCACCATCAGCAGCTCAGCAGAGGGGTAAGAACTGCAGCACCAAACACCTACAACAGCTCCCCTCATTAACAGTCCTTAATTGCTGCCCTGAGGTAATAGCTCCACCTGTACGGAGCTGTTCCACACTCTACTGCACCCACCATCACCTCAGCGGCCGGCTTCCAGCACCAGTACCATATTACCGGCAACTACAGGTGGCGTCATGATCCCATGTAAATACTCCCTTCTCCCCCACCACTATCTACTCAAATGATAACCAGGGCACGGAACCGGGATCCCGACCACCTGTGATCTCCCCATCCAGCCGCCATCAGTCCCGGTGTCCGAGTACCCCTTGCCCTTGCCACATCATTACAGCCAATGAAAACCCAAAGGTCATTATCTCAAAAAATTAAAGTAGGGAGGATGAAGGGTTAAAAACAGTGCTGCTGCATTCCACGAGACATGAAAGGGTGAATATAATAATAATTTATTAGTCAACGCATTTCAGAGCTTCCTGAATCGCCCTGAAACATGGCAATATGATATCGATTTGTTCTGACGAAGAGGCCAGGAAGCCTGAAATGTATTAGCTGGTAAATCAATATTATATTTGCCCTTTGATGTCTCGTGAAATACGGCAGCGCAGTTTTTAACCCCTTATCCTTTGATATGATATGCTTTTATAGTGGTTGTGACTCTCACAACCACACAAGGTGAAGCCTCTGATACCTATTTAGGTCATATTTTATCTCTCAGACCCTTCATCCTCCCTACTTTAATTTTCTGAGATAATGATCTTTTGGTTTTCATTGGCTGTAAGCCATAATCATCAACATTAACAGAAATAAAGACTTGAAATCGATCACTATGCTTGTAATGGCTCTATATATGTGTTTCACTTCTTGTATTGAATTATTGAAGTAAATTAACTTTTTGATGATATTCTAATTCATTGAGATGCACATATATTACCTAAGTTTCCCAAACACCTGACAGGAACACTTCTTGCACTCTGGTATCCAGTTTAACACAATCAGGCTACTATTTCCATCTTCAGGGTTGAAAGTATGTTTACAATAGCAATCAGCAAACCTATGCAATTACTTAAAAAGCTTGTCTGAAACGTATTTGATAGATTATCCTGTTACAGGAATTGCAACTTTTTTTTATATATGTTTCAATAAATTGATGTTTTTAGGTGAAGATGCAGATGCTGGATTTTTTTCTTGTCTTCAGAGTCGAGAGTATGTTTAGAACAGCAAATTACCGTATATACTTGCGTATAAGCCGAGTTTTTCAGCCCAAAAATTGGGCTGAAAAGTCCCCCCCTCGGCTTATACGCGAGTCACTGTATACTGTATACACTGTATACAGTATACAGGCCCGCCCCCATCAGTATACAGGCCCCCCCTTGCAGCACAAACCTGTAAAGGAAGAGATTAGTATACCTTATATACTCGCGTATAAGCCTAGTTTTTCAGTCCAAAAATTGGGCTGAAAAGTCCCCCCCTCGGCTTATACGCGAGTCATATCAGTATACAGTATACAGGCCCGCCCCCATCAGTATACAGGCCCCCCCTTGCAGCACAAACCTGTAAAGGAAGAGATTAGTATACCTTATATACTCGCGTATAAGCCTAGTTTTTCAGTCCAAAAATTGGGCTGAAAAGTCCCCCCCTCGGCTTATACGCGAGTCATATCAGTATACAGGCCCCCCTCACAGTATGGCGTTTCCCTCTCACAGGATGGCCCCCACATGCAGCGCTGCGCACATACATTACCTGGCTATCAGCTGTCACCCTCCGGTGGCGATTCGCTGCTCCTGGCTCCAGGCTGCATCTTCCTCTGTGTCTTCCTGCTTGTGGTCGGGGCTCATCGCGATGACGTCATCGCGACCCCGGCCGGTCACGTGACAAGCAGGAAGACACAGATGAAGATGCAGCCCGGAGCCAGGAAAACAATCCGCCACCGGAGGGTGACAGCTGATAGTCAGGTAATGTATGTGCGCAGCGCTGCATGCGGGGGCCATACTGTGAGGGAGGGGGGCGCCATACTGTGATGGGGGGCTGTATAATGGCTCTGCTGGGGCTGTATACTGTGCTGGTTACCTGTATACCACACTGCTGGGGCTGTATACTGTGCTGGGGACCTGCTGTATACCACACTGCTGGGGCAGTATACTGTGGTGGGGACCTGCTGTATGCAACACTGCTGGGGCTGTATACTGTGCTGGGGACCTGCTGTATACCACACTGCTGTCGCTATATACTGTGCTGGGGACCTGCTGTATACCACACTGCTGGGGCTGTATACTGTGCTGGGGACTTGCTGTATACCACACTGCTGGGGCTGTATACTGTGCTGGGGACCTGCTGTATACCACACTGCTGGGGCTGTATACTGTGCTGGGGACCTGCTGTATACCACACTGCTGGGGCTGTATACTGTGCTGGGGACCTGCTGTATACCACACTGCTGGGGCTGTATACTGTGCTGGGGACCTGCTGTATGCCACACTGCTGGGGCTGTATACTGTGCTGGGGACCTGCTGTATACCACACTGCTGGGGGCTGTATACCTGTGCTGGGGTCCACCCTCGGCTTATACGTGAGTCAATACGTTTTCCCAGGTTTTGGGGGCAAAAGTAGGGGGTCGGCTTATACACGGCTCGGCTTATACACGAGTATATACGGTACTTATCACTGTCCCGCCGCCGCTGTCCCGCCGCCGTCATCGCGCTCCTCCGTCTTCATCCGTCTTCTTCCGGCTTCCTCCGGTCGGCGCAGGCAATGATGTCATTGTCTGCGCACCAGAGGAAGTCGGAAGACACTGCATGAAGAAGGAGGAGAGCGATGATGGCGGCGGGACAGCGGCAGCGGGACAGTGATAAGTATACTAATCTTTTCCTTTACAGGTTTGTGCTGCAAGGGGGGGTCCTGTATACTGATGGGGGGGCTGTATACACCTCTGGGGCTGCGTGTATACTACCACTGGGGCTGCTGTATACACCACTGGGGCTGCTGTATACTACCTCTGGGGCTGCTGTATACACCACTGGGGCTGTATATACCTCTGGGGCTGCTGTATACTACCACTGGGGCTGCTGTATACTACCACTGGGGCTGCTGTATACACCTCTGGGGCTGCTGTATACTACCACTGGGGCTGTATATACCTCTGGGGCTGCTGTATACTACCACTGGGGCTGCTGTATACACCTCTGGGGCTGCTGTATACTACCACTGGGGCTGTATATACCTCTGGGGCTGCTGTATACTACCACTGGGGCTGTATATACCTCTGGGGCTGCTGTATACTACCACTGGGGCTGCTGTATACTACCACTGGGGCTGCTGTATATACCTCTGGGGCTGCTGTATACTAACCACTGGGGCTGCTGCTGTATATACCACTGGGGCTGCTGCTGTATATACCACTGGGACTGCTGCTGTATACTACCACTGGGGCTGCTGTATATACCTCTGGGGCTGCTGTATACTACCACTGGGGCTGCTGCATATACCTCTGGGGCTGCTGTACACTAACCACTGGGGCTGCTGCTGTATATACCACTGGGGCTTCTGCTGTATATACCACTGGGGCTGCTGCTGTATACTACCACTGGGGCTGCTGTATATACCTCTGGGGCTGCTGTATACCACACTGCTGGGGGCTGTATACCTGTGCTGGGGTCCACCCTCGGCTTATACACGAGTCAATAGGTTTTCCCAGGTTTTGGGGTAAAAGTAGGGGGTCGGCTTATACACGGGTCGGCTTATACACGAGTATATACGGGTAAGCAACATATTCAATTTATGATTTAATAACCAGAAAGAATACAGCGCATAGTTTTGGACATAATTCTCCTAATTGTAGGTCATATTTTCCTACAGTAACACTATAGTGACATAATATGACCGACATCCTCCTGTGCATACGCTAAGCATTCTAAACCCTTCAAACATGACTATGGTATGTTCATTATTTGGGGAAACATTGTGTTTCTGTGGCTTGCTTGCTTCAAACGATATTGTAATAGAAGCCATTAAGTTCCCAAAACCCTGTTATATCCATGGATGGTTCCCCAGTTATATCATTATTGATGTAACCTAGAAATATTGTATTTCGCTGTGTCATGTGAGGTTCTTAGTAAATTATTGCATTTCTTCTCAATTATCTAGCCCTGCATATATTAGCATTTTATTGCTAATGAGAAAATAAATATATGATGTTTCTCTCAGAGATAAAATCTCAATCTGCGCATGTGCCCCCTCCGCAGTCTACGTCCTGACGTCCATAGCATCGGAAGCAGTACATGCACATGCCACTGGAACAACCCATCCCCTCAGCCTCAGGTCCACAGCCTTGCCCCACTCGTGCTGTCAATGACTTCACTGAGTGGTGAGCCTGCCTCCTGTGGACATGCTCCACCACCACGCCCCACCTTTAAGCAATATACAGATTATAAGACACAGCTTTTTTTCACCCCAATTTTGGGGGAATAAAGTGCATTTTATAATTCAAAATATATGGCATACATTAATTATAAATTAATGAATACGTAAATTTTTTTTTGTAAGAGCAAGACAAGAGAGTGTCCTATTTTTACAGCTGTACTGGCATTTTTTGATGGTTGGAAACCCAGCTGGAAAATAAAATTCTCAAGCAATTCATGTAGCAATGTGTTGGGCATTTCCAATCCACAAATACTTCACAGGCCATTTTTACATTTAGATGTGAAAATTAAAAATTAAGATTTTCCCAATAAACTGTTGTCTTTGCTCCAAATTTGTCTTTTTCACAAGATGTAATAGGAGGAAATGGCTGCCAAAAATTTGTTATAAAATAGCTCCTGAAAAAAATTATACCCCATATGTGGTTGATAACTAATGCTTGGGCTCATGGCAGATCTCTAAAAGGAGAAAGCGCAATTTGATTTTTTTGGCAGGCACATTTTCCTAGAATAGATAGTGTTTGCTCTATTACATTTGCAGACCTCATGAGGTGCCAAGTGATCCCATTTTGGTTAACTATACACCTGAAGAATCTCATGTAGGAGTGTTGTGAGCATTTTTAACCTGCATGTACTTTGCAGAACATTATAACATTTTCCAATGCAAGTATGAAGTTAACTTTCTTTCCACAAAGATGTTATCTTAGCCTCAAATTTTCCATTTGCCTAAAGGATAATAAGAGATAATGGACCCACATGTTATGCAATTTCTTCTGAATGTAGCGATTACCCAAAACTGGTTGAGTATACATTTCGTTTACACTATGGGTGGGCAACTTCATAATTTATTCACAACGACAGGTGATGATTCCAACACCAGAAGTGAGTCTAAAGTCACTTCCTGAGTGAGGAGAACAGGTGGGGTGATAGACAGAGAAGAGGGAGGAGCCTGGAGACTTCTTCTTCTGTGACTGGGTCGAATGAAGAGAGTGAGCCGGAGGAAATGTGGGGACATGATATGATAGGTACAGATCGATAAAAGTTTCAAGGTACTCCCATGCATAAAGTGCAAGTGCTTAGCGATGCTAATAGAATGGGGATGTCTTCCACTTGACATCCCCTTGATACTATGATTCTGTTTAACACTACTTATACTATGTACTGTACAGACCAAAAGTTTGGATACACCTTCTCATTCAAAGAGTTTTCTGTATTTTCATGACTATGAAAATTGTAGATTCACACTGAAGGCATCAAAACTATGAATTAACACATGTGGAATTATATACTTAACAAAAAAGTGTGAATCAACTGAAAATATGTCTTATATTCTAGGTTCTTCAAAGTAGCCACCTTTTGCTTTGATTACTGCTTTATAATAATATTTATTCATTTATATAGCACTATTAATTCCATAGCACTTTACATACATCAGTAATGCTGTCTCTCTTGGAGCTCACAATCTAAATATCCTATCAGTATCAGTATGTCTTTACAATGTGGGAGGAAACTGGAGTGCCCGGAGGAAACCACGCAAACATGCAAACATGCAAACTCCATGCAGATGTTGTCCTTAGTGTCCTTGGTGGGAATTGAACCCAGGACCTCAAGACCCCAGTGCTGCAAAGGCTGCAGTGCTAACCACTTGAGCCACTGTGCTGCCCTACTGCTTTGCACACTCTTGGCATTCTCTTCATGAGCTTTAAGAGGTAGTCACCGAAAATGGTTTTCACTTCACAGGTGTGCCCTGTCAGGTTTAATAAGTGGGATTTCTTGCTTTATAAATGGGGTTGGGACCATCAGTTGTGTTGTGCAGAAGTCTGGTGGATACACAGCTGATAGTCCTACTGAATAGACTGTTAGAATTAGTATTATGGCAAGAAAAAAACAGCTAAGTAAAGAAAAACGAGTAGCCATCATTACTTTAAGAAATGAAGGTCAGTCAGTCCGAAAAATTGGGAAAACTTTGAAAGTGTCCCCAAGTGCAGTTGCAAAAATCATCAAGCGCTACAAAGAAAACTGGCTCACATGAGGACTGCCCCAGGAAAGGAAGACCAAGAGTCACCTCTGCTGCGGACGATAAGTTCATCCGAGTCACCAGCCTCAAAAATTGCAGGTTAACAGCAGCTCAGATTAGGGACCAGGTCAATGCCACACAGAGTTCTAGCAGCAGACACATATCTACAACAACTGTTAAGAGGAGTCTTTGTGCAGCAGGCCTTCATGGTAAAATAGCTGCTAGGAAACCACTGCTAAGGACAGGCAACAAGCAGAAGAGACTTGTTTGAGCTAAAGAACACAAGGAATGGACATTAGACCAGTGGAAATCTGTGCTTTGGTCTGATGAGTCCAAACTTGAGATCTTTGGTTCCAACCACCGTGTATTTGTGCGACGCAGAAAAGGTGAACGGATGGACTCTACATGCCTGGTTCCCACTGTGAAGCATGGAGGAGGAGCTGTGATGGTGATGGGGTGCTTTGCTGATTTGAAGCTCATCAAGAGAATGCCAAGAGTGTGCAAAGCAGTAATCAAAGCAAAAGGTGGCTACTTTGAAGAACCTAGAATATACCATATTTTCAGTTGTTTCACACTTTTTTGTTAAGTATATTAGTCCACATGTGTTAATTCATAGTTTTGATGCCTTCAGTGTGAATCTACAATTTTCATAGTCATGAAAATTGAAAACTCTTCGAATGAGAAGGTGTGTCCAAACTTTTGGTCTGTACTGTACATAATGTTTCTTGATGGGTCTGATCTTATGTATGAGAATATGTACAATATACTGCTATTTGCCTGTTGTAATATTATGCTGTGCTAATTGTACCTACTGCATCTGTTCATACATTTTGCACATTTTTATCGGGTTGCACTTTGTAATAAATTTTGTAATATCTTTCTCCTGATAAAATTGGGAAGTTAGAAGGTCTTGTCTACAAGATGTTATGCAAGGAAAAGGCTACCCTCAGTGAGTAACAGTCCTTGTTAAGCAGCCTTAATTTTGCCCTTTGGATCCTTCCCATGGGTAGACTTTTCTTGTGCCGGTTTTATGGTGCCACTGTCATATCCGGGTTACTAGTGTTCTCAGGGAAGATCTTTTAGTTTGGACTCAATTTCAATTTGAATTTAATGGCATTTGTTGCTACCAGGAGGATTTAATTTCCTCTTAGACAATAGGACTGTTTCTACATTCAGAGTTATTTAGAGGTATCTGCCTTATATTTGGTAGACATTGGGTTTTTAATTGTATCCAATAGTATTTTGATGGCTGTTTACAATTTTTTTCTGCACTCAATATTTGGGGTGCAGCCTTGTCCAATAGATACCGTATATACTCGTGTATAAGCCGAGTTTTTCAGCACAAAAAATGTGCTGAAAAGTACCCCCCTCGGCTTATACACGAGTCACTCGGTATGCTGTGGGGGGGGGCTGTGACCGGGGACTGGAGGAGGCAGGAGGGGGCCGCAGTGACTGCAGGAAGTCACGTGGTGCCGCCTCATTAGTGTAATGAATATGCACGGCATCCCCCCGTCCATCAGCAGCGGGGGGAGTGGTGCATATTGCACTACACTGGCCCCCATCAGGGTTATCCAGCCCCCCCTCCTTAGTATGTGTCCCCCAGGCTGCGGCACATATTAAAATAACAAACATTTCATACATCACCTATCTGGCGCCGCTCCTCCAGTCCCGGCTTCTTCCTGCTTGTGCCGGTGTCATGTGACCGGGCGCAGCCGATGACGTCATCTGCTGTGTCGGCCACAGGAATAGATGCCGGCACAAGCAGGAAGAAGCCGGGACCGGAGGAGCGGCGTCGGATAGTTGATGTATGAAATGTTTATTATTTTAATATGTGCCACAGCCTGGGGGACACATACTAAGGAGGGGGGCTGGATAACTCTGATGGGGGCCAGAATACCACTGCTGGGGCCCTTATACCACAGCTGGGGCCCTGTATACCACTGCTGGGGCCCTGTATACCACTGCAGGGGCCCTATATACCACTGCTGGGGCCCTGTATACCACTGCTGGGGCCCTATATACCACTGCTGGGGCCCTATATACCACTGCTGGAGCCTGTATATTACTGCTGAGGCCCTATATACCACTGCTGGGGCCCTTATACCACTGCTGGGGCCCTATATACCACTGCTGGGGCCCTATATACCACTGCTGGGGGCCTGTATATTACTGCTGAGGCCCTGTATACCACTGCTGGGGCCCTGTATACCACTGCTGGGGCCCTATATACCACTGTTGGGGGCCTGTATATTACTGCTGGGGCCCTATATACCACTGCTGAGGGGGCTTGTATACCACTGGGGCCTGTATACCACTGCTGTATACCACTGGGGCTGCTGTATATACTGCTGGGGCCTGTATATACCACTGGGGAAGCTGCTGTATACCACTGGGGCTGCTGTATATACTGCTGAGGCCTGTATATACCACTGGGGAGGCTGCTGTATACCACTGGGGCTGCTGTATATACTGCTGAGGCCTGTATATACCACTGGGGAGGCTGCTGTATACTACCACATGGGAGGCTGCTGTATACTACCAAATGGGAGGCTGCTGTAAACTACCACTGCGGAGGCTGCTGTATACTACCACTGGGGAGGCCTGTATACCACCATGCTGGGGGCTGTATACCTGTGCTGAGGTCCACCCTCGGCTTATACACGAGTCAATAGGTTTTCCCAGGTTTTGGGGGCAAAAGTAGGGGTGTCGGCTTATACACGGGTGGGCTTATACGCGAGTATATACGGTACATACTTTTCCATTCAGGTCATTTAGGAACTTTTTTTGTGATTAATGCATTGACATCAAAAGTTTGGATTGTGAAAATCTTGCGTAGGATTGTTTTATTATGCTTCCATAAAATATAGTTGAAATCTGTTTATGCTGCAGAGTCTGGTAACCATATGGCAATTTTCCTCTCTCAGCAGCAATGGGTGGATTTTCACAGCTCATTCCCATCCGCTGACTGATAAGGGTTGTGGCATAACTTGGAGCTCATGGGCCCCGAAGCGAAAGCTTCAACATGGCCCCCAATTATTGCAATTCTTTAATAGCATTAGTCTTTTTCTCTAGATCAAAGGGACTTTTAGGGCCCACAAGGCTACAGGGCCCGGGTGCGATTGCAACCACTGCACCTGTTGTAGTTACGCCCATGGATAAGGGATGACTTACCCACATTGCATATGGGAAGTGCTAATGAACTAATCTCTTTATGTATTAGAAACTCATTCTCTGCATCAACAAGGGCTTTTTATTCCTGTACATGGCACGAGTGGTGTAATGTTTGTACAGATAGAAGTGCTAGTTTTGTAAATTGCGATGTACACTGCATTGTCGTTCTGTAAATGGTTTGTAGGTTCAAGGGTTCTGATTATGCTACATTATCAAAATTTTTATCTGGTATCTCATTTTTTCTCATATTATACAGAGGAATATCACTAATTGGTCATTGTCCCGTACACCAATTTCTAAAGGGTCTCTATAAGGCCCAATTTCACCCTGATGACACGACACCCATTTCTTTAGATATTCTGTCTCAGGGTTGTTCTGGATGAAACCTGTTTCAATTAATTTAAAATCTGTTTATTTAGGACCTGTTTCGTGTCTGCATGTTTTGGTGCCTTAAGTATTGGCGAGTTGATTTGCTATTGCAAGTCTTGAATTTCAGGTTTAAAGATTGACGATGTTAAGTTTTACTTTTCTTTTTATACATTCGGCAAAAACGAATCAGCTGAGTAAACACATTCATATTAAATTGCGGGGTATCCTCGATTTGGTTTTATGCCCCGTGTTAATATGGATCTCTGGTTATTGATTCGTCCCAGTGATGAAATTTCAATAAAAATAATTTGATCAGATTAAATGTGTCATTTTAAAATTTCCTCCCACTTATTTCAGATCAGGGTAGAAGCACTGAGATCGAGATTAAGTGTGAGGAAGATTCCGAAGATTGCTCTTTGGACTTCCGATAGGCCAGATTTGCTGTCTAACCTGTATTGTCTTTTTAAGGGTATGTGCCCACAGGAAGGTTTAGTGGCGTTCAAACCTTCAGTAAACCGCTGGAAATTATCAGGAGCCTAGAGATCAGAGCTCTGATATCTCCAGCGGTTTTCCGGTGGTTTTTTCAGCATGTGCACAGCGTTTACCGGTGGTTTTTCCAGCGGTTTTCTATGGAGGATTTTGTTCATGGAACCGATTTGGGACTCGCAGGACTCGCAAGGACCATTCATTAACATTAACATTGGACTCGCTAGACTCGCAACGAGTAGCGAGTCCCGGGCTCGGAATCACTACTCGGAATCGCTTGACTCTAGCGAGTCCGAGCCCGGGACTCGCTAGAGTCAAGCGATTCCGAGTAGCGATTCCGAGCCTGGGACTCGCTAGAGTCAAGCGATTCCGAGTAGCGATTCCGAGCCCGGGACTCGCTACTCGTTGCGAGTCTAGCGAGTCCAATGTTAATGAATGGTTCGGACTCGCTAGAGTCAAGCGATTCCGTGTATTTAGGACTCGCCCATCACTAGAACCGATCAAAAACCGCTGAAAAGAATTGACATGCTGTATGCTGCTAAGCCGCTGGGAAACCACTCAATCGCGGGCAGATCCGCTCACATAAACCGACATTGTGTGCACAGCGTTTTCCAAATTACATAGGGTTACATGTAAGTCCTAAAGCTGCTTAGGATTTACATAAATTTAAATAAAACCTATGCTAAAACGCCGGCGGTTTTCGCTGCTAAACCGACGTTAAACCTTCCTGTGGGCACATACCCTTACAAATCTTTTTTTATTTGGTTTTCAAAACAGAATACAACAATGACATCAAAACCGAGAGTGATGTGACCACCATAAAATCTTGACAGTATAATGCTCATTTGTTCTAAATTACACCAAGTACATAATTTCAGCCGTCAGACCCTAATTGTTTGATGTAAGAGCAATCCCTTTCCCACCCCCCCACAGAGAATTACTCGTTCGAACGTCTTGTGTTCACATATATGGCACACTATTCCCTCTCCCTCACGTCATCAGCTTTCGATTATATCTTGTGTGGACCACTGTGAGCCACCGTGTAAGCAGGCCCATCCACAAACCTGTGTGCACCAGCTGTCTCTATCAATTCTCAAACCACCCAGGATATTCTGGAGATCCTCCAGGTTATACCAAGATGTGTTCCGAAATGGGTACACTAGGTGACGAATCTCCTCTCCCATGAGTTGGGATAATATAAAAGGGCACCATTTTTAAAAGAATTGGGCTTTATTTTGTCTCTATCTCCTTCCGCTTCCACTTTCTCCACCAACATCGTCTCTTTCAGTTCCCACAGTAGCTCCGATAGAGTGAACGCAGCTGCATCCAGCCAAAGTCTTAGTATTGTATTGTCTTTTTTTCTAGGGCTACTTGTCATCTGGATAGTGGGTCACTCTTTCATTCATTGGGCCAGGAAAAGGGTCTCTATTTGGAAATACTCAGAGAACCTTTAATTTGAACATTCCCAGGTGTCAATGTTTTGGTACAGCATCCGAGGTATGCATTTGAATATGTTATGCTCATATTTTAGCAAGCTTTCATCTACCTTCCCATTTCCTGATGCAATCATCATCCTTTTAGGCAGGAACAATCTTGATAAAATGTTAACTCTGTATTTGCCCTTCAGATATTCAGTTAATAAAGAATATGTTTCTAGGTGTAGACTTGTTATTTTCCAAGATTGTTCCCCGCAGCATTTGGAAGTCATTGAACTTAAAATTCATGGAAATCATCAGGAGACCGGTTAAAGGGAAAAATCACCAGGATTTACCACCTGTAAATCAGTGCAGCCAGTGATTGATGTGTGCAGCATGATATCACTTTTTGTGTTTTTAATTCCTCCCTAGTAGGTGTGTCAGTTTGCTGCAAACCAAAGTCCCTCCCTCTCATCCGGGGGTAGGGGGTTTGGCTTACAGCAGGCTGCCAAGCCCACAGGGGAGGAAAAAAAAATAGTGATGTAATGTTGCACACATCAATCACTTGCTGCACTGATTTACAGATCGTTAAATCCTGGTGGTTGGTTGTCTTTGACAGGTTGGTGGAAAGGTTTCTATTGTCCACAGTTGATTTCTCTTATCACAATGTGGACCTCAAAGAGTTCAGTCCAGATTGGTATACAAATGATGGAGTTCATTTAGATGATGTAGGGCTCCATATTTTTAATGAGGGTCTTCAGAACATGCTGGAAATGTGGATGGGGCTTTTTGGGGGGCCTCACGTTATGATTGTTTCATCCATTTGGGTAAAATCGCCCATTGCAAACTGGGCAGATTTTGATTTAGTCAGTAGTTTACGATCTATGATTTTCAAGTAATTTGATTGGTGGTTTTTAATAAGCTAATTTTTAAATATTTTAAATTTTGAAACCTTAATAAAGCCTCATGGCCATTTTTATTCCACCTTCTTAGTTTCTTATGTGTTTTTATTGCAATTTTGTGAGTCCATGGAGGTTGTGTGCTGCCATGCTGACATTAATGTGAAATGGAGATAACTTTAATCTGGAGCTGCGGGGCAAAGATGTGGTGCCTCAGATCTCTAAATAGGATGAGTGCTCTTGGTAATTACCACGTTTGCCCCCGTCCTATTAACACCATAGTGTTGATCCTAAAGAAGTGAGCTACGGTAAATAGCAGCCAAAACAGAATAAGCAGTGATTAATGCAGTACTCCTGTTTTAGGAATTAATTTATTGTTTAATAAGAAGTAAAGTTTATAGTACTAAAGCCTCTAAAGCAATCCTTTCGCAAGATAAATTCCTAGACATAACATTGCGTAAATATATAATTCTCTGAAATATTCTGTTGGAAATCATTTTACCCAGAAATTAAAATCAGTTTTATTGAAAAATGCAACAAGAGAGACCTCTGCTGGTGGAGTTCAAGAATGCCCAGTATGTTTAATAATGTCTTTTCAGAACTGATTATATTGAGTGTTAAGAAAAAATAAATACTACTGCTACATCTACTACTACTACTACTATATACTACTACTACTACTACTACTACTACTACTACTAATAATAATAAATTGAGTTGCAAAGACTCTGGCACAAGCCCGTAAGGGTGCTCCCGGTGGTAATCGGCAAACTGGGGTCTGTGCCTAAAAACTGTAGCACTTGACAACAATTGGAGTTGACACAAACTGTCAGCTGCAAAAAGCAAAAGGCCACCCTACTGGGCTCTGCACACATCATTTGCTGATATATCACACAGTCCTAGACACTTGGGAAGTGTCCGATTAGTAATTTAATACCAAATCCAGCATAATGAACTTATTTGCTTTGTGTAAATGTTGTTTATGTGCAATAATAATAACAATTATACTCTCAAAATTTTGTAAAATAAGAGAAGTTAGCAAATTGTAGGTTTAGACTTTCCTAAATGATGTGAGTTTACTCATCCTTTACTTTTTAATGCAGCATTATCTTTAATGGGTTTCCCATCAACAAAGTTCATTTTATTCAATAGATAATGGAAAAAATAATACTTTCCATAATTGGGTGTGTTAAATAAAAGATTCCTGTGCTGAGATAATCTTATATATGTGTCCCTGCTATGTACTGTGTAATGGATGTGTCTGACCGTACAGGGACATGATCTGATCATACCACATCTCCTGTGCTGAGATCCGTGTCACTCCCGACTCCTTCTTCAGGGAGCCAACAGGCAGTGCTGCAGTGTTTCCAGCTTCCCACTGATATGGTTGACATGCTCCGAGATGACAGCTCGGAGATGGAGAGTGAGGAGGAGAAGGGGGTGTAGGAACTGGTGTAGAAGGATGAGAAAACCCTGATGGAACTAGGGCCCACAATCCTCAGTATTAGTAGCACATGTGCTGTCCCAGGGTCCAACCCAGTTAAGGCCTCCACAAGGTTCACCCAGTGTGCCATCAGAGAAATGTAGCATCCCTAGTCACAAGCATTTCTCCATTTGTTGATCATTAAGTGGACCTTCCCTGTAACTTTATTGGTCAGGGCACAGGTGATGTTATGGGACTTGTACATGGAACACAAGGAAAAATAGTGGTGGATGGTGACGGAGTGCCACATGATTGCCGCTGACATGAGATTGCGGAAAGTTTCAGTGTCCACAAGCCTACATGGCAACAATTGCAGGGCAAACTCTCTGGAAACATGTCTATTTAGTGGTGAGGCCCACAGGCTTAGTGTCACACGTTGACTGCTTTGCAGTCCATTTGTGCTGCTGCTGTGATTAAATGTGAGTTTTTTTCCTTAGTCGATTCTGTGTGCTGCAGCTCTGCAGGTGGAGGGGAGAGTCATAGCATTTAGGTGGAGACAGACGAGTGTGTCTTAGTATTCATATCTCCACTACCCCAGCCTTGAAATAGTTCCACTTCCCTCTACTAAGTGTCGCAATTAGAGCTTATTTCTATTTGGACCTCGTGCTGTGAAGATGTGCTGTGCTGAGCTATATTATTGCTGCCATTGACTTCCATTGAAGCTTCTGGGTTTTCTTGGTCTGTGGGTGGAGGTAGGGGTTCTTAGACTAGGGCTGATTAGGAGCAAAGGGCTAGGGTGACGACCTGCAGCTCCTCACCTTCATAGGTACATTCGGGTACAGGGCTAGTCAGTATTCCCCAAGTCAAGGGCAGACTAGCTCCCCTGAATACACTTGCCCATCTTGCTATCTTGCCTCCTGATTCCCTATCCGTTATAGCACTCCATGACATCAACTGCGACCCATACCAATTTTTCTCTGAGCCATCATGTCTCAGGCTTCTTCTGCTGATGCCTTTGCACAACTGATGCAGACCATCTCTGCTGAGGTCACTGGTCTGTGACCTCAGGTGGTGCAACAGTTGCATCAACTTATTGGTATTTGGCCTTGGCTCACACCCGGCCATACCGGAATGCAAGGAATCACTTTCTGATAGATTTTCTGGGGAAGAGATACAATTGTGGTGTTTTGAGAAGCCTGTAAACTCTATTTCAGGCTGCGACCCCATTAATCTGGGAGTGAGGAACAGCGTGTGGAGATTTTAATCTCCCTTCTTAAGGAGAATACACAGACCTGGCCCTTCTCTCTCCCAACCAATTCACCACCTCTGCGGTGGACAGGTTTTTTGATGTCTTGGCTAAGGTATATGGTGAACCTGATAGGGCGACTCTTGCTAAGTCAAATTTTCATAAACTCAAGTAGTGGACATGAGCAATAGAGGAGTACTGCTTGGAGTTTTGTAGATGAGCAAATGACACCCAGTGGAATGACCCTGCCCTCAGGAGTCATTTCTGCTTGGGTCTGTTAGCTCGACTACAAGACCACCTGGTTCAATATGCTGCACCTGAGTGATTAGAGGCTGCTATGTCTCTAGCCATGAAGGTAGACAGACATTTGAGAGAGAGACCAAGACCAACTTTGTCCCCTGTGTCTATCCCTGTTGTGGAGGCTCCACACGATGAACCTCTGCAGTTGGGGGGTGGACACTCGTGTTAAACCTCCTGTGGTTATGGTTCACCAAGTGGGCGGAGAATTTTTCTATTGTGGATGAACTGATCATTTAATTAAGGTTTGTTCACATCACTTCGGTACGAATACACAGTCTCATACGCCGTGCACCTAGGGTCGTTTGGAGGGAGATCACTGGAGGATCTATATTTCCTTCCTTGCTAAGTCTCCGTTGATACTGTCTGTCAAGGTGCTGGTTGATGGTAAAACCGAGACTATGCCAGCACTGGTTGATAGTGGAGCAGGACTAAATCCTATGGATTCTTGCTTTGCTCAGGCCCATGGCCTCACCTGTACTGCATTAGCGAGACCCATTCCTATCTCTGCCATTGACTCTGCTCCTCTCAGCCAGAGGGTGATTTCCCAAGTTGTGCATAATGTCAATTTAGGCATAGTAACTCTTCACCAGGAGTTCCTGTCTTGACACATCCTGGATAACTTCCATACTCCCATAGTTTTGGGCCTTCCTTGGCTGAAGAAGAATAACCCTGTGATTGACTGGCTGACCAAAGAGGTAGTTAGTTGGTTGTAATTTCTGTGAGGGGAATTGCCTAGGTGCTACAATCTCTGCCATATTGATTATACCTACTCCTGCATCGTCAGCAGAGGTAGTTAGGAGCTTACCTGGAGAATGACGGTAAAGCTCAACCTACACCTCAGGCTCATGTCAAGTCTAGACATCGTCCTAGGAAGAGGGGGCGGGGGAAGGCGGTCGATTCTACTGTGCACCCCAAGAGAGGAAGCTTGTGGTCCAGGGAGACACCTTTTTTTGCCTTCCTAAAAGTGTAACTGCTATCTGTAATCGAATGACTGGAAATAAACATTCAGGTCCAGTCATTATGTGTCGGTGATTTCTACACATGTCAGGAGGAGGTGTGCCTCATAGTTCTGAAGTTATTGGTCTGTTTAGGGTCTCGGCTATCTTGAACCCTTTATTGTACCAACTTGACCTGCCCCCAGTGGTAAACACCCGTAACATCTTCCACATATCATCTCTTAGGAGATGCAGACCCCTTCCAGTCAAGTTAGGTTTAGAGTCCGAAGGTCTCACACAGGGGGGTACTGTCATGCGTAGACTGCTTTGTAGTCCATTTTTGCTGCTGTTGTTATTTAATATGAGTTTTTTTTCTTAGTAGATGCTGTGTGCTGCAGCTCTGCAGGTGGAGAGGTGAGTCATAACATTTAGGTTGAGGTGGAGGGGTGTGTCTTAGTATTCAGATTTCCACACCCCCAGCCTTAAAATAGCTCCACTTCTCTCCACTAGGTGTCACAGTTAGAGCTCAATTCTACTTGGACCCTATGCTGTGAAGTGCTGCTGTGCTGAACAGTGTTATTGCTGCCATTGACTTCCATTGAAGCTGCTGGGTTTTTCAGGTCTGTGGGTGGAGGTAGGAGTTCTTACCCTGGGGTTGATCAGACGCGAAGTGCTAGGATGGCGAACCGAACCTCCTCATCTTCAGAGGTACCTTCGAGAACAAGGCTAGTCGGGGACCCAAAGTCAGGGCCAGACTAGCTCAATGAAACACCTTTGGCCATCTTAGCATCTTGCCTCCTGATTCCCTATCCGTTATACCACCCCATGACACTCAGTATTTACATTTGTGTTCGAAAGCCTGGGGTAAGGACAACTGAATGCTGCATGAGACAAAGAATCTAAGGTGGTTGCTGATGGTACTTTAAATGTGCAGGACAAGAGACCTGAAACAATAATTGGAAATGTAAAGAGTTCCTCAAAGTGTCTGAGTGTGGAATCACTTGTCTACTGGGACTTGCCATGGTGGGAAGAAGGAGGATTGAGGATTATGTGGTCCATACTCTTGGCAAGTGAGACTGGACTTTGTGGAAGACAAAGGGGTGGTTAGAAACTTACTGGAAGCATTATCTGCCATCCAACTGACCTCCTGTCAGCAATGTTCTGGGTTCAAGAGTGGTGTCCTAAAAAACCTAGCCACAATCCACGAACAGCCCCAAAGGGAGGTATGCGGGAGTTACAACTCTTTAATAAATACAAAAGTTTGAGTTGACGCCTTGTGCAATGCTGCAAGGTGCACTTCGGTGTAGGATTGTTCGATATTTTCTATTAGGAAACTTCCCACTTCTAAGCTCTGAAGCTATTGCAGTGACTTTAGGTTTAGCAATTTTCGTTTCTTTATCTCTTTTATGTTATGTAATTCTAAAGTATATACTGCATTGTTTTGTCATCTTAGTAACTTATTTTGCATATTTTTATAAACACTGCCTCCTTTGAAGATTAAATATATAAAGTTTAATAGCTTTGTACAATAAGAAAAGAAACCGGACACTGACCTGCGGTGCGGTGGTGTGTAGCACAGATCCAGAAAGTGGCGTCCTTCTCCAGCGGTGCACAGCTAAGATTGAAGATCCATGGAAGTAGCAGAAACAGCGGCACTCAGGTGGATGAAGTGCAGTTGCAGCTTTATTAATTATAGACCCATGAGGTGAACAAGCAGGGAGGGAAGGAGGTGCAGGACGACAGTGACCGTTTCACGCCAACTGTAGAAATGCCAGTCAGCGTGAAACGGTCACCGTCGTCCTGCACCCCCTTCCCTCCCTGCTTGTTCACCTCATGGATCTATAATTAATAAAGCTCCAACTGCACTTCATCCACCTGAGTGCCACTCTTTCTGCTACTTTTATAGCTTTGCTCTATAAACCGCATAATCTAACCCATGTGCTTCTAGAGGTCAACAAACTTTCCCGGAACATGTTCCCCAATGTCAAATTTGGCACGAACATTGCAGATTCAGTTCCTGATCTTAAACGAGAGCAACTTACTAAAAAAATTGGTGAACATGGCTTTGTTCGGAAAAAAAGTTTGACATTTTAAAATGGTCCTAAAACTCTACTTGAGGGTTTGGGGCTAAAATGCTCAACAGAAGACCTGGTGGTTGTAAACAGCCCTAACCTAAGATTATAAAAAGCTGATCTCCAAAGCTGTGGAGTCTAGGGAATAGGTTGGGAGAAAAACAAGAGAGGGCGCAGACCTGAGTGCAGCGGGTTTGAATAAATGAGTAATATGGGTAAAAATGGTCTCTCACCTTTGTCGTGTCTTGTTACTTTGCTCATCAAACCAGTTAAGGTCCACAGATCAATATTCTTCCAATGTGGTATGCAACCTCGTCCCTGATCATTCGGATCACTCAGCCTGTGTGACCATTGCAGGAAATTTCGGAATATGACATCCGGAGGAGTGGATAGGGTCCTCCCAACAATGAGGATGTTCAGATTTCTTCGTATACTTCACAGGTTTATTAATAATCACATTTTCCAAACTTAAATAAAAATACAAAGTAAAATGTAAAGATTTAAAAGAACATACAACGCATTTCAGCTAGCTTTCTTACAACACCGGCCTTCCTCAGGTATGGTTAGTCAAAGCAACATAGAATGCTATATACATATGCAGGGTAGTAGTCCAATTGCTCTAATTACACAATTTGTCTTAATTGGTTCCACCCATTATGGGTATACTACTCACCTCTATATGTGGTTTTATATTTATTCACCTGAAATGATTACATACATTTTATCTGTCTCTGCTTATAATTATTATAAATTTTCCTTTGTGATTTTCTTATTGATCTTAAATGAATTGTTCTTCTTGACATTTTTTTCTATTTTTACTAATTTTCTTCTTTATTCTTATTTTCCAGATTTGTTTCTCCCTTCAACATCTATATAGCTGTTTCAACTGATCACCATATTGGACTCATACCCTTACTTCTTCTCCCCTCCTTGTTCTGGCCCTTCCTTTCCCTCCATCCCCCCCCCTTTTTTCTCCTCCTCTCTTCCTTCCCATTCCTCTTAATTCTCAATAATGCTTTTAAGTTAAACTTATATACAAAAGGTAACAAAATATTGCATAGTAACTTTCATGTTAAAGTTAATGGTTCAGTTAGAGACCACTCCATCAGTCTCTCAGTTTCGATGCTCACTTTTTTCTCTTAGAATGTGCCGGACAACCCAAAGTCCACAGAATCTTCTTGTATGGATCTTATGGTTATTAAGATCTCTTGTGACATTCCAATCACAAATTAATCTCTGTTTTCTGTTTCTAGAACCTCTATTTTCCCTATCTTTTCCTTTTATCTTTGCCCTTTCTTTTCTATCTCTGTATCAGGATTCCGTGGGAGAAAAGCGACTGTTATGAACATCTCTACCAAGTCACCCACCATGACGTCAACTCGTAAGTTATACCATATCATTACTCATAATGTACACGGTCTAAACTCTCCGATACCTAGGTCACAAACCCTGCATCATTTCAAAAAGACTGGAGATGACATATTATTCCTACAACAAACACACTTTATGAAAGGGAAAATCCCAAATTTTGAGAAGAGTTTTTATAACTCCTGGTTCCATGCCTTCTCACCTCAAAAAGGTGCAAAGGGAGTTGCAATTGCATTTGCAAAGAATATCCCTTTTCTCATTCAAGATAGCTTGGTCGATACTGAGGACCGTTATGTATTTATAAAGGGTCTACTGGGAGTTAATATAGTGACACTGGGAAATCTATATGCCCCCAACAAAAAACACTTAAAATGGATACGAAAAGTCCTCCGTAAGCTTTCCTTATTTAGAGAAGGCTCAATCTTATTGGGTGGGGATTTAAATGTAGCACTAGAACCCCTATTAGATATCTCCTCTAAGAAAAGCAGTATCCCTCTATGAGATTTAGCTCAAATTAAATCCTCCCTACACGCAATGGAACTAGTTGATGTATGGCGGTACCTCCACCCCAGGGATAGAACATATACATATTACTCCTATCCACACAACAACTACCACCAGATTATTTGTTCATTTCCAGAAAGGTTCTCCCCACTGTTTCTGATGTGGATATCTCCCCTGTGCTATACTCAGACCATGATATGGTAACAATGAAACTAGAATTCGGCCATTCCTTCCCTAACGTTAGAACATGGAGATTAAATGAATCTCTTCTTTCCTTAGATAGTGTGAAAGCCAAGATTCAATCGGCCATAAAAGATTACTTCTCCACTAACATTACCCCTGACGTGGACCCAACCATAATCTGGGAGGCCCACAAGGCCACAACTAGAGGCACAATAATCTCTGTGGCTTCACATATTAATAAACAAAGGAAAGCTGAATTGGAGACCCTATACAGGGAAATATCTGATTTGGAAGCTAAACATCAACGAACACTTATTCCCGATACCTTGACCAAATTAACCGATTGCAGACATCGCCTAAAAGATTTGCTCAACAAGCAAGCAGCAAACTACTTCACTATTTGGAGGAATTGTCTTTTGGTCCATGGAGACAAGGCATCTAAACATATGATTTCTTTGATTTCTTATGGTTTCTTTGATTAAGCGACGACAAAGTCGTAAATTTTTACATAATATTAAAACAGAAACAGGTCAAATAACACAAAACTATGATCACATAGTAAAGGCCTTTTTGACCTTTTACAAAAACCTTTATCAGTTGCGACTCCATGAGCAACAATCCAAAGGAGAAAAGATATAGATTCCTTTCTTTCCTCCCTTTCATTGCCACAATTTTCTAAAACTCAACAATCCTGGTTGTCTAGACCATTTGAGTGCTCGGAGCTGCAGTCCATCCTGTTGAAGAACCTCAAAGGGAAATGTCCGGGACCAGACGGTTTTCCAATCTCATACTACAAAACATTTATTGGAGACTTAAGTCCCCATCTGTTAAAGATGTGCAATGCAATCTTAGATGGAAGTTCTATCCCCCCTCAGTCCCTTGAAGCACACATATTCCTTTTGCATAAGGAGGGCAAGGACCCCCCTTCATGCTGAAGCTATAGACCCATCTCCTTGCTCAATGTTGATTTGAAAGTCTGTGCTAGCTTAATAGCAAGTCGATTGACGGGTCTGATACCACAACTTGTTGCTCCGGAGCAGACAGGATTTGTGCGGGGGAGGGAGGGAGAAATAATGCAAGCAGAGTTTTACATCTGATACAATACGCCAGGATATATAACAAACCTTTGGTCCTTCTGAGTACGGATGTCGAGAAGGCTTTCGACAGGGTGGACTGGATGTTTCTTTGTGGCACTCTCTCAGCATTTTGTATCCCTCCCTCTGTAATAGAAGCAATATTTAAAATGTACATATCACCTTCAGTGAGGTTAAGAGATAACAATATGCTTTCCGATCACTTTGTGATCCAAAATGGCACGAGGCAGGGATGCCCTCTATCCCCACTTCTATTTGTACTGGTTATGGAACCCCTTCTACGGAGCATGCAATTAAACAAGGAGATTATCTATTGGTTATTTTCTCTGAACCGGACGAGGGTATCCGTGCCTTGGTACAAACCCTAGACAACTATGGATATCTTTCAAACTATAAAATTAATTTATCCAAATCAGAAGCTTTAAGCTTGAATATTACTGGAGCTTCTATCAACAAAAATTCCCGTTCTAATGGTCACATGGATATATGATATAGATCTTCTTAACCTCAATTACTTGCCAGCACTGGAGAGGGCAAAGGAAAAGTCATGTAGAGCACCGTTCCTATCCTGGATCGGTAGAAAAAATATGCTTAAAAGCATAATACTACCGAAATTTTTGTACCTGATCCAGATACTTCCAATACATATCCCAACGCAAATTTTAAATCAAAGGCTAGGGTCACATCAATGTTTTTTTTTTAAAAGCTGATCCGGTTTTGAGCTTTCAAAAAGTTCAAAACCAGATCAAGAAACGCTCCTCATAGGAGCCAATGCTAAAAACCGGATTGCTTCACAAGTAATCCGGTTTCCATCTCCGGCTCTGCAGCCTGCGGAAAAAATCATGCAGGCTGCAGTTTTCGGAGCGGTTTTAACATCCGCAATGCGGGAACCGGATTGCTCAGGTTGCGTAATCCTGAGCAATGCGGTTCCCGTATATACTTTGCTTATCCTGGCTGCCGCCAGGATAAGCAAAGTGTTCTGTGTTCTGTTAAACGATTAATTTAACAAATAAATGTTTGATTAATGCCTCTAGGGGGTGCCTAGTCCTAGAGACCTTACACCCATTCAGGTGGGCTTATCCTGCTATAATCTGTAATGTACAAAAGCGCCGGGCTCCTCAGAGCTGAGCGCATGACCCCACAAACTGACCCCCCAGTGTCGTTATACCTGTCCCTGCACCCCCTGTTATCTTTTCTAGCTATCCCTTATGCTGAAGAAAACGATGTATTAAAGTAGAGAATACAGGTTATATTTAAGCCTTGTGTGAGTTTCTTTTTCTGTAAGTGTCCAAAGGCGGGGCTGTCTGCTGCTCCCTCCGCCCGCTTATTAATTATGCACGCCTCCTCTCAGCTTGCAGCAGTGCTGAGAGCCTGGCCACGTCATGAAAGGGGCGGGGCTAAAATTGTGTCAAATCGGTAGCCCCGCCCCTTTCATGACACAGCCAGGCTCTCAGCACTGCTGCTAGCTGATAGGGGGCGTGCATAATTACTAAGCTTGTACATTACAGATTATAGCAGGATAAGCCCACCTGAGTGGGTGTAAGGTCTCTAGGGGGACTAGGCACCCCCTAGAGACATTAATCAAACATTTATTTATTAAATTAATCGTTTTTATATACACAGAACAGTTTGCAAACTATCCAGTAACCGGATTGCTCAGGATTACACATCCGGATTCCCGGATTGCTGAAGGTATGAAGACAATTGCGTTCACCGCATCCGGATCTGGATGCGGTGAATGCAATTCATGTTTTAAGTGTGACCCTAGCCAAATTCACTCTTTTTTTTTTTAATTATATATGGAACAATAGACGACCTAGAATAAATTTTCAGACTCTAGCATTACCAAGAAACCGAGGAGGTATGGGCGCCCCAGATACATTTAAATATTACAAAGCTACTTTGCTAACTAGAGTCTTTGAATGGATCCAACAACCACAAAATAAGCTCTGGCTTCCGATAGAGGAACATTTAGCGCAAACACAATTACGGTCCCTGGCCATGTTGATAGATTTTCGTGATAAATCTCAATCTCATATAAACACACTGACAAAAACGGTCGTCAACCTTTGGAAAAAAGAACATTCTAGATTCCCATCCTTACCCTTCAAGATATCACTGGTCCTATACCAATGAAACCTCTGATTCGTAGTAACCTGGAACCTACCCCTTCTTATTTGCCCCCTATTCCAATAGACCGACTGTTCCTAGACGAAGCTTTGATATCTTACAAAGAATTGCTACAATCTCATAGTCTACATACTATATCCTTTCTTCATTATAATAGAATGAAGGCTTTTATTCATAAACACCTGAAACATCTAGATTTAAACAGACCCTTAACTCTATTCGAGCAACTCTGTGTACAAACACAAATGCCCTGTAAAATACTATCTCTTATTTACAAACACACATCAGAAGGGCTTTCCTGGGTTTATGGGAATGAGATCTAAAGGTCCAATTCACTGAGAAAGAAGTCAAACAGATATACCGTAGATCACATGGACCCTCTCCCTGTGTAAAGGTCCAGGAGAACTCGTATAAAGTGGTGTCTCGATGGTACCGTACTCCGGCGCTGTTGCATAGTTGGCAGGTCTCAGCATCGGAAAAGTGCTGGAGATGCGATCTGGATGTCGGGTCATACTTCCATATATGGTGGTTATGCCCTGGTGTACGGTGGTTTTAGGAGATGGTATCAGAGATAATCTCAGAGGTCCTACACAGAGAGGTGACTCTATCTCCACCTATGGCACTTCTCAACCTTTCTATATGGCCCAATGAATCGGCATCCTCCCGATTAGCCTCTAATATAATAGCAGCTAGTAGACTCCTTCTATCAGCCCGCTGGAACTCTAACATACTTCCTCCCAAATCTCATATTATACAGGAAGTAGATTCTATATACAGAGCAGCAGAAACAGCAGCTTTTTCTTTTGGCTACTACCCTCACTTTGAGAAGATTTGAGACCTGAATTATTTATACGTTAACGACTGATTCCATACTACGTCAATATAATGAGATATTAGAGATAGATACGATACTCCCACGGAACTAACCTTTTCTTATCTCTTATTCTATTTATTTATAAGCTGTGACATCAAAGCAGGAGGCAGGGCGGCCGACCTCCAGCAGTGACATCACCGCTTAACCCCACCCTGCTCCATGATATGAATGGAGCAAGGCGGGAAATGTGGTGACGTCACTGCAGGAGGCGGTGCAGCTGAGCAGCACTGAGGAATATGATCCCTGGCTCTGCGCCTGCGTTCTGCGTCTCATACAGCAGGCAAGCAGGCGAGGGAGAACATGACTGACAGGAGGAGGCGGCGGAGGGAGAATTTTATATCCAGGGGGCGTGAAATTGCCCTCTGAAGAGCGTTGGCTCCAGCCTCTAGCCACCTCCTATTTGGCTCCACATTGTAAATTTTTACATTCAATTTTCTCAGGGTACAGAGGGGCTTAAGGGATGGGACCCCTTGCCTGAATGTGATGTGGCCAGGGCTAAGGGGGTACTCGGCCACCGGGTCTGCTGAATAGGGAGTCACAGGTGGACGGGATCCTGGTGCCGTGCCCTGGTGATCATTTGAAGGGGACGTTGATGATGGGAGAAGGGGTTATTTACAGGGGATCGAGACGCCACCTGTAGTTCCCGGTAATATGGTACCGGCGCTGCAAGCCGGCTGCTGAGGTGATGGTGGGTGCAGCAGAGTGTGGAACAGCTCCTCACAGGTGGAGCTTTACCTCAGGGCAGCGATGAAAGAAGATAGTGAGGGAGGGCAGTGATGAAGGAAGATGGTGAGGGAGGGCAGCAATGGAGATGGTGCTGCAGTTCTTACCCCTCTGCTGAGCTGCTGCTGTTGCTGAGCCCTCCGGGCACCACAGTAAGTAAGACAGAGTCCAAAGCAAGTTTACTCCACTTTAATAGGTACTGGCATATGATGATGGTGTACAGTTCAATCTGGTTTACCGGGGTTGGTCACCAGCTCCAGGTTCCCTGTTATGGAGTCTCTAGATGTCATTCCTTCTATGGCTTTCTGGGTTAACTTATCTTCCTTACTCTCCACCCTAGCAGAACTCACCCGCCAGTCCCACGGTCTGTATCTATCAGATAAGGTTTGTGCCCCACCGGCTTCAATAGGACGCCCGAGAAGAAGAAGAAGAAGGCTTCCTTCCAGCATCGCAATATATTGCCCTTTTCTGTAGTGTCTTGAACCGGTTCTCGGTCCTGAGGGGCGAGGTACCTTGTGGTGCGTACGGCAACCCGGTTATCTTGGGCCGCAGCTTGTCGGTCTATAGCCAGTAGTAAACTCCTGACTACTTTGGCTATCCACAATGCCGATGCTCCCCAACGTGACCAGCCGGCTCCTACCAGTCCTGGCCCATTGCCTTCTGTCCTGGGCCCCCACTTAGAGATAGGTCTCCCTCCTGTCAGCTGGGCTGTCAGGCCTGACCTTCCTGCCTTCCCAGCATTGTCTGACTAACTGTCACTTTTCCTCACACTACTGTATCCTAGGATCCGCTCCCACCATATGGGACCTACTAAATTACCGGTTCCCCCTATTCTAAGTGGTGTGGTCCTAGGTGGGTGTAAAAACAGACTCCATAAAGTGAACCCTGAGCTGATGACCTTACAGGGAAAAACACATTTTTATATTAAGTGTAATACTACCCTGTGGCGCCTAGTCACAGGGGCGCCACACATTCAGTAGACATGCTGTATTCAGTGCTGCTATTAAATCAGCATGCATGGGGGTGACAGGTCCTCTTTAATGTGCATCTTTAATTCTTTTCAAGACTGTTGTTTTTGGAGATGTATGTTTTTCTTTATTTCTGTATCAGTACAGTCTGTTATGTGCAATAATCTATATTGTTCAATAAAAAGAACATTAAAAGACGAAAGATAGCTATTCAGATAAAAATAGCATATGTCCATTATATGCTTAACATACATAGTTTTATAGGTCTATACACAGTCATGAAACTTCAATACTATGGAAATTGCTTCTTTAAAATGTGCAGTCCATTTATTTAATTTTACTCCATATGTTTACAATACAGATTTTGGCATCTGCACAAGTGTGTTATTATAGCTTTCATCTTGGAACTGTCCGTGCATTGCTCCCTAACCTTATTCAACATTACAGATGAATTGGTAGTGATTCGAAATGAACTATTTCCTTTTTTTTATTTCGCCTCCAAATATGTCATGCTTTAGTAAACACTCCCCCCCCAACCACAAGCCCAGGTGTAACATGTTTCATGGGGAATGGGATTTGTAAGTCAGATGCCTCCTGCAGCCCACTCCATGGCGGGGTTAATGAGGAGCTAGGCAGCAAGATTAATCAAAAAGTAATATCTTGTAAGCAATTGGGTCCTGATGCTGGAAAAGGCAGGACCTTAGGCAAAGGTAAGATGCTTAACCATGGAGGCCACCACCATCTTTGGAGTGCAGTTACTCTATATTACCATGTGCCTGCAGTACACAGTTTGGGAACATGATGAATGCACCCCAAGACATGTCTGCTCTGGAGGACATGATCTTCCTCACCACCTCAAGGGCCGAGGGTGCATTACCAGAACCGAGCAGCCTGCAGAAGAGATTACAAATTCTACATATATGAGCAGGAGTACGACCATGCTACCTGCATTGGGCGTGATATGCAACAAGGTCAGAATCCAGTGCAATTCCCACATTCCTGAAGAGGTCCCAGTTGAATACAGCTCAAAGTCAGGAGAAGGTCAGCTGTTCCATATGCCAGCTGAGATCAGCACAGGTCAGAGTCAGGATCTTGCAGCATGCCAGACCATATTAAACCTGCAGCCGGTGCCGCAGCCTGTGGTAGTAGTGGTAGTAGTGGCAGAAGCCCCTGTGTCCCTGCCTTGTGCAGCACCCCCACCAGAGGCCTTCAACTGGGGACCCATACCCTCTCCCAGCAAGTATCCTAATAAGCATGAACTGGCCCATCTCATTTCTGAAAGAAATTAGGCTTGCAGAAGTCATCATCCGAGAGTGGTTAAAGAGGCCTTAGGGTAACGCCTTTGATGAACAAAGCACCCACGGCTGGATGGTGGCATTCTTCTAGAAGAAGGTGTTTGAGTTCCTAGCCGAAGATGGAACTGGTGATAGGTGCTACTTAAACACATCCACCCTGCTGCATGACCATCTTCCTTCACAACTCCGCACCCTATATGTTGGGCAAGTGATAACCTTTATGAAGCTGAAGGGAATGGGTAATTCGCAGTACATGTAAGTTGGGTTGCCCTCACAGATAAATTCTCAGACTGGCAGCAGGGGGCCGACATGGATAGAATGGAGCGTCAGCTGCTGGCCAGACCTGATCTGGTTAGCCAGCCAGCTGCAGAAAAATTCGCAGGGGCCAAATATCCTGAAGAGCCAGTTGGAGTTGCAAAGTTCCTCCTGTGTCTCCTAGAGGGGGTGGCCATCCCCTAATTGCTCTGTCCTCTTCTCTTGCAATGGCCATGAGGGGATGTGCTGGGGAGCAGGTAATGTGGAAAAGTAGCCCCTGCGACCCCCCTGAGACCAACCGGCAGCAGAGTACATTTTTACTTAGCATTTCATAAGGTGTTAAAATCATCACCTGTGCAGGTGATGAAATGACTACCTGTGCAATACTAAGGAAATCTTGCTCTGTTTATTGCCCTTGAGGACTGTAGTTTGCCACCTCTACCCTAGAAGTCTCTATGGAAGTAGCCAGGGGGCAAGAGGAATCCTTGTGCTCTTTCATCACATCTGCGGCTCTTCCTAGGCCTTCTTAGCCTCTGTGCCCACGGTGTGTCGTTTGATATTTTTTTAATCAGATTTTGAGAGTCTGCATCAAATTCTGCATGTCTATCCTGAGGGCTAGCAAAACCTATGACAGGTCAGAAGTGCTGTGCCCACTTTGCAATTGTTTCCTTGCAGATGTCTCAAAGACTTTGCTGGTTTCAGGATAGACAAGCCGATTTTTTATGCAGATTCTCAAAATCAGCTTTAAAAAAGAATCAAACAATGCACTATGGGTACACAGGCCTTAGAAGCATATGGGGATCATGTTTATAGAAAGCATCTCCCATATGTTTTGAGAGCAGACACGCAGACACTGGTGAGAGTTTGACAAGTGGTGAAATCACAAACATTACTGTAGTTCAGAATTGAGGGGTCACAGGAGCTATTCCACAAGTTTGAACTGCACTACACTCCCTGACATCACCACTCCTCACAAGCGCTATCTCACCATATCGGCGAGATATACCCGCTACATCTCAGATGATATTGCGGCTCTCGTGAGACAGCGTATGTTATGAGTGCTGATGCCACTGAGTTTATCTCAGTTAACACAGTGGGATTCCCTGCTGCATGATACCCACTGTGTAATCTGAAACAACCTCAGTGAAGTCACAGCTTGTCACACTGCAAGAGCTGTGCAGTAGCCGCTGTCCCACCATATGGTGATGCAGTCATTAATCTTGCCCCCATAGGCTGGGACTACTTCAGGATTTTTTTGAATTTCATTTTTTTTCTAATTACTTTCTACATCCTTTTTAGGGGGGTTGGGTGGAATGGGAGACTTAAAAAAATTGATTTTAATGTAAAGAAAAAATGGAGAAAGAGGAATGCATTGGGGTTCATTTTCAACTAAAATATTTATTAATGTATTTATTTGTGTCGGTACTGACTGAATTAGTAATATTGAGTATCTGATTGACACTTCGAAGTTACTAACCTCTAGGCTTGCTTCCAGCTGACATTACCCATCAACTCCAAAAAACAATTATCCTGTTTTCCAATGCACCAGGGCAGCGGGAGAGCCGGGGCGGAGCACCAGGAGGGGCCCATCTAATGGGTGCCACTCCTGGGGTGGCTGCAGCATGCTAATTTTTTTCAAGATTTTAAAATCTTTTATGATTTTAAAGATTATTCAAGTTTCCAGCTGTTCAAGTGGATGGATGGATGGATGGATCGATGGATGATTGAATAAATGGGTAGATAAATAGATGGAAAGTAGAGATAGATTTACAGATGGATGGAAAAATAGATAGATTAAAGGTACTGTCACACGCCACGCATGGCGATCTGAAAGGCGATGTGTCGCCCCGGTTAAATCGCCGTGAAATTGCCTCACGGTGGCAGCGTGTGACTGGGCGATTTTTCAGTGATAAATCGACCATCGCCTGATTCCTGAACAGTGCTCAGTCATTAGGCGCAATCGGCAAGGCGATATTTTCATGTTTTGACGTGTGACAGGGCGATAGTGATGGAAAGAGCGTTTTCTGTGATTTCCCGTAGGCGTGCCTCAGCGTGCTGTAGTCCCCACCCCGTCTGAGATGATTGGTGTGGGCTACTGTGTTCCCATTGGCTGTCAGTTGACACCATGCCATATTTGAAGAGCTGTCCGTTCAGCACCACACACATCTTCTGCTACACAACCGTCCGCAAACTCAGTGCAATTACGCGCGCCATTGAATAGCGCAAGCTATGTTGTCCGCGTGTATTAAGTTGCGCTGTGTGGAGTATAGTGCCACACATGACAGCTCAGATGTTAGGCTACACATCATAGATGGGTGCCATGGGCCACGCACTACAATTACCCTACGTATGTGAATTTGGTGACGCTGCTGGGTACATTCTCTGCTCCCACTCCTCTGACGTCTACCTTGTTAGCGCCCTGAACATTGTTTGGCGGCGCCAGTGTGCGCAGTGACATCATCATGTGTCTGCTCATTCCCTGCCTGACAGGTACCTGCCCCTCCCCTGCACATAGTACAAGAGTCATGGTGGCTGCACAGCGCGCTGCCACATGGGGTGTGGCAGAATTTATGATCCTCATCGACATGTGTGACCTGCATGACTACTGGTGCCACCAGCATCACCGCCACCCACGGCTGCGCAAGCAGAACATCCTGCACAAAATCCAGCGGGCCCTGATCCGGAAAGTGGGTGTGGAGAGGACCCACAAGCAAATCCAGAAAAAGGTGGCTAACGTGAAGCACAAGTCCCCAGGCGGATTGTGGACATTCGTGCCTGGATTTCCAGGCTGCGTGGTGAGTACGTGGCAATGGCAGACACACACATGCCAATCATCATACTCCATACAACTAAGAAGAAAGAAACGTGTATATATGACCGGGATCAGGGAAGAAATATATTCAACACTTGATGAAGTGAAAAATAGTTTTTATTACAATAAACTCATGTGTATAAGGTAAAACAAAAGCACAAAACATTTAAAACCATTTAAAATATGTGCAACACCGCACAGATAGCATCAGATATACATGCCTCCTATAGTTTTAACAATGATAATAGTCCTGCAAAGCTGACCTGGTGACAAAACACGACAGTGAATAAATATTTGCACTAGTTCCCATGATAAGAAGACCAACAAAAAACAGGAGCGGAAAAAAGACCCCAGAGTATTGGAACTGTAGAAATCTATTGCAACCTGAGCTCAGCTCAATAAGGCAGAAAAAAAAAAAAAAAAAAAGCCTTGATTAAATCTGATACTCTATAAAGTGAGTCTAAGGCTCTACCCAGATGAAGATGTCAATTGGGTAGCGGCACGCGTAGGTCCAGAGCCACGCTTCCTATGCCTCCTTGCCTGCAGGTCTAAAGTGACTGGTGACTAATCTGCACAAATTTGTCTTTATTCATATGTATGCGGTTCACCCAGAGTATTGTCTCTCTTTGCTTTGTGGTCTGTTCAGGTCCTATCATTAACTAGGCAGCCTTAAGGTGGGGTCACACGTGGCGATCTGGCCTGCGATGTCGGAAGCGATGTGCAGGTGCGCGGTCGCTTCCGACATCGCAGGCCAGCTGTCACACGGCACGACGTTGCCGGTGACGCGGCGGCGATGTGGGCGGAGCCATCGCTCGCTGGGCTGGGCTAAGCCCAGCGAGCGATGGCTCAGGAACGCTGCGATATAGGCTGGATCGCGCCGCCAACAGTGTCAGACGGCGCGATCCAGCCTAATCGCTGGTCACAGGTTGACAGGTTTATGAACATGTTCATAAACCTGTCAACCTGCGACCAGCGATAATTTGCAGTTGCGTCGCGCTGTCGCACTTGCAATATCGCCCGCGACATCGCTGTGACGTCACTTTTCGGCGATGTCGCGGGCGACATCGCCACGTGTGACCCCACCTTTAGACTCATGTGATATTATGCCATGGCACATAGTGTGACATAAACCAGTATGTGGACCTATCACCAATGTGGATCTGCATGTTGGTCACACTGCAACATGAAGGTGCTGAATGCACTCATATGTTTTTTGAATGCTGACGGCTATAGTGGTCCTTGACCTGTAAGTGGCCGAACATAGGTGTGTAATGACAGCAAAGTTGACCACAACATATTAATGCAAATTTGAAGGGCCACATCACACCTGGCAGCACATATGTGCGCACTCTGACACATAGCATTTCACAAGACATTGATCATAATCCGGAAAAGTGACTACAAGCTGACTGTTATCTGTTTGCCCCCATGGTGGCACCACCAGATGCTCCCTGTCTGCTCTTGTGTTTTAAGTAAAAATCCATTCTCTGCTAATCCAAGGGTGTTTTACCTCCCAAATATGTGGTCATTGGTGTTGTGGTCATGTTGAAAAACAGACTGGCCCCTAACCATAGGGTCGCTCCAGACCCAAACCTTTTATGCTAGCCTTCACGCCCTAATGACATTGATACACACAGTACGTTTTTGCCCTATGTTGTGTTCCTTTTTCATAATCGGTGTCTTGTCATTTTTGATATTACAGATGAGGAGGACTCCCCGTTTGAGGAGGGCCAACGGTCACCTATACCACCGAGGACCCCCCCTTCCCCAGAGGGCCCAGGAAGTCCCTCACCACCAGGGACCCCACCCTCACCTTCCCCGGAGGGCCCAGGAAGTCCCTCACCAACAGGGACCCCACCCTCGGGAGCAGCCAGCCCAGGACCCGAGGGACCAGGAAGCCCGGACCTCTTGCTCCATACCCCAAGCCCAGGCTCAACCCCCCCTCCAAGCATCTCCAGCTCCCGGCCCAGCACTGCTGTGTCATGGTCCACACACAGTGACATTGAGCCTGCTGGAGTTGTGATTGGTGGTAAGTGTTGGCAATGGGCTACAAGCTTTGTAATGTACATGTTGGTGTGTGTCCCTGACATCACTATGTGAGTCATGATGTTTTTTTTTTTTACCTTTCTTTGTCAAGGGGCAAGAGCTCGCGCTGCAGACTGGGCTGTCAGTGCATCACCATCTCCTCAAGATGGAAACCGGGATGGGGATATGCTACTCAAGTGAAATCCTGACCAATGACGTCACCCACCCACCCACACCTACACATGTCACTGACTAATGTCCTTATTTCCCATACAGGGGTACCAACTATTGATGACCTGCTGCAGGCACACAGGGAGGCACAGCAGCACATGGAGCATGCCCACTGAGAAGGCCAGCAATATCTGGACCGGTTGGGTGCGATGCTACTGTGCCTCCAGGCAGCCCAGTCCGCCATTGCCCCCACTCATGCATATTCCCCCCAATAATGTGATAATGTGGCCAATGGCCCTTGTATGTTGTTGTCCATGTTGGACCTGTTATCTAGTTTTGCTATGTTGGTACCCTTCTTTTTTACGCCCCGTTGGCCTTTTTTCTTATAGTATCCCATATTGGGAAAGTGGGTAGTATGGTTTGCCTACAACTAATCGGTAAAAACATCATTGACAAAACAAGTTTTGCAAACAATAAATGTGAGTGCAAACCATAAATACTGTCTGATCCCTTGTCTCAGCACACACAAGGACACCTTTGGGAGGTGAAATTTGAAAACACAAACATGGCTAAAGAATTTGCGTAGGTGTGCAGTGTGACATGATAAAGATCTGACCATACAGTACCATTTCTAAACGGATGAAGCCCTATTTTACATCAATGTCTTTAATATCACACCCACATT
Source organism: Allobates femoralis (assembly GCA_033576535.1). Taxonomy (NCBI): domain Eukaryota; kingdom Metazoa; phylum Chordata; class Amphibia; order Anura; family Aromobatidae; genus Allobates; species Allobates femoralis. The sequence continues at coordinate 383,494,845 of JARQOC010000004.1, forward strand.
AACAAACACACAGACCCAAACATACTCGCCAATGCTGGCCACAGAAGACTCACAATCTCTCAATACTCACACATGTCACCTAGGGATAGGCTCCTGTTATTGTGGACATGAGGCCTCTCCTTCTGCCACACAAACATCACCATTACACCCACAACACACTACACACACAACCATACTGCTGAACCTGACATATATGTGGACGTAGGTATGGCAAATAAAAGTCTGGTTTATTAACCCAAAATATCAAAACCAACACACTTGGGTTTTAATAAAAAAAAAAAAACAGTACACAATGTAGTGCATTGCCTAGTAGCATCTTGCTTCTTCGTCCTCTGCTGGATCAGACAATGGCTTCTCCCCTCATCCCCGTAGTCCCACACATTGGGGGACCTTCTGTGGTGGAGTCTTCGTGGGAGACGTGGAGGATCCTGATTTTGGCGAGCTCTAGCCATGTGTTGTTGGGGCGCAGGGGGCACTGGGGGTGTTTTCTTGGGGATGGCGATGTAACCACTCCATCTCAGTGCCCCATCCACGCCCGCTTCCAGGACCCAAATGATGGCCCTCTCGGCGATGGCACGCTGTTCTGGCTCCATGCGGCACACCCACTCACTGGCCATGTGCCCGACTGAAGTGTCGGGGGTCCTCTCTCTGTCCAATAGGACCCGTTTTTCCCAGGTACCCAGCTCAGTGTTGGGTGGGGCAGTTGTTCGACACCATTGTATGCCTGAGCTGAGCTCTGGGCATGGCCCCCCACCACTGGGATCAGGCACATGCTCCCCCAAACATGATGATGGAGGAGCCTCGCCAGCGGGTGGGTCCTCTGCACTGGAGCCAGACTCACGAGGGGCCTGTAAACCAAACATTGAAATAAAAATGTTAACGAGAGTAGCAATGTACTGACATCAATGACCACAACCAACCACCCAGCACCAGATGGTGCATATCTGAGCATGCCAAACACCAAAATCAACAGTAGCAGGGTTGGAAACAGAGATGAAGAAAGAAGTAGACCGGTGCTCTGTACTCACCTGAGGCTCCAAATTGATATGCCAAGTGCCCCAACATAACACAGCACAATCAGTACCAACAGCCATGAGCAAACACACAGCAGAACACACATAAGAATTGTGAAAGTCAAACATGATTGTGCCTTCTACATGTCCACCAACCCACATATCAGTGCAATCACCAAGGTGTGGACATAGGTAGCAAAACAACAATTACGCATCTCCTGTGACGGGGCAGGCCTTTGGCTTGTGGCCGAAGATGGTTGGCCAAGGCGGCTGCTGCACCGTGTTGGGCAAGAAGCCTCCTGGCCCAGGGTGAAGGTGAGGAGGTCATAATACCACAGACGTGGCTTAGGGACCTCCTCATCTCCAGTTCCGGACTGAGCCGTCAACACCTTCTTATGTTCTTTTGTGAACACGGTGCGCAGCTGCTTGATTTTTTCCACAAAAATCGGCATCTTTCAGGTCTTACTTTGGTCGAACCAGTTTGCCAGCTCGACAAGGTGCCCGTAGGCCACAGCCCTCGCCGCCCTGTTCTTGTAGTCGGGCGATGCAACCCGCCATAGGCATTCATGGTCCTGGTACATGGCTAGGAGTTCACGCACAAAATCAGGACTCGCAGCCATCTGCCAAAAAACAACATAGTGTGTTACCAAAACACATACATGTACATATCAGGTCACACTCTACTCTGTGTGAGCAATCCATGTCCAGCACTAGCAATGACAGGTGGTCTGGTAGTTAGCTTGTATATGCAGAAGCATTAATGGCCTTTATATGTGTACACAGATGTGCCATGCTGCACATGACACGGGGCATATGTGGTTAGGGTCTAGGCAGGCAAAGTTACAAAGCTGTATCATGTTGAAATGACACTCATGGCATACCACACAAAATTTAGACACAGGAATGACCTCAGCACATATTTATGGAATGATGTAGTGGTGTATGACACATTGTCATGTCATTGTTGGCAAGGATCATTATATGTGACAGGACACGGAGGGGGTTAACGATGCGTAGGCGTCGTAAACCACACATCTACATGACGCTACATGAAGCTGTACATAACCCGCCCATACATCTGGCAAAATATGTCTCGGAAGCCAAAAATAAGATAATATACATGAGAAGCTCAATGGCATATCCACCGACTTACCGTCTGTCTAACAGAGTTCTGGTGATGAGATGCTGGCCACTTTTTCAACACAAGATGACCAATCACAAAGCAGCACAGGCACCTAATCAGTACGTGGCAATGCCCAGGCGGCTATGTGAATTAGATGACGCAGATGGTCTGTGATTGGATGCTTACCACATAAAAACCACTAACGACAGAGCTACGAAACGCTTGCTTCCCAGAGTTAAGTAAGTACTGATGTTCACACATGATTTGTGATATGGCTGTGTATAGTGTTTGATACATCTTTGTGACGAGCCCAGGCTTTGAGGTACTCTGTTATCAGGCTTCAGGGGTAGCGTTGCTGTGTCACGGGGAATGGTGGCCGCGCCTGATCCCGTGTCCTGGGTGAATCTTCAAAAAGGGATGTATTTTACAGGGGAATTTATATACAGTTGTCGTGACGCCACCTGTGGTGTCTGGTGATGTGTCACCAGCGCCGCCACAGTCCGCCGGAGGTAGATGGTGATGCGGCTAGTTGGCAAAGTCCTCTACAGGTAGGGCTGGACCTCCGGGCAGTGTTCCTGGAAAGGGAACAGATTCATGCAGAAGAAACACAGGCGGAGGCAAAGTCACTTTTCTCGCGGGTACTTTACTGTTAGTTGTAGCAGCAGTTACAGTTCACAGTTCAGCACTTCAGATGTTAAAGAAACAGGTACCTTAATGGGTGGCTGCAAGTGGATCCCAGGTGGTATGGTGGAACCCTTGGTGTACCTTCGTTAACTAACCCGTGTCCGTTCTTCCCCACTTTGGATCGATCTATACCCAGTAGCTCCGTGTAGGTAGTACCGGGAGTCCCCTCCCTCGTTGGTGAGTGAATAGGCAGACCTCTCCTATGGCAGGGTGCTGTGGCTGATGAACAAGCCACAGCAGCCGGTTGCCGACTGCAGGCTGAACTCTGGCCGGTTCCTAGGGCCCGGCGTTCCCCTGATGGACTGGAGTATCCCCTGGAGTATGGACGCTTCACTCTGAGGATCTGCCTTTCTTTCTAGGACCTGGACTACCCCATCGGGCACCCACTTTCAGGACCTCCTCAAGGCCCCTTCTTCTTTCCTACAGTTTGGCTTGTAACCGACCCGGTGTGACCTTCCACCTCGTTCCACTTAGAGTCTTTCTAAAATCTCTCCTCTACCTCCATCTCCTCCTGGTCCCTCAGCCGAGAGACCTAGCAGCCAAGACCTTCTTTATCGCCCTAGAGGTGATTATATCTCTTCCCGGGTAACCTCCCACCCTAAACTAATGTGGGAGTGCTTGGAATGGGTCCCACCCACCATCCTAGGGTCCACCTGCAGCTGGAGTATTTACACCTCTTTTATGAGTGTAGTACTCCTCTGTGACGCCTGCATTTGCGGGGCACCACATTTGCATTACGGATCATTCTTGTGTACTGTAGCAGATGTCCAAGTCATGGTGTATGTAGTTTGTAATGATGAAGTGTTTGATTGATCTATTGTGTACCGCAAAATGGATGGATGGCTTTCCTTGCCACAAAACACCCTCCTCATTGACAATCCATTTTGCCTTCACCATACAGGATCATGTACCAAGGAGTCCTCTGTGGTTAGTTTAGTGGAACATATGAAATGTGGGCACATAGTGCTGGCCTTTACCAGACAGAATGGAAGTATTCTGGCGCTACTGAGATGTGGAGTGGCCCATGTGGCTTGGGAATGTCTGCCTGTGAAGATCTGGCCTTTTCAACACAACAGGGATGTCTGTTGGACATGATGAGTATGCGATTGTCAGCTGCGTGGTATGATGATTTGTCAGTAGCACATGGCTCTGGTATGTTTAGCATGTTCTTGTATTTAATTAGTAACAAGCATCTGTCTGTGTGGTTGAGCTTTGTATTTTCCTAGGCCTTGTGGTAGTAAGTATACATTATGGGCAGCTATATGGGGGTATGGTAATGATGTCACCATTTGGACGATGGAGATATATTTGTGGAGGAGGCCCATGGGTGTAGTGATAACAGGTGTTGTTGTGAGGCAGTGTAATGTTGTTTGTGACCGTTCAATGGTGCAAAATATCTATGTGGGTGGCCAAATGAGCAGAGTCTGGTAGGATGTGGGTAACTGGCTAGGAGATGTGTACGGAAGGAGGTAGTGGTTACTTTTGATGCCTGATAACGGGTTCTTTTGATGATAGGCTTTTTTTGTTCCTTTTGCAGGAGTTGGTAGGTGAGATCATCATGGACCCTGATGGAGATGTTATCGTGGCTCTTGCCTTTTTGGAAGAGGACTTGTGGCTGGAGGAGAGAGCTGAGAGGTTGCGGGCTCGCAGACCACGGCGTGTGTGGGTTAGGGATTGGCTTCAGGAACAGGACAACCTGAGTCACATGCACCTGCTGCATCAGCTGGAGGATAGTAGTCCGCATGATTTCAGGAAATATCTCCGTATGTCCGAGGACTCTTTCACATTCCTCCCATGATTGAAAATTCTATTTGTCCATCTTCATCTCTCAAAGGGGTAAAAGGCATCTTCCCCATGACCGATAACAGCCACAAGGCTGAACACAGGTCCAAAGCAAGCTCACTAGCATAATGGTTAGCGCATCAGACTTGGAACCATGAGACCCTGTGTTCGAATCCGATCAAGGACAGTAGTGGGAAAAAGTCTGCATGCGAGTGTCCATATATCTGGAGTGTTGGTGTATCTCTCCACACTGAAGCGCCATGATAAAAAACAAGCCATGATAAAAAAACAAACACCCTTTCCTCTCAGCAACAACAGGTGTAACCCATACAGCACACTTTGATCGTGGGCTGGTGCGCCCACCCCCACTGCACCAGCCCCTGAGAGGCTAAATCAGAGGGGGAGCTTAATACTCTGCTCCAAGCAGAGGTCAGTGGGGGCTTAATACCCGCCTGGTAGAGGGATGACCACCTGCAAGGGAAGGTTCAGGCAGAGGATGGATTGTCTGCCCTAGGCAGAGGTCAGTGGGGGCTTAATACCCACTCAGTAGAGGGTGACAGCCTGCCGGGGAAGGTCCAGGCAGAGGATGGATCGTCTGCCCAGAGGTCGGAGGGGCTTAATTCCCTTGACCACAGAAGGGGGACTCAAAGCCAGAAATAGCCCCATAGAATTGTGCTGAAGAGTCTTTGGGACTTAGTGCAATTTCTGAAATTTTTGGACTTAGTGCGATTTCTGAAAATGTTGCAAAATCCATGATTTGGAGCGCAAAAATGCACAATTTGAGCCCAGATTCAGATTCAGATGCATAACAGTGTGCTGCATAGTCCTTGCACTTGGTGCAATTTTTTAGTATTTTCCATGATCCATAAACTTGACCGGTAAATCCCAGATTTGGTGCCCGGAAACAGTTCCAGAGGATTTTGCGGACGAGTCCTTGGGACTTAGTGCGATTTCTGGACTCAGTGCGATTTCTGAAAATGTTGCAAAATCCATGATTTGGAGCGCTAAAAAGCACATTTTGAGCCCAGAAACCGCTTCAGAATTGTGTGCTGGTGGTCCTTGTACTTGGTGCAATTTCTGAGCATTTTCCATGACCCATAAAATTGAGCGGTAAAATCCAGATTTGCTCCCCGAAAACAGTTCCAGAGGATTTTACGGGCGAGTCCTTGGGACTTAGTGCGATTTCTGAGATTTTTGGACTTAGTGCGATTTCTGAAAATGTTGCAAAATCCATGATTTGGAGCGCTAAAAAGCACATTTTGAGCCCAGAGACAGATGCATAAATGTGCGCTGGTTGTCTTTGTGCTTGGTGCAATTTCTGAGCATTTTCCATGATTCATAAAATTGAGCGGTAAAATCCAGATTTGCTCCCCGAAAACAGTTCCAGAGGATTTTGCGGGCGAGTCCTTGGGACTTAGTGCGATTTCTGAGATTTTTGGACTTCGTGCGATTTCTGAAAATGTTGCAAAATCCATGATTCAGAGCGCTAAAAAGCACATTTTGAGCCCAGAAACAGATGCATAAATGTGCGCTGGTTGTCCTTGTGCTTGGTGCAATTTCTGAGCATTTTCAATGACCCATCAAATGGAGCGGTAAAATCCAGATTTGCTCCCCGAAAACAGTTCCAGAGGATTTTGCGGGCGAGTCCTTGGGACTTAGTGCAATTTCTGAGATTTTTGGACTTCGTGCGATTTCTGAAAATGTTGCAAAATCCATGATTCAGGGCGCTAAAAAGCACATTTTGAGCCCAGAGACAGATGCATAAATGTGCGCTGGTTGTCCTTGTGCTTGGTGCAATTCTTAGCATTTTCCATGATTCATAAAATTGAGCAGTAAAATCCAGATTTGCTCCCCGAAAACAGTTCCAGAGGATTTGGGCGATGAGTCCTTGGGACTTAGTGCAATTTCTGAGATTTTTGGACTTGGTGTGATTTCTGAAAATGTTTCAAAATCCATGATTTGGAGCGTGAAAATGGACATTTTGAGACCAGAAACAGATGCACAACAGGGTGCTGAATAGTCCTTGCACTTGGTGCAATTTCTGAGCATTTTCCATGATCCATAAAATTGAGCGGTAAAATCTAGATTTGCTCCCCGAAAACAGTTCAGAGGATTTTGCGGACGAGTCCTTGGGACTTGTAAAAATTTCCAAAAAATTCATACTTCCATGGTCAGGGTGGAAAAGTCCATGCCCCAAAGCAGTTCCAGTGCGTCGGATTCACTGTGTCTCAGGTCCCGCTGTGGCCCCTGGAGCCCTGAGGGGGACCCCTCAAAAAAGGGATCCGCCCTGCAGCTCCATGTGAATTAGCAGGCCAGCGGTTGTAGTATTCAAAAATGTCCACAAGATGCCGCCACTGAGTCAAAAAATGCAAGAGAACCGGAATGAAGACGAATTCACTCCCAGTGTCCGCCCTGCAGTTCCAGGAGGTCGGACACTTTTCAGCCTCGACCCGGCCTATGCTGCCCAGTGTATCGCTACCTGGCAACGCCAATTGCCACAGCGCTGGTTTTATATATGAGAGAGGGTCACCTCTCGAGACCCCAAACATGAGGTTGAAAGTGTGGTCCTGTGAGTCGGGTGCGATTTATGGCTCAGAGCCCCTGTTCAATCCAGAGGTCATCAGCTTGGTGATGCATTGGTTTCTTCAGCAGCTCCCGCAGTGGTTTAAGCCCAGGAGAAGGTGTCCCAACTCGAATCTCTTCCGACGGACCCAGCCGGGTCCAGTAGGCCCCCCCACCAACCACGGTGCACAAATAGCTCTTTGCCTTGCTCCTTCTCCGATCAATTTGGATCTGCGCCCCTGGGCGGGGAGGTTGTGCCGCTCGCTCGGCCCGGGTTTTGGAGCCCGTGCCGGCTACAGGCAAGAAGCTTTCCATCCTCCTCCAACCCGGGGTCTTCCCCCATGGTGGCGCACGCAACACCGGCCCCCCGACTACCCCCCTTGCGTGTGGAGGCGGCCGAGCTGTGGTGAGTTTGAACCGACCCCTGAGCCTTGTATCCCCCCCTTCCTTCTACGGGAGAAGGGGGGTTGTGGCGTGACTGAAAGCGGTCCGAAGACCCCGCACGGGCATAATGTCGGGAAGCTCCCCGGTGACTCTCCCCCTGGGGCAAGCTCCAGGGTGTCTCGGGGTGCCTGTCCTCCTCATCACTCCCTGTGCGGGGAAAGCACACCGGTCTTCTCAGAGGACGGTCCATCCTGAGGTTCCCCAGCGGGGGAAAGCAGGGGAGGCGGGTGGCGTTTCCATCCCCGCTTGCTGGGCTTATCCCCCCTTCCTCTTAACCCTGGTCTGCATCCCGAGCCCCCCACATAACGGGTGATACAGAAGGAGGTGTGTGGAGGGTGCGAGAGCGTGATCCCTTGATCCGGGGCGGGCATCCCCCTCCGGCGCGGCCCTCCACTCCCTCTACCCGGTCCAGCCCCAGGGCGGCTTGGAAGGGGAGAACGAGAGAGAAAAAGCTTGAGCGCGAGGAGACGGGGAAGAGAGATGGAGAGAGAAGGAAGAGAGAAAGAGAGAGAGAGGACACGAGAGCAGAAAGGGGAAAATGGAGGACAAAAGGCGGAGAGGGTGAGACGTTTTTCCCCTGAGCAGAGGAGATGGGGGCCACCACGCGCCTTTGCAAACCCCCACGCAGCCGGGCCTGTGCCGCACAGCCCAACCGGGAGAGGCGAAAAGAAAAGCAGATACAACTGTCCGCTGAGGCACGGGGGCGAAGCGGGTGGAGGACTAAGCCGTTAGGGGGACGCTGTGTTGCACTTCCAGGCGAACATAACCGGAAGACTTCCGGGTCACGCCTGGTTGGCGCTCTGGATCCATAGCAGACCCTGAGGACCAGTTCACCTCTCCCGATCCCAGCTCCCGTTCCGCCGGCAGGGCCGACGACCCCCGCGCCGGAGGCGGGACTAAGCCAGACGGAGGCGCCGCGCTAGGCCGCCTTCCCGCTACGGCGCCCCCCCAATCCCCAGGTGTCGCTCCGCAGCGCTACGGGTGCGGCAGGCCCCAAGAGGCGGTGAAGGTTCGGCTGCGGCTTTCCCCCAGAGGCCAGTCTCCTCGCTTCCATGTCTTTACCTGGGTGCTTACGGAAGCCCGCCGCTCCGGGCACTGCCTGTGGGCCGAGGACCCTCGCGGTGGACTGCGGGACTAAGCCAGACGGAGGCGCCGCGCTAGGCCGCCTGACTGCTACGGCGCCCCCCAAACCCAGGTGTCGCTCTGCGGTGCTCTGGGTGCGGCAGGCCCCAAGAGGCGGTGAAGGTTCGGCTGCGGCCCTTCCTCCAGAGGCCAGTCTCCTCATCTCTGCGCTATGACGTGGTGCTTTCCAGACGCTCGCGCGCATTCCTCCTGTCCGGGTTCCCTCCTGCCGGGTCCCCTGCCCCCTCGAGGTGCAGGCCCTGCCGTCTCCTGCCGCTCCTGCTCCTTGCTGACCCCCCGAGTCTTTGTTAATCCCCCGAGTCCTTCTCCGGCCGCCTCTGACTGCGCATCGCGTCCTCTCCCTCTCATTCTCTTTGCCTTCTCCCTCCGTCTCTTAAGCCCCCACCCTCCCTCTGCGAAAAGCTCTCTGCGCTCTACCCCACCTCCGACCTCGACGCGTCTGGAAGCAGCT